>CM076581.1:811842735-811993362 GCA_034641835.2 Pinus albicaulis | reverse complement strand
TGTAGAAATTAGCCGAATAAATCACTTATTCACTGAAGATTAACCTGGTCATATATCAATTTCGAATTGCATACATAACACATAACCTTCTTCTACAATTAATTGTCACATGCGGAAATAACAGAAGCAATCTCACATCAAATCAATCACACATTAACTCGGTATGTATGGGGAAAGCCTATAGCTGAAAACCCCGCAGCTATTGTGTATATTATAATGGAGAAATCAAGTAACCAAACAAGTACAATACTCCTCACAAGTACTCAGGACTCTCTCATGAAGTTACTCACAATCTGACTCAGTTTTGAACAAGTCTGAGGTTCAAAACTCCCCGCCAATTGCCTTGCCTCTATTGCGCAATCATGGCCTGTATATGAAGAGGTTCAAGGTTCGAATCCCCTTCCCTTGATTGCGTAATTGTCATGGACAATTTCTCCAAGTGTAATGCAAAACTCATGCAAAACAAATCTACCAACTGATAGCTTTACTCACCCTTTCATCTACCTCTTCCACTGGTCTCCACTGAACTGATCATGCACTGTAGTGAACTGAAGTGTTCTTGAGCTGACTAATGAGTTAATATTTAGTAAATTAAATATTATTTAATTTACTCCACTCATATCTAGTTGATTAGCTAGTTAACTAATCCCAACTAGTTCAACTAAAACAAACAGAACACAACTCCACTATCTGTCCCGTTAACTCCTCCAAAACTTCTGCCACTGAAGTCTAACTAAAGCCAACCATGCAAGATGCCATCAAACCCTAGGAACCACGTGATTCCTTGTGTCAGTTGCATGAGCCACCTCCATGACTCAAACTGAAGTGCGCTAAGAGAGTAAACTGTTGTTTATAGTCAAAATATTATTAAGGGTAAATAATATTTGACTTCCATATTTTTAGGAGATCAGTCTAAAAATAGCCTGGGTCCTAAAAATTAGGGTCTCATCTATTTTTACCGACATGTCGCATACCCCAAGAATCTCCAAGTAGAATTCCCAAATTATGCTCCGTATGTCTAAAAATAGACATAGTCTAAAAATAGACTTTGCGCCAGAATTTGCCTGCGGGCCCACTTAGTGAAGGCGACTTCATTTCACTAAGCTCCATCACCTTGCTGCATTTTCAACACTCCCTCTCAGCAAGATATGGATTATCTGCAACCCCTATCCTGCCTCTGTGGAATTCGAACTTGCTCCTGGTGAGCGCCTTCGTCAGGATGTCGGCATCCCGATCCTCCGTGGGAACATATGAAAGCATCATGATTCTCCGTTGAACACAATCTCTGATATGATGGTACCTGATGTCGATGTGTTTGGACCTATCATGAAATACTGGATTAGCCGAGAGTTTAATGCAACTCTGGTTATCACAGTAGATCACTGTAGGCTCCAAATGCAACCTCAACAATCCTGCGAGGATCTTCCTCATCCAAATAGCCTCACATGCCCAAGCTTGCTGCCACAAATTTTACCTCGTCGAATCGAGTGCCACTTGATCTCTCGCTTCCCGTCGTACCAGAAACCGCCGCCGACTCCAGAAGTCGAAAACACCTCCAAGTAAGTTCCAACTGCTGGGCTCCCTGCCCAATCTGCATCAGTGAAACCAGAAAGCTTCACTCCATCCTCCTGTCTGTACCATAGACCATATCCCGATGTGCCTCTGATATAGCGCAACACATGCTTGCCCGCCTTCCAAAAGAGCTTGGTAGGCTTAACCATAGCTTGCGAAAGCTGGTTAACTGCATAGCATATATCGGGTCGAGTATTGACCAAATACATCAACGACCCCACCAACTGTCGATAGACAGTGGCATCCACTACCTCCTCCGAAGTAGCATCTCCTTTCCTCCAACCTCCAGGAAGAGGGGTATCAACAGGCTTGCAGCCTTGCATGTTGAACCTCTCCAGAATCTCCCGGGCATACTTGCCCTGAGAAACAAACAGTCCTCCACTGCGCTGCCAAATCTCCAATCCCAGGAAATAATGAAGGATGCCCAGTTCCTTCATCTCAAACTCTCGTGCAAGATCCTCCTTGCATGAAAGTATCAACTGCTCGTCGCCAGTCAAAATCAGATCATCTACATACAGTACGATGATCAACAGCTTCCCCTCCACCACAATCTGGTACAGGTTTTGATCCGCCTCACTCTTGGAGAATCCAAGCCCGGTGAAGTAGCTGTCTATCCGAGTGTACCAAGCACGAGGTGCTTGCTTCAGCCCGTACAGTGCTCTCTTGAGTCGGCACACATGCGACTCACTCCTGAAGATCTCAAAACCTTCAGGCTGCTCTATGTACACCTCTTCCTCAATAACTCCATTGAGGAACGCAGTCTTCACATCCATCTGATGAATGTGCCACCCCATCTGCGCCGAGAGAGCAAGGATCGTCCGTATGGAAGAGTACCTTGCGACAGGTGCAAAAGTCTCCTCATAGTCAATCCCCTCGATCTGTGAGAAGCCACGGGCGACAAATCTCGCCTTGTACTTCTCCACACTCCCGTCAGCCGCCTGCTTCACCTTGTAGATCCATCGCGAACCTACAACCGATTTCCCAACCGGTCTTGGGACAATCTCCCATGCACTGTTCCTGATGATCGAATCATATTCTTCGATCATGGCATCAACCCATGCGGGTTCCTCCACAGCTTCCTCAAAAGAGGATGGCTCCGTCACAACACATTGACTCATAAGAGCCATGTATCCGGTGTACCGATCCGGTGACTGTCTCTGTCTGCGCTGTGCTGTAGGTGGTCCTACAACCTTCTCTGCATCCCGAGCCAGTCGCTCAGCTTCTGTAGTGCGCATGCGCCCTCTGATGGTTGGCGCTGCCTGGGTGGTTTCTTCCACCTCCCGAACCTCCTCTTGTGGCTGATCCACATCCGGAAGCTCCTCCTTAGGAACTAACAGCTCCTCATCTGCATGCAAGTGTAGCTCCCTCTCAAGCGAACACCGCATGGCTTTCTCCTCCTGAAATTTTATATCCCGTCGCACAACAGTCTTGCGACTGTCTGGCACATACACCCGATAGTTGTGAGGTGTATCAGTGTACCCCACAAATATTCCAACTTCAGCAGTTGGATCCAGCTTCCTTCTTGCATCCTTCTTCACATGCATGTAGACAGGAGATCCGAAAATCCGCAAATGGGAAATATCAGGCCTCTTGCCAGAATAAGCCTCCTCTGGTGTACTCATGCCAAGAACCTTGTGAGGACAACGGCTCTGCACATACACTGCTGTATTGCATGCCTCAGCCCACAAGTGAAGGGGTAGGCCCTGATCATGCAACATCGCCCGTGCAGCACCCACGATCGTTCTGTTCTTCCGCTCAGCCACCCCGTTCTGCTGTGGGTTATGGGGTGCGATGAGCTCTCTCTGAATCCCTTCTGCGCTGCAGAACTCCTTGAATTCAGCCGAGATGAATTCACCACCGCTATCACTCCTTAGAGCAATCACCTTCTTCCCCGACTCCTTCTCGACCAGTGCTTTAAACTCACAGAACTTCGCGAATGTATCGCTCTTCTTCGACATGAAGAAGATCCAACACTTTCGAGAGAAATCATCAACAAAGATCACATAATACTTGTGCTTTGCTGTCGAAGCAACTGAGAAAGGACCACACACGTCTGTGTGAACTCTCTCAAGGATCGTCGTGGCGCGACTATCCTTCCCGTGAAAGGTGGCTTTCACATACTTCCCTAAAGTACACCCCTTGCACTGATCTGACTGCGCAAGGGTGCCCTTAGGAAGTCCAGTAGAAATCTGCTGCAGAATCTTCAAAGCTCCATGGTGAAGATGGCCCACTCTCCTGTGCCATAGTTCGCCCTCATCATCCCGGCTCACCACATCTCCAGCCTTGCATGCCATAGCTGCGCAGTCATCTACCTGCAACTGATAAAGGTTATGAGTTCAACCCCTATCTTCCGGGTCTCTCCAGTAGTCTTACTGCGCAGGAAAGCTTTTCCTTCGCTGAAGACCACATCATAACCCTTATCCTCCAACATCGCTACTGAAATCAGGTTCTTCTTCAATCCAGGTACATGCATGACATCCTTCAAGACAAAGGGTTTACCAGACTCCCTCTGAAAGGATACGGTACCGATACCAGTCGCACTGTATCTACTGTCATCGCCCATCTCGATGTGCATACCCAAATCCTTGTCCTCCAGATCTGAGAACAACTCCCGATCTCCCGTCATATGAAATGACGCACCGCTGTCCAAGAACTACACCGATCCCATCACACTTGAAACCAAGCATGCAATCAGTGAAAAGTCAAGCTCGAACTGTGAAGCCAAAGCTTCTCCATCTGCAGATCTTCCCGCTTGCTTGTTCTTCTTCTTCTTTGGAAAATTGGTAGCATAATGTCCGTGATTATGGCAATGAAAACACTTCACTTTCACCATATCTTGCTTCTTGCCCTTTGCACCAGAATGAGAGGCTTTCTTACCCTTCCCCTTCTTTTCTTTGGCCACCAAAGCGCAGTTTTCTTCATCAGCTCCCTTTGATGAATATCCATCTCGAGTAGTCCTCCTTATCTCCTCCTGCATGAGATCCGCCCAAAGGCGCTCCCATCCCGGCAGCTTCTCCCAACCATTGACACTATCTTGATATGAGTGCCAAGCCTTTGGAAGACCAAGGAGAGCCAGGTCGACCATGTCCTCTTCATCGACAGTAACTCCCACACTTCCCAGCTCATCTCTGCATTGAGTGAACTTCGTGAGGTATTTGGCGATACTGTCGCCCTTCTCCATCTTGATGTTCCCGAGCTTATCTTTGAGCGCCAGCTTCCTTTGGTCGCTCTTACTCTGGAATAGATCCGTCAAAGCTTTCCACATTAAATATGGAGTAGCCTTTCCATGCAGGCTGGATACAATATGATCCTTGACGCCCTCCAACAGGATCCTTCGACATTTCGTGATCTTCTTTTGCCATGCATCGACCAAAGCCGCATCAGTGGGCTTTGGGACATCCGCATCCACGAACTCCTTCAGACCATTATCTTCTAACACTGCTTCCATGCGATCCTTCCATGCAACATAATTCGAACTGTCTTCAAGAGCATATTCGAGTCGCAAACCATTGAAAGAAGACATCTTTCAATACCGGCACCAAGAAAAACAACCTTCTGCAAAATTCGAATTCCAAACTCCAAGCTCTATCGCTTCCGATCTATACTTGAAAACAAATTATTTCCAAATCAGAGATTGACTGCAAGGGCATTCACCAGATCTTTCACCTTACAAAGAAGGATGAATATTCCGGAGGCTACCTGGCCCGCATGCAGACTTTGTCCGAGGAAATAAGTTTGCAATCACCGTAATAGACTTCGACAATTAATCTCGCTCTGATACCATGTAGAAATTAGCTGAATAAATCACTTATTCACTGAAGATTAACCTGGTCATATATCAATTTCGAATTGCATACATAACACATAACCTTCTCTATAATTAATTGTCACATGCGGAAATAACAGAAGCAATCTCACATCAATTCAATCACACATTAACTCAGTATGTATGGGGAAAGCCTATAGCTGAAAACCCCGCAGCTATTGTGTATATTATAATGGAGAAATCAAGTAACCAAACAAGTACAATACCCCTCACAAGTACTCAGTACTCTCTCATGAAGTTACTCACAATCTGACTCAGTTTTGAACAAGTCTGAGGTTCAAAACTCCCCGCCAATTGCCTTGCCTCTATTGCGCAATCATGGCCCGTATATGAAGAGGTTCAAGGTTCGAATCCCCTTCCCTTGATTGCGTAATTGTCATGGACAATTCCTCCAAGTGTAATGCAAATCTCATGCAAAACAAATCTACCAACCGATAGCTTTACTCACCCTTTCATCTACCTCTTCCACTGGTCTCCACTGAACTGATCATGCACTGTAGTGAACTGAAGTGTTCTTGAGTTGACTAATGAGTTAATATTTAGTAAATTAAATATTATTTAATTTACTCCACTCATATCTAGTTGATTAGTTAGTTTAACTAATCCCAACTAGTTCAACTAAAACAAACAAAACACAACTCCACTATCTGTCCCGTTAACTCCTCCAAAACTTCTGCCACTGAAGTCTAACTGAAGCCAACCATGCAAGATGCCATCAAACCCTAGGAACCACGTGATTCCTTGTGTCGGTTGCATGAGCCACCTCCATGACTCAAACTGAAGTGCGCCAAGAGAGTAAACTGCTGTTTATAGTCAAAATATTATTAAGGGTAAATAATATTTGACTTCCATATTTTTAGGAGATCAGTCTAAAAATAGCCTGGGTCCTAAAAATTAGGGTCACATCTATTTTTACCGACATGTCGCATCCATCAAGAATCTCCAAGTAGAATTCCTAAATTATGCTCCGTATGTAAATCCCATGCAAAACTGATCCTCCAACTGATAGCTTTACTCACCTTTTCATCTACCTCTTCCACTGGTCTCCACTGAACTGATCATGCACTGTAGTGAACTGAAGTGTTCTTGAGTTGACTAATGAGTTAATATTTAGTAAATTAAATATTATTTAATTTACTCCACTCATATCTAGTTGATTAGTTAGTTAACTAATCCCAACTAGTTCAACTAAAACAAAACGAAGACACGGCTCACTGCCCATCACATTAGCTCCTCCAAAACTCACCTTGCTGATCCCTAGCTGGAAACCCGACCATCTGAATTGCATCAAACCCTAGGAACCACGTGAGTCCTTGTGTCAGTTTCATGAGTCACCTCCATGACTCAAACTGAAGTGCGCCAAGAGAGTAAACTGCTGTTTATAGTCAAAATATTATTAAGGGTAAATAATATTTGACTTCCATATTTTAGGAGATCAGTCTAAAAATAGCCTGGGTCCTAAAAATAAGGGTCTCATCTATTTTTACCGACATGTCGCATACTTTAAGAATCTCCAAGTAGAATTCCCAAATTATGCTCCGTATGTCTAAAAATAGACATAGTCTAAAAATAGACTTTGCGCGAGAATTTGCCTGCGGGCCCACTTAGTGAAGGCGACTTCATTTCACTAAGCTCCATCATCTTGCTGCATTCTCAACAAAATATTGGTTTCAAGGAATTTGATGAATACCAAGTCAGTGGCAGTCCTTGAAGGGATGACTTCTATCCATTTGTTGAAATAGTCAATTCCAGTGAGGATCCAGTTGTGTTGGGAAGAGGAGGCAGGGTGGATTTCTCCAATGAAATCTAAACCCCACTATTGAAAAGGAGCTTCAATGTTGATTGGTTGTAAAGGAAAAGGAAGTAATTTTCTCTTTCCCTCAAATATTTGACATTTATGGCAAGTCACTACTAGCTTGTGGATATTAGGGAAAAGAGTGGGCCAATATAAACTAGCTCTAAGGATTTTGTTGGCAGTGGTTTTCCAATACAGATGACCTCCACATTCTCCTTCATGAAACTCATGCATTATTCTATCTGAATCTTCTTCAAGTAAACATTTAAGAAAGATACCAACAGATTTTTTCCAATATAAAACTATGTCTAGAATGAAAAAATTTACAGTTTTTTGTTTTAAGAATCTGGCCTTTATTTTGGACAAACTAGGAGGAGCATTTATATTTAAAAGCACATATAATATATCATCATACCAGAGTGAGTTCAGAAATTCTTCTTCAATAGGTGGGGTCACCAGCTCCTCTTGTTCATCCAAGGAATGTATCATTTTTATGTCTAATTCTTGAAATTTTGCTTCAACCATCAGTTTGGCTAGTCCTTACCCCTTGATTAGCTTGGTGGGCTTGATTTGCAAATCATACTCTAATATGATAAAAATCCACTTACCTCTTTTACCATTAGGATCCTGAGTTAGTATGTCCTTAACAACTACATGAGGAACAAAGGCAATGAAATGTGAATGCAAGATGTAAAATCTAAAATCTTTTAAGGCTTTGATTAAGGTAAAAGCTTGTTTTTCCATAATGTTATATTTTAGAAGTGCATCTCTTAGTGCATTTATGAAGAAAGCTATGGGTTTTTCTTGTCCCATTATGTTCTTTTGTAGAAATTCTACAAAAATTGTGTGTTTTGATGCAAATGAGAAGATGAATAAGTCCTTGGTAAAGTCAGGGCTGATTAGAATTGGTGTTTGGGTAAGTGCTTTCTTTACTAGTTCAAAGGATTGTTTTGCTTCTATAGTTCATTTGACTCCTATTTATTTTTTCAGCATGTTTGTAATGTTTCTTAGGATTTCTGCAAGGTTTGGTATGAACCTTCTTAAGAATTTGATCTTTCTAATGAAATATTGCAACTCTTTGATGTTCCTAGGGTGACTGATTTTCAATATCCCTTCAATTCTCTTTGGATCTGTCGTAATCTCTTCTTTAGATATGATATGGCCTAAAAGTTTCCCTTATTGAAGGCCAAACAAATTTTTCTTGGGATTCGAAGACAAATCATACTTTCTACACTTTTCAAAGGCTTTTCTTAAGTGAGCTAGGTGTTCTTCATCAGTGTTTTAGTAAACAATGATGTCATAAAGATATATTACAATAAAGTAGCCCATTTCTTCGGAAAAATCAATGTCCATGGCTCTTTGAAAATTAGCCCTGACATTCATTAACCCCAAAGGAATTTTGACATACATGAATGTACCCCAAGGTGTAGTGAAAGTGGTTTTGTGTTGATCATCTAGATGTACTAGCACCTGATTATACCTTGAAAAACCATCAAGCAAAGATATTCTTTTGGAGCCTACCACCATTTGCATTATATGATCCATCTTAGGTAAAGGGTAGTTGTCTTTCAAGGAGGCTTTGTTTAAATTTCTTAAGTCTATGCATAGCCTAATTTCACCTGTTTTCTTCCTTACTGATACAAGTTTTGAGACCCATTCCGAGTACCTGAGTGGGACTATTATTCTAGCATCATACATCTTTTTAATTTCTTTCTCTACTAGAGGCATTTGGACAGGATTTATCCTATGCAATTTCTACTTAAATAGTTTCTAGTTTTCCTTGAGAGGAATGTTATGCTAAATGATGTTTGTATCATAAGACTTCAAGTCCTCATAGCCCCATGAAAACACATCCTTAAACACTTTGAATAACTCAATGTATTCCTGTTTTATAAAAGCTGGCAATGTTTTGGACAACTTTATCATTTTAGGTTCTTCCTCACTGCCTATGTTGCATTATTCTACATATGTTTCAGTGGATTCCATTTTGGGCTTCCTAGCAACATCATTGAAATCAAACAATTATTCTAAGGGGGTAAGTCCTCTTGGAAATAAGTTATATTTGCATTGCAATACCTCAAAGTCCCTTTTGTCTGAATCTTCACTCAATTCTACCTCATGAGGGTGTTCCAGCAGATTTATATCAGCATCATAAGGTGGCTCTATTTTGTGTGTTTGTTCGTTGGTAGAGCAATCCTCTTTATGATCTGAGTCTGATTGGCATTTCAAACTTAGTTTTGGGCTGCAAGAAGTCTTCAATATGTTTGTCACTTTCAAACACTTTCCAATAATCTATGTTATCAGGCACTGCTGGTCTATATTTTACCTTTACTGTGTATTGTTCATTGACATGAGGTAGTTTACAAGTGCTGGAAACAAAGGCTAGTTCATTTCCAAGGATGTTTTGAGTTCTTAGGACAAAATTAAGTTCATATTTTTAAAATTTTCTTATTTTTATATATTTTCTTAGCCTAGGATTTTTGGCTGAATATTCTCCTTTGATTTGCCTAATAATTAACTCAGAATCTCCTTGAACAAAAATCTTCTTAGCTCCTATAATTTTTAGCATTCATAACCCTAAGAGAAGAGCTTCATACTATGCAATATTATTTGTACATGGAAAATATAGTTTGTAAGAGTGACCTTCGTTAGTGTTGTGTATCCAAACACCTACTCCTGAACCATATTTTCCACAAGAGCCATCAAAGCTCATGTCCCAAAGAGTTTCAAGTTCAGATTCACCATTATGTTGTTGTTCATGGCTTCCAGGGTTTTGGATGTTATGTTCTTCATTTTGTGTTTGGCTTGACTGTTATTACAGGTCTTGCTATTCCACTTTTTCATCTGCTTGTTCATTAATGTAATCTTCATTGTACAAAATAAATGAATCAAGGTCTGAATGGATAGAATAGAGAGGGGTGTTGATTGGCCTATCTTGGTTGCTTACCATGTATTTCATGTGAGATTCTCTGTACAGTCTTCTTGTTTGGTTAAAGACTGGAATGGTAGCATATTTCATGTCCATTTCGAGGCTTCCTTGGATTTTGGTTCCCCATGGTATAGATAAATCATGCCATATTTTGGGGGTATGTTAGCCACTACAATATCCATGACCAGGCTCTTGGCTGGTATTTGTGCTAGATTGACACATAGGTCTTTGATCAGGCCTAGACATTTAACTCTACTTGAATCAAAAGAATAAAAGTATTTGTATGGTCTGGTTATTTCGAGGCCTTATCTCTCCATTACTACCTTTGGCATGAGATTATGTGAAGCACCAGAATCTAGCATGGCATTGTGTAGGATTTTGTCATGAATGTTTAGAATGACATAGAATGGAGGCACAACTCCCACTTAAAATTTTTGTTCTACCTCTGGTCCAAACAACAGTTATGGCTTGTCATCAGTCGAATTTAGAGTATCGATGTCATTTCCTATGTTTAAAGCTTTCAAAACTTGAGATCTATATACATCTTGAGTCACTAATTCAGTAAGGGGTATGACTATTTTTATCTTGGCAATTTCACTCTCAATACTGAATGGTGTCTATGTTCTTGGTAGATTTAAATCAATTTTGTTAGACATTGTCTTGTTAGCAAGTTTAGCTTGTTGATTTTGATTTGGAGTCTTATTTAAAACGGTTTTTTGAGGGCCACTAGCTGATGTAGTAGGAAAACTTTGGTCACCATTATGTTGGCTCACTTTTTTTTTTCTTTTATCAGAATTCTTAGTCATGGTGTTTTTGTTTTCTATTGTCTTCCTAGGACTGTTTTCACGGGTCTTCCTAGCAGAAATTTATGGGTTGTTCCTTTTGGAGGCATCTTGAGCTTTCTTACTTCTGAGGTCATACTACCTATGAACCTCCATGATAGCGTTTTCAAACTCTAGTTTGTATTCTTCAGAATCGTCATATTTTATTTTATTTTGGTTTAAGGAAAATAGACCTTGTTCTTATTTTGTAAGAAAAAAATCATCCTCATTATTGGAGTCTATTAGATTGACATGATTTTCTTCCAGCTCCTCAGTCTCTCTCTCCTCTTCATCTACATAGTTTTCTTGGAAAGGAGGTCTGATTTACTGGTAATTTTATCTTTGTCTTATTTGATGAGGATCTCTTCTGAATTTTTGGTTTATGTTTCTATTTTTAGGGTTTGTTTGATTTTCCGTAGGACTTTCTCTTTCATTCCAGTTAATTCTTTCCATCATCCTTTCCATTGTCCTAACTAGGCTGTCAATTTTAGTATCAGATGTGGAGGCCATAGTTTCCTCTTTGTATGTAACCTTCTTCTCCGCTCTCATTCTAGCCCTTTTAGCAATTAGGATGGCTTATACACTTACTACTCCCCTTTGCATGTCTTCTAAGGTAAGGGGATATATTTCTCTTAATTGATAAGCCATACCTGGATCAAATCCATCTAGAAATTTTACTAAGGCTAGGCCTTGTGGGGGTTTTATGTGGGGTGGGAGTGCATTGTATACACTATTGAACCTAGTGCAGTAGTCTTGGACACTCCAACATTTATTTTAAGTTTATCATATTCTGATAGGATTTGAAGAGAATTTTTCTTAGTCTCCCAATTGTTTATGAATGTTTTATAAAGGGAAGGGAGATCATAAATGTTATTAGGAGTTAGTTTCTTGAACCATTTATTTTCTTTTCCCCCTAAACTTTGGGCAAACATTCTCATTTTTATAGCCTCATCTTCTACTTCTTGGTAGTAACAAGCATCATTCATATTTTCTACATGATTTTGGGAAGTTGTAGAATTAGTTCCATTAAAGTGAGGGATTTTAGATTGATAGTCCTGCAACATAGGCAGTAAAGGTTATGGTAGTACCAAGGGGGCATACCATGCTGCCATGATAGGAGGTAATGGAACCCAAGGAGTATTTACAAGAGGAGGGTTTATGAGTGGAGGTGGAGGATGAAATGGAGTGGTTTGCACAGTGGATGTATGAGTGGGGGTATTAGATGTAATTGGACTACCTAGCTGATATTGAGTAGATATGGAACAAAAGGAGTCAAATTGTTGGATAAGCTGAAAATCAGGAGGAGTGGAAGGAGAGGCTTATCTACTAGGACTCTGCTATGAGCTTGTAGGCTCAAGGTTTGTCTAGTATATCCAACTTTTAGACTTAGTTCTGAATAGGTTTCTTCTATGGTGTAAGTCAAATTGGGTATCTTGCAAGGATGTAAGGTTTTCAAGAAAAGAACTTGCTTTGTGAAATGGTCTGACAATAGTTGAATCTTCAATCCTAGAAGTTTTTCTTAAGATTATTTCTGGGTCATCAACTATATCAGGAGGGTTTGGGTCTAGGTGAGATCTGGTGCTAATTATTTGTGAAGCCAGATTTCAGACCCACAACACAGAGAGGCCGAAAGTTTATAAGAGTTTTGAAAACAGACCTATCTGAAAAATTACTGAATTCACACAGTATGTGGTTGTGTTGTATAGTATTAGGATTGATTAATGCATTCCCAGAGGATTCTGTGAGGATTAGTGGAGTCATCAGGCCTACTAAAATCCAGTGGAGTCACCAGGTAGATGATGCTAACTATTTGAGTATTTTCTTGTTGTCCACCATAAACAATTGGATACCAATCTTGAAATATTTTTAGGTTTTCTAAGTTCTTTATGTACCACTAATATTTTCAATAAGTGGTCCCACCGTGATTGCCATTATGTTAGGTCCCTATAATTTTTCAGATTGGAAAGACCAAATAGACAAGGGTAACATCAAACCAACTTTGGAGTCCTAGGACCTAGCCTTCCTAGACTCGGAGAGGGCTCTCTCTAGATTTGATAAAATATATGACTTGATTGATTTAGGATGTTGATTATAGGCTAGTTATAATGATAGGGTTTTTTTGTTTTGTTTTGTTTGGTTGTGTTTCTTGTTAAGTAGAACATATAGAGTAAGAGAAATTCAAACCATTGCGTTATGGGGTCTATGAAAGGTTTGAAGAGTACAACAATAAATCAAATGTGTTTCATAGGGAAAAATAACAAATCCAAATACATCCTTTAGCTAAAATGAGTATATGATGACAGTAATTTATGAATTCAATAAAGATAAAGGGAAATTAAGGATCCTTTAACTATACTTCAAACAAGGAAAGCCTTTAGGACAATAGCTTAGTAAAACTGAAGAGCAGTTAATAATTCCTCAGCTATACTTCACTAGATAGAAATCAAAACAACAATCAAGTAATCCTAGAGAGAAGTTAAGAATTCCCTAATTATTACTTTCAGAGGAAAACATAGAGATAATGATGATAGACAGAGTTGAGGTGCCAAAACAACATATCTCATTCTAAATTTTTATTCTATTATTAGAGAAGTAATGAACAAAATGTAAAACAAAGGAAAACATTGAGAAGAGTGGAATAACATCACCATCTAACAGAGTTCATGAATCCTATGGATTTTTTGGTTCCATTGATATTCAGTCCAAGAAATTTACAAGGCTCCAAAGCCAAACTTCTTTACAACTCAGAGTCTAAATAGCATTCAGCTCAATAAAACAACTTACCAACCAACAACAAGTATGTGACATACATGTAGTATATAAATAAAAAATGAGGAGGTGTAACCCTAACTAGGTTTTCAAATGTCATTTATTACATATTTAATGCATCTTGACCTTAGAAGCCATGCAAGGCCCAAGGAAAAATATCCAAACCTCATCTATGGAAAAAATAACTTCTAACATAACTATTTGAGCTAATTTTGGAAAAAATTTGACTTTAAGGGTTCAAAATATCTTTTTCAATAACTCCTAGCAAGGGTGCAGCTCCAAGGTACAAGGGTGCAACGCTAGGCCAAACGCGCAACACCAAGACTAGGAAAATTTCCTATTTTGCAGCTGACTTTTGGAGGCCTTCCCGGTGTCCAAATGAGCTCCATGATAGCTCATTGGAAAGCCTATCCTATCTAGTTTCCAAATCTGACTTCACTTTCGAAAATGATGCCAATTTACCTTTTCAAAGACCATTTCTCCCAAGACTACTAAACGTGCAGCGCCAGTGCTGAAAAGA
The DNA here is from genome assembly GCA_034641835.2 of Pinus albicaulis. Lineage (NCBI taxonomy): Eukaryota > Viridiplantae > Streptophyta > Pinopsida > Pinales > Pinaceae > Pinus > Pinus albicaulis. The sequence goes on along the minus strand of CM076581.1, from coordinate 811,979,130 downwards.
GGGCAGAAAGGTGATTTTTTGGTAGTTTTTGGCCCTTTTGAAGGACCCATTTTGCTATAAATGGTCTGAAATTTTATGAGGATAATTTCCTTGGCATGAGGATCATGAATATGCTGATTTTTTTCTATTTCAGTGCCCCAAAAAAGATCACAATGCTAGTGGCGCTGCGCATTTGGCCCAATTTCTGCAAGCGAAACTGTCAAAAATAAAAATTGTGCAAAAAGGTGCCAAAATTGGATTTTTCTTCACTGATCATGGTTGGGAGGATTTGAGGGACACATTAGAAAGGATATTTAACTTTTCCTTCTCCTTTTCCTCATCTAGAGCTTGAATATTTGCAAGGGCTTGTTTGAGCTTGGCCCTTGCAATATTGTTTCTCATGGCATAATGCTTTGCCATCTTCTTCTGCATATCAATGTCTCCTTTTTCCTTCTCAAGTTGACCCTCTAGGTGAAATTTTTCCATATCTAGCCAAGAATCCTTATCTCCATCAATTTCTATGGCAAGCAACTCACTTGGAGTGAGCCGCTCTGCCAATTCTGCTTCTTTCTCTCTTTCCCTGGCTAGAGATTTCCTCAACCCAATTGTCCTTGGCCTCTTCCTAGGAAGTTGTTCTTCCTCATCCTCACTGTCATAAAAAGTTCCCAAGGTCTAATATAAAAATTCCTTGGCCTTTCTGGCCTCTTTCTGAGCTCTGATTTCTCTGACCTCACTGATGGCCTTCTTTGTCTCCAAATTCTGGTTTTCAAGATCATAATAGTTAATTACATTCTTTGCCCTACCAAGATTAGCTTAAAGTTCACTAATCTTGGCATCCTTGATTTTGAGCAGCATATTGGTAATCCTATCCACATCATCATCCTCTAGTTCAATCAGTTGAAACTCTTGCTAAGTTTCATGTTTATCATCCTCTTTAATCATAACATGCTCTGCAACCTTTTCCTTGCCTTTGTCAATCTGTTTTGCTGATGTAGAAGGCATGGACCCTTGCATCTCAAGTGTAGAACACATGCCTGTAACCCCTCTAGTATGTCAAAGGAAATGGCTCAATGTCACTCATTTTAGTGCCATCTATCTCAATGTTCTCATCAATGTTTGATGTTGTGTCATCATGATATGATGGTGAAGGGTTGTGGAAAGGTGATGTGGAAGGGTCATCATGAGGTGAAGGAAAGTTAGTGGATGGTGATGCATGAGTAGTGGGATGTGATGGAGAAGTAGGAATGGGAGGATGAGATGAGGAAGGGATATGTTGCTGATGATGGCCATGTGGAGTAGTGAAAACCTCATTGGAAATGAAGGCCTCCGATAGAATGTGTTAGGCCTCCGTAGTTTGCAAGATTGACAAGTACAAATGCTGCAGAGCCTACATCAAAACCACTTTGGAATCTGAGGACCTAGCCATCCTAGATTCAGAGAGTGATCTATCTTTATATGTGTTCGAGAATATGATCTTTAAGGCTTCAAGTATGATTTTAGGCTAGTTATGAAGAAGGCGGTTGTTTGTTTTGTTTTGGTTGGACAAGATCACATGAAGATGAAGGAAGTCTGTATGAAGGGTGAAGGTGTGAGTAAGTGAAATAATGGTTCAGCTGATAAGACAAGCAAGTAACAACATCAATCCATTGGGCTATGGAGTCATAAAAGGGTTTAATTGAACAACAAGTTTCAAGAGTGGTCCATGGGGCAAGTCATCTGCGTCAAAGGATCTCTTTAAGTTGATTTTATGGAATGAAATAGTAAGAAATTAAGGCAGACGAAGTAAAACACATGAAGAAACAAAGAACAGTCTAAGATCAAGTAAGTACTTTGAAGCTATCTTGCTTTAAACATATTCTTAAGGGAAAAAAACATAAAAGTAACCTAAGATCAGGTAAGTACTTTTAAACTAGCCTGCTTTTGATATACTTTCGAGAGAAAACATTAAAAAATAGAGAATAGCTTAAGATCAAGTAAAGAATTTTAACTTAGCTTGCTTTCAGCATATTCTCAAAATAAAACATCCATGGTAACATAAAAAGTAGTCTAAGATTAGATAAGTACTTTTAAACTAGCCTGCTTTCAAAATACTCTCAAGGGAACTTTTCAAAGCAACTGTTGGAGATAAATTAGAGGACAGGGCTAACCATAAACTTCTCTAGCTTAGCTTTAATTAGAAGACTTCTCAAGAACATTTAAAGATAAAATCTCAAGTTGTACTCAGGAAATATGGGCTTACCAACACTTCACTGGTTATACTCTATTGAATTACCTTCAAATTAACAATCAACAGAAAAAATAAAGGATAAATATTTATCAGTGAGATTTAGGGTACTTCAGAAGTAAATCCTAATCTATATTTGTTGTTCTTTATTAGAGAAAAATGGACAGAATGGAAACATGAAGAAAATTGACAATTACAGTGAGAAACACATCACCCTTAACATAGACCAGGATCCCATAAATCAACTATTTGTATTTGATGTTCAAACCAGTTATAATATTCAAGTATAGTATGCAGAAGGAAACAATGACAGAAGAGCTCCCCTCTAACAGCCAGGTGAAAAACAGGGACCGCGTTATGCTCAGTCCTAAATAGAAGACCTGCCTATGCAGACGAATGCACAGGTGAACTTTTTTCAACCTTCCCATTGTAATTTTTAAACCTGAACATAAATTATCTGCAAACGAATCTTAAAAACATAAAATAAACAATTGCGAGAGCATAAAACATAAAATAGATAAACACAGAGATTTTCCCCTAGATCCCAAATCAGGATGACCAAATTGATTTTTCATTATATTCCTTTTAGTGTTACAACCGCAAGCATACATAAACCCCAATCCATTAACCTTGGATTAGAACATAACCGTAGTTCCCTTGACCGGATCTACAAAATAGTAGGGGCTGAAAACCATCATGCCCCAAAACCATATGCAAACCCATGCACAAAACCATGGGTGGGTCCACCCACCCAAAAATAAGGTCCAATTTTTTTTTTCCTGGGGCCCCGTCCTGGACCCCGAACAGGGGTAGCTGTCCCCCCCCCATGCATGAATAGTCATGGAAATAATATAACACATACCAAACATTCTCCCACTTGTTGTTTTCTTTCCACAAGGGGCAACAGGAGAGTTGATTCATTAGCCCAGCTTTGCGACACCCATATTTTCTCTACACCAATAGAACTTCTGAGTGCTTACAGACTTTTTCAATGCATCTAAAACATTCTTCAAAGTGTCCACCTTTATATATATAACAAAGTGATATTTAAAATCAATGTGCTTTGTCTTTGAATGATAAGTAGGGTTCTTAGCCAAGAAAATTGCACTTTGGCTATCACAGTCTTTCCTTATAGCTTGCTACACCAACCCCATACTTGAACACAATCTCTGCAACCAAACTGTTTCCTTGCTTGCATGAGTGGCTGCCATGTATTATGCCTCTATAGTTGAAAGAGCTACTACAAACTGTCTTTTACTCATCCAACTGACTGCACCTCCAAATAGGCTAAACACATACCCAATTGTACATCTTCTTTGGTCCAGATCTCTAGCCCAGTCTGCATCAACAAAACCACGAATGTCCAACACTCTTCCCAATCCTGGTCTTCCCTGGTAGCACAATCCATAATCACTAGTGCCACGCAAATATCTGAAAACCTGCTTCACTATTGTCCAATGCTCCTTCCCTGTGTTTGACATAAACCTGCTCAATACTCTCACTACATGTGCAATGTCTGGTCTAGTACAAACCATTACGTACATCAAGCTACCCGCTACACTTGCATATGGAACATGAGACATATCCTCCTCTTCTTCTTGTGCCTTGGGACATTGTTCAATAGAAAACTTTACACCTACAGGAATCAGAACATTCATTGGTTTACTATCCTGGATATTTAACCTCTGCAATATAGTCTTGGCATACTTCCTCTTGTTTAACCAGAGCTTCCTCTTTGCTTGATCTTTCTTAATTTCCATGCCCAAAATATAGTTTGTAGCACAAAGATCCTTCATGTCGAATTTGGGAACAGTTGGGTCTTCAAATCTTGGACTGTTTTAACCCATACAGAGACTTCTTTAACCTACATACCAGTTCTTTCACCCCTTCACCATAAAGCCTTCAGGTTGTTTCATGTACATCTCCTCTTCCAGATCTATGTGAAGAAATGTTGTCTTCACATCCATCTATTACACCTCAAAATCAAATGCAGCAGCAACAGATAAAAGTAATCTAATAGAAGTAGCTTTGGCAACAGGAGAAAAAATATCACCAAAATCAATTCCCGATACCTGGGAATAACCTTTTTCTACCAACTGAGCTTTGTATTTCTCCACCTTTCCTTCTACATTCATCTTCTTCTTAAACACCCATTTTCTCTCGATGAGCTTCCTTCCAGCCGGCAACTCCATCAGATAAAATGCCTAATTTTTATGCAAGGATGTCATTACATCAACCATAGCCTCCTTCCAGAGTTTTCCATCCTCTGAATCTACTACCTTCCTAACGGTTCTGGGATCATCATCAGTTATAGTTAAAGAAAAATTTGAATAGAAGAAGATGGACTATACCTTTCTAATTGTCTTCTTTCCCGAACTTATCTTCTCACAACTGGAGTTTGTGGCTCCTCCTCTTCTGAGTCTTCTTCTGTTGTAGAGTCTGATTCATCCTACTTTAGCTCAAACTCTATCTTCTCAGGTTCCTTTGGTAGGACTTCATTTTTAACAACATATTTCACCTCTCTAAACACCACATCTTATTTGTACACAACCTTCCTTGTTTTAGAGTTCCAGAGCTTGTAACCCTTTAAACCATCCTTATACCCAATAAATATGCACCTTTCAGATTTATTATCCAACTTGGTCCTTTTCTCCTTTAGAACATGTACATATGAATCACATCCAAATACCCTCAGATGTGAAAGAGAGGGTTTCTTACCAGTACATACCTCATGTAGATTTTTATCCTCCAATGCTGATGAAGGTGATCTGTTAACTAAGTAACATGTAGTCTCCACTTCCTCTGCCCAGAATTCTTGTCCTAACCCGGTACCACTGAGCATGCTTCTTGCCTTTTCCATCAGCGTTCTATTCATTCTTTTTGTAACTCCATTTTTCTGAGGTGTGTATGGAATAGTCTTCTACCATGCTATACCACACTTTTGACAAAAATCGTCAAATTCCTTCTTGCATAACTCCCCACCATTATCTGTCCTCAACACCTTTATCTTCTTCTTTGTCTGGTTTTCCACCAGAGCCTTAAATTATTTAAATCTATCAAAGACTTCAGATTTATTCCTCGGGAAATATATCCATGTATTCCTTGAGAAGTCATCTATGAATGAAACATAGTACACAGACTTAACCAGTGATGGAACCGACACAGGTCCAAACACATCATTGTGCACAAGCTCTAATATCTTGTTCGCCCGCTTAGCACTAGAGGGAAAAATCTCGATTCTACTTCCCATATAAACAATGTTCACAAAAATCAAAATCCATAGATCTATTAGACATACCTTCTACCATACCATTTCGATGCAATATCCGAAGGCCCTTCTCTCCAATATGTCCAAGCCTTTGATGCCATAGCATGGTATTTTCTCGAGACCCTGCTATAATTTCCACTCCACTTTCCGGAACCACAAAACTGTTGCACCCATCAATAACAATGTTGCCCTAAAGCTTGTACAGAGTTTCAATATGAACTCCCCGCATTAATACCAGTGCTCCCCAAACCATATTACATGTATCTTTCTTGAACACTATTTTTACACCTGCATCATCCATATTTCTTACAGAAATTAGATTTTTGGCCAATGCAGGAATGTGAAAAACACTAGAGAGTGTTCTAATCCTTCCACCTTGCATCTCCAGCTTAAATTTTCCACGTCCGATGACTCTGGCCTTCCTATCATCCCCTAAGAAGACATCACCGCCATCATATTTCTCATACTCTTAGAACCACTCCCTATGGGGTGTGAAGTGAAAGGATGCACCCGAGTCAATCAACCATGACTCATGATCTACATGTATATTTGAAGAAGAAGAAAAATACGGATCCCCACCTTCATCCGAGGTGGTTTTTGCCTCTGCAGAAGGGGCATCATCAGATCCCTTTCTTTTCTCAAGAGCTTTAGATCTGCAGTCCTTCTTGTAGTGCCCTTCCTTTCGAAATTTCTAGCACAACTTTACAGACTTTCCAGGGGATTTAGATCTCCCTCTAGATTTACATCTCCCACTCAAAACCTTATTCTTGTTTCTATTCTAGGACCTTCCTCGTACAGATAAGGCATCTCCATTCTAACCCTCCATATTTCTCTGTCTCATTTCCTCTGACATCAAGGCTAAGAAAATGTCATAAAAATTCAAGGTATTTTTATTGCTACCTATTGCAATAACCAGACTGTCCCATGAGTCTGGTAGAGAACACAACAAATTGGTGCACTTATCTTCATCTGAGATTTTGTAATATCCCAAAATGGGAATGCAGCAGTGCATAAGCACAATACTAGAATAGAAGGGTGAAATAAAGTCATAAAATGTGTTGATAAACACATAGCCATCAAATGAATGAAACAACAACAAAATAAGCACTTCTACATCCTCCCAAGTGGGGAAAATGTGACAAATATACCCTAAAAACGTTATTTCCTGAAGATTGAGTTATAAATGGGGAAAATAACAGTTGGATCCCTTATCATATGTATTAAGGCCCTCACATACCAAAGAGAAACATAAGAAAATCTCTTTTAATAAGTTAAACATATCTCTCGGCCTTAAAATGACTTAAAAGTGACCAAACCCCATGACTTAAGCTATACATAAATTATTGAAGCATGCAAAGCATGATTTTATAGGGTTTATCACAACATTATAATATGGAATCATGGATCTAGATTTTCATTGGACAATATGCTAAGAAAGCAGATATTTGGCCTCTTCAATGTATTATGGAAATAACCCCGTAAGGGTTTCTTGAGAGCACAAGTACAAAAACTGTAGATCTGAATATTCAGCTCTGAAAAATGTAGTCTTACTGCAAAATTATAGAAATATGGCTGAATAATAGAAAAAATGGATGAGAATCCCTTCCTCTAGATTTCCGGTAGAAGGGTTGGCCCTTTTCCAAGGAAGCTAGCTCAAAAACAAGGGCTTTAACCTTGCTACAACAAATCTATGCAAAATGACGTAGTTCCTACAAGGGACTGCACTGTAGGAGGTGAGGAATAGTGTGGCCAACTGTCAAGATGTCAAATAAGACCAAAAACCTTCCTATCTGATCTCTCAAGAGAAGGAAGGCACCCTCTACTGAGAAATAGACCCGAAAGTGGTGTTATCAAACCTCCACTGCAACACAACAATATTCTTCTATAGAAATAATTCTGAGGCTGGAGAATGGTGCTTGGCCTCAAGCCTGGATGTGGAGAAATATATAATAGATCTCTCCCAAGAGGCCTCTCAAGGGAAGAGGTGGGATTCCTGCTCGGGAACACCCTGTGCTAAACAGCACTGCAACCCTGCTAAACATCAAGAGGAACCCAAGTCTAAAAAGACCAATATCAAATGATAATAAAAATCATGAATAATAAAGGCTCCCATCCTCTTCATATATAGCAAGTGAACCTATTCACATTGGATCCCATCCATATGTGCCATCAAGTTCCCATCCATATGTGCCATCAAGTTCATGCAAGTTGTCCTCCACCAAAACTGCGTTGTTTATCAAGGAGATTCAATGTATCTAGATAGCTTTGTTGACTTGGTCAAAGTTGACTGAATCAACATGATCCCAACTCTGTTCACACCCAAGGGTGCTCAAATTAGCTGCTTATTCTTCCTCCATTCACATTAGGAGTGTTACTCGTCCTTCTAAAGAGGTTAACGGGCCTCCCTACCCATTTATTCACCTACCTAGTGATAAAAAAACTCTAATATTCCATTCATCTTGAAGGCTAAATTTTTGGAATATTACAGTCCTTGCCTCCAAAATTTTTCTTGTCCTCAAGTAACTGTATAAGGAGAGCAAAAGTCCTCCCCACCTCTTCTTGTGGCCTCCTCGTGAAAAGTCCCCACCACTACTCAAAAAAATCTGCAATATATCCATCCTCCAATACTCCCTCCCAAGCATGCAAAACCAAATGGCTCACATCATGAAAAGGTGGAAGGTGTAAGTGGAAACCTACTTGCTATCCAATGGCCTCCTCAAGGTAGGAGTGATGAAAAACATGGGGAATATTATTACCAATGAGTGACTCCCACACCCATGCTATCATCCAAATGAAATGAGCCAATCTACGTAGCTCGAAAATATCCTCAACCCCTGATTCATACAGTGTGTTGGGGCTGCATTGAGAGATTGGATCCTCCCATCCAAGTGGTTTCTCTCTCCATTTATGGTAAATATGGGACTGCTGCTAATCTTGGGCTAAAATTTTATGACCTCCAAGAGTGGCCCAAGCTACCCCACCAAACAAATAAGCCATGAAGTGCCTCCTCCAAAAACTAAATTTCTTCAAATGTCTCCTCCCACATGAAGAAAAGAAATGTGATGTGGAAATCATGGTTTGCCCATTGTTTCTCTTGAAACATAAAACATGTAAAGTAGGGAGAATCATACTCCCAATGGGAATTTCCAACTCATATACCACTCTCCAAACAAAGCTCCCCATGAATATAAAAATATCAGCAATACATGGACGCAAAAACCAATACAAACAAGTTGTCATATGACAACCAGAAAGTGGATCAAGGTCCCTCACATGGAACCAGCACAGTGCACCCTTTGCCTGCATCAAACCAAACAATAACAAGTGATTTTCCAACCAATTTTTTGCTGCCACAATCATTTTACAAGATAGAAACATGAAAGTACAAAGTGATGTCAATGGTTCACACCAAAAATCATGTGGCTTCCCCCACAAACCACCAATAAGATAGGCAATATCAATGCTATAAATAGATTCAAGTACATATTCATACGATATTAAAGAAGGGATAATACTCCTTGGTACAACATGCTTCTCATATAAAGTAAAGAAGTATGAAACTTAATGTGAAATTATACATTCTCCACCATGTACTTGGGACCTTGAGCTGAAATGGCTCAATCAAAAATTCTCCCTCACCTCCAAAGAGTAGGGAAGTGGCTATGACATTCTCTCTATCACCATCCGGGCTATGCATCTCTCCATATGCTGAAATATATCATGCTAGATGCCCTCCCAAATAAAATCCTCTGCCAAGGAAATATATGCATCAAAGTGCATGGAAAATAAGTCCTCATGTGCTGCATGTAGTAGCTTCTCCTTGAGCTTAGAAGCTCTACTCAAGAAGCCTCTACCATAAGAATATATTACCACATCATCCACCATGTATCTATCATCTCCATTTAGGTCATCAAGTATCATGCAAGCACTAAAATCCTTGGAGTACTCTACGAAGAGCTAAGACCTCCAATACGAATCAATCGTCTCAAGAGACAGCATGGATGATCTGCAATGTGAAGCTCCCCACATGTTGTTGTCTTTTCCTCTGACATCCCTCAATGCCAAAGTCATCCTCCAATTTTCTTCCTTGCCCATCATGCAGCTGCTCATGATAAAAAAGAAGTAGGAATATTTAGAAGTTGGCCTTGCATGAGAAGTTCTCATCCAAAAAGAATCTCCCAATCTTGGCCAAAGTAAGCATGAGTGGCCTCCATCTACTCCGAAGTATGGAGGAATCCTTCCTCAAAGGAAGTGCCCTTTTTTTCTCCAAATTCATGGAGGAACTCCCTTTCACCATGAAGGTTCTATCCTCCATCACTGCAACAAATTCTGTCAGCATAGTACATATAGTGAGAGTGGGTGGTGCTGAAAATGGGAAAATGTCTCCCTCCTCCTTGAGTTTATTCCAAACTCTCTACATTGTACTAGACTCCTCCAAAGTCTTCACCTCTCTGGAATATAAGAGGGGTGAACCAAATGGCAAGATTCCTCTCACCAACTATAGATATGGTGGCCTCCCAGGTGGAATTCCTCCATGTAGTGAGACATCAATGTCAAGAGTAGACTGTATATATGATTGGGCAACCTTGCCCTCGCTCTCACAACACAAATCAATATTCCTCTTCCTTGCATCAGCTCTCTGAAATGGATAGGGGTGTGTGCTCCTCATCACATGATGATGATATTCCTCCCTATATTCTTCTTATATCTGCAATTCTCCACAATCATGCTATCCATTAATTGTGTCTTGACCTCCATATGTCAGATAATGGGGAACTTCTTGCAATGCTACAAGAAATCCTCTTGTTGGAGCATGTGCTCCTCCTTCCTCTGCATGAGGTACTAGATATGCTCTAGATGTGACAACACTGTAACCCCCATCCTTCTCTTCATATTCAATATGAATAGGAGTCATCTGATCAGTAAGAGGATCCTCTTTTGCAAAAGGAACCTTCATGCCCTCATGTACAAAGGTATGAGACAGAGATTTTGCCTCTATCTGTAATATTCCAAAATTTGCATGCAGAAAATTGGAATATTAATTTTTTCTTATATCATGTAGGAGGTGAATAAAATGGGTAAAGAGATCCATAAGTAGGAATAAATCCATAATAGTGTGAAAGGGATCAATGGAGCAACTTTATTTTGCACCTTCCAGTGTGAAAAGAGGCAAATGCATGAGGACAAGGTCAAGTTTGACCAAGTCAACAACGTTGCTTAAGAGGTGTAGCTTGCTTGGGAAGACAACGCAGTTTGAGAGGGAGAAAGATTATTTGTGGAAGAAACCCTAATGTGTGGGGTCCAGGGCAAACAGGCATTGACTTGCATAAAAGGAGGACAAGGCAGCCATAGTGAGACATCTTTGAGTTTATTGATTTTGGTCTAGAATACTATTTGCAGTCTCTGGCTGTTCAGCTGAGTTTCAGTGATTTTTAGCATGAGGGATTCCTGTTTAGGATTTTCTCTCCTTCTTGAGAGGCCTCTTGAAGGATTGCACTTCATTTCTCCACATCTTGGCTGAAGGCCAAAGTCACTTCCATCAGTCATTGCATTATTTCTGCTGAAGTATAACGTAGTGTTGCTGGGTGTTGTAGTGGAGGGTTCCACGACACCTTTCCTTGGCTCATATTTTAGAGGAGGGAGCTCCTATTCCTCTGGGAGGTTGGAAAAGGAGTTTTATAAGCTGATTTCACATCTTTGGCACCAGGCCAAGCATTCTCTATCTCCCATAGTGCAGTCTAGCTCCTTGACTGTGTTATTTCTGAGCACATTTGCAGTGGGGGTTGCACCACTATTTTGGAGGGTAAGATATTCAGGGATTGGATCACCCTTTCACCTGAGAGATACATCGGATGATATCTATGCAGAATATGCAGCATCTTCAGCTATCTTCATCCATTTCTATTTTCTAAGTTGCAACTGCTGCCCAACAACTCTGGCATTTCTGCATATTTTCCATTTGTATCTATATTGTAGCCAATCCTCTTGAGGATTGTTGTATTGTTATTTTTAGGGTTGAGAGATTTCTCCCCCACATTTATTGAGCTATTATTGTCATATAATTCTATTATCATGTATTTTTTTGCAATGTCTCCATATAAACTGCGCTGATATAGCCTTGTGTAAACTCTGCGTAGCAGTGGTCTTCAGTTTCTTATACATGTTTTGTTGAGGTTCTCATTGCCTAGCTTGAGTGATTGATTCCTCAAAGCATTGTACTATTTTGCTGCTATATTATATATTCTTTGGCTATTTACACCTTCATGTGTGTTGGCTCATTAAAAGAATGCTATCATTCCATTGTATGTTCATACAATGTTGCAGTCCCTCATCGGGCACTTTTCTGAGGACAACTAGGTGTGGGAGATCTGTTTAACCCACCTAGAAGGATTTATTTGGAGCCACCTCTAGGATTTAGCACTTAGACACATTGATCTAAGTGATCTAGGTCCTAGTTTCAATTTCTGTAGCAGCCATCACTGGAAAATGTGTTTTCTAGTCATGCCTTGCTAGCTCTTCCAGATTTCGAATATTACAGTGGTATCAGAGCAACTTTCTTGGCTCAACTTGTGAGTCTTAGCCCAAGAAGAACAAAATATTGAAGAGGATTGGTTTTATCTCATCATATTTCAGATCCATGAAGAACCTCCCCAAGGAGGATAAGCAGAAGGAAGAGGAAGAACCCTGCACTTCCTATTCTCATCGAGAAGGAGACAAAGAAATGAGCAAGAAAATGACTCCATCTGTTGCAGAAGAAAGAGGGGATAAGATTACAAAGCTTCTTCCTAAATCTATACATATTATTCATGAAGACTTCAAGAGAATAATGAGGGAGACGTATGAATAATATCCAAAAGGGTTTGAATCGAAATCAAACTCTAGATTGTTATATGAGGAGTGTGAGCCAGCAGTCACACACTCTAATACACAGCGCAGTCACATGCCCAATATTTTCGGAAGAGATATGGGAAGAGGGGAAGAGGTTGCTAGGAGGGAAAATTGTAGTGATTTCCTGAAGGAGTATGAGTCTCAAACTCAAAAATTTCAAGATCATGTTATTTTTTTAGAGTTTTGCAAGATGAAGGTGAAGGGAAGAGAGTAGCAGGATAGATTTCTTCTATATATCTTTGAGGGTTCACCTACGTGTTCAGCCAAAGCTTGGTTGGAGGAGTTAGAAACCTTCTTGCAGCAGCACCACATTCTTGAATATGAAGCCATCAAGGTTGCAGCACTGCATTTGAGAGGTAAGGCCTATGCCTGGTGGATCTTTGAATCCTTTTCTTTTAAAAATGTAAACATTGCATCTTATTTAAATTTCACTAAGGCATTAGTAAAAATATTTGATGGAAGGATTCATGAGACACATATGGTGAAGCCAAATAAGAAAAATCAATCAAAACCCTTGCATGAGAATGCAGTACCATTGCAGTAAACCATGGAGAAGGCTGAAAACTTGCACCATACCTTGCCGTAAGTAAGACTTTCTTCTCACACCTTTGAGCAAGGAAACATGGAGGTCTCTTTTTCAAAGAGGGATCCAATCATTTGAAGGTTTTCCATTCATGTTGCAGAGATTGAGGGCAACAATTCTATTTCATCTAGATATTATCTAGTGCCTCATGTAGAGGAAGGAGGAGCTCTTGCTCCAAGTAGAGGGATGATTGCATCTTTGCAAGGGAGTCCCCAGGATCTCATGTGTGGAGATCAAGGCAAAATTCATGTTCTACATGTGCCATTGTTGAGGAGGTGTGGAACCATGATGACACAAGGAGGAGATAAGGAGAAGAACCAATATCATGAGATGATATGTACACATCCCTATCCACTTTGGGAGGGTGATGCACCTAAGAATATGATTGGATTGCACATTGGAAGCATGGAGAGTTATTTCCAGTCATTTATTCAGTCATCTCTTGATGATGATGTCTCATTGCATGGAGGCATTTTGCCAGGGAGACCACTGGATCAACAGAGGAGGATGGATGCTTTACTAGTTGAGGCACCACTTAGTGATTTCAGAGGAGTGGGAACCTTGGGAAGGCTTGATACATCGCTTTGAGTCTGGGGTAGACTCAAGGAGAGAGGGAGCATTCTCTCAACATCATTAGTACCCACATCCATTTCAAATTCTGCGCTGTGGCACAAGCAGCAGGGGAAGGACAGCAACCTTCCAACTTGCATCTTTGGAATGGGAGATGTCAAAGAGGAGGATGACCATATGACAGATGTTCTTCATGAGAGATCATCAGCACTGTCACTATGGAGGATAGATCCATATTGGAACTCCCAGCTGTTGGTGGAGTATTCCAAGGATCTTTCTACTTGTATGATTTTGTATGGCCAAGTGCATGAGGAGGGATACTCAATCAGAGATGAGGTCATCTACTATCATGGTAGGATCTTCTTTCCTAGAGCTTCCAAGCTCAAGGAGAAGTTAGTACAAGCAGCTCAGGAGGATTTCCTTTTCAGCCCCACTTGTTCTATGAGAGCATACCACACCATCATGGAGGGGTATTTTTGGAAGGGCTTTGAGGAGGAGATATATCAACATATGAAGAGATGCATGGATCAGGTGTAGATGGAGGAGATAAATGACTCTTTGGAAGAGTTAGCACAGCCACCCCTTTTCTCTTTGAGGATGAGAGGAGACTCATCTATGATCCACTCCGTTTGTATGAGTAGGACATATGGTAAGGGTGTTTATTGTTTACATGATGATTTCTCTAATGTATATATGCATCCCTTAACCATACATGTGCAAGATGATGCTCCAAGGAGGAGCATTCTTACGTTTGAGCTTCATGGTATAGTTGAGGGGATAAGCATGGTTGATGGCCATTCCCTTGGAGGACTTGGGGGAGAGGCATATTATGGAGGACATGCTCATTATACACCTTATATTATTCACTTCCTCCATACTTATGAGGAGATTGGAGCAGCAAGAAAGTGGTTGAGAAGCCACACATTTTATCAGTCTCTGTTGTAGTTGAGGGTCAAGATGCATTGGTTGCACTTGAGGGACCATTTTCCTTCTCATTTGTTACATATGGCAGCAAGTATGATTCTAATTTTTGCTCCCTATGGTTCTATTGTTTCTGTCTTTATGAGGAGCATGCTTGGGAGAGAGACACATTGGGTGAATGTGTTCTTTGAGAGAGAAATTCCTCACACTTTTTGCACTACATGTTCTAAGGGGAGAATTGGAGATGGTATGGCCACTAGAGCAACACATTTGTTTCCATATGAGGTGAGCCATATGATGGATATGGTGCCATATGATGATGACTTCCAACTCATCATATATGGGGATATTTGGGCTAGCATTATTTTCAACGTTGGAGGAGAGGTCTTTGGATATCTGTCCTCATCTTTCCAATTGAGGGAAATGTTATTACAGCCCAGGATCAGAAAAATATCTACACTTATCTTAAGTGGAGAGATGGATAGCGTGGGGTAGGCTACATTATCTACCATGTGCAGAATTTCAGCCCACCTACTTTGCCAGAGCCAAAGGTGGAGGATAGTTTTCAAGAGTTTCCTAGTTGGGAGGTGACTCATTTTTCATGGCTTATAGCTTGGGGATGGAGGATCCATATGGGAAAGATAGTTCCCATCATATTTTATATCCCATTCCTGAAAGCGACCTCTAGAAATCACCTTGTTATCCTCTTGAGTATTTCACCTTTACATGATGATGGCTTGATAGCTGACTTGCATGCTGAGGAGGAGCAATGTGGAGGCTCGATTGATGAGATAGCATCACTTTCATTGGAGGATATCATCATACATAGATGCTATAGGGAGAGGAGGAGAAAATAACTCACTCTATCCTTGCATTTTCTTGAGGACAAGCAATCTTTGAGAGGGGAGGATTGTAATATTCCAAAATTTGCATGCAACAAATTGGAATATTAGTTTTTGCTTATATCATCTAGGAGGTGAATAAAATGGGTAAATAGAACTATAATTAGGAATAAATCCCTCATAGTGTGAAAGGGATCAATGGAGTAGGTTTATTTTTCACCTTCCAGTGTGAAAAGGGGAAAATGCATGAGGACAAGGTCAAGTTTGACCAAGTCAAAAATGCTTCTTAAGAGGTGTAGCTTGCTTGGGAAGACAACGCAGTTTGAGAAGGAAAAATATTCTTTGTATAAGAAACACTAATGTGTGAGGTCGAGGGCAAAGAGGCATTCACTTTCATAAAAGGAGGATGAGGCAGCCATAGTGAGACATCTTTGAGCTTATTGATTTTGGTCTAGAAGACTATTTGCAGTATCCAGCTGTTCAGCTAAGTTGCAGTGTTGTTTAGCACGAGGGATTCCTATTTAGGATTTCCTCTCCTTATTGAGAGGCATCTTGAAGGATTTCACTTCATTTCTCCATATCTTGGCTCAAGTCCAAAGCCACTTCCATCAGTCACTGCGTTATTTCTGCTGAAGTATAACATAGTGTTGTTGGGTTTTGTAGTGGAGGGTTCCACAACACCTTTCCTTGGCTCATATTTCAGAGGAGGGAGCTCCTATTCCTCCGGGAGGTCAGTGAAGGAGGTTTCTAAGCTGATTGCACATATTTGGCACCAGGCCAAGCACTCTCTATCTCCTACATTGCAGTCCATCTCCTTGACTACGTTATTTCTGAGCACATTTGCAGTGGGGGTGGCACCATTATTTTGGAGGGTAATATCTTTAGGGATTGGATCACCATTTCACCTGAGAGATCCATTAGATGAGATATATGTAGCATATGTAGCACCTTCAGCTATCTTCATCCATTTCTATTTTCTGAGTTGCAACTGCCACCCAACAACTCCGACATTTCTGCAGATTTTCCATTTGTATCTATATTGTAGCCAATCCTCTTGAGGATTGTTTTATTGTTATTTTCAGGGGTTGAGAGCTTGCTCCCCCACATTTCTTGAGCTATTATTTTCATATCATTCTATTATCATGTATTTTTTTGCAATTTCCCATATAAACTGCGCTGATATAGCCTTGTGTAAACTCTGTGTAGAAGTGGTCTTCAGTTTCTTGTACATGTTTTTTTGAGGCTCTCATTGCCTCACTTGAGTGATTGATTCCTCAAATAATTGTACTCTTTTGATGCTATAATATATATTGGTTGGATATTTACACCTTCATGTGTGCTGGCTCATTAAAATAATGTTATCATTCCGTTGTATGTCCATACATTGTTGTAGTCCCTCATCAGGCACTTTTCTGAGGACAACTAGGTGTGGGAGATCTGTTTAACCCACCTAGAAGGATTTATTTGGAGCCTCCTCTTGGATTTAGCACTTAGACACATTTATCTAAGGGATCCAAGTCCTGGTTTCAATTCCTATAGCAGCCATCACTGGAAAATTTGTTTTCCACTCATGCCTTGCTAGCTATTCCAGATTTGGAATATTACACTATCAGTGTGCTATGCAAGCTGTGAGCCTCTCCATTTGTTTTATGAAGTGGTTTTGAGTTTTTAAGTTCTTCCAACCCACGCACAAGTTTTGGTTTGTTTGGCTCAACCAAGAGTGTTTTAGAATGTATCCCATCAAACCTCTCCACTAATCTCTTAGTGAACTTTGCATAAGAAGAAATATTGGCATTTTTCAATGAAAATGACTTAAAAATCCACCAAGCATAGGCCTTACCTTCAAAGTGCAGCATTGCAACTCTTATGGCTTCATCTTCAGAAATTTGGTGGTGCTGCAAATAAGTGTGTAGCTCCTCCACCCAAGCTCTAGCTGAACATGTTGGTGATCCATCAAAAATAGATAGAGAAAATCTATCCATGTTATGTTGCCTGCTCCTCTCCACCTTGACCGTACAAAATTTATGATAAGTGATATGATCTCTAAACCTTTTAGTTTGAGATTCATATTCCTGAAAAAAATCACTAAGAGTTTCCCTCTTAGGAATTCCTCCTTCTTCCATCTCTCTTATGATAGATCTGGACATTTGACTGTGTTGTGCATAAGAGGGTGTAGCTGCATGGTCACACCTATCATATGAAAATATAGATCTATCTCTAGATTCAAACTCTTCTGGAGATTCCATCTCCTCTCTCATATTCTTGAGATCTTCATTGATGCTCTACATAGATTTTGGAAGAAGATTTGAGAGCCTCTCCTCCTTTCCTCCTCCACATAATGGAGTCTTATTTCTGTTCATCTCTCCTTTTCTTGATAGCATAATGGCTGAGTTCCACGAGCTGAGCCAAGACAATGCTCTGATACCACTGTAATATCCCAAAATGGGAATGCAACAGTGCATAAGCACAATACTGGAATATTAGGGTTAAATTAAGTCATAAAATGTGTTGAGAAACACATATCCATAAAATTAATGAAACAACATCAAAATAAGCACTTCTACATCCTTCCAAGTGGGGAAAATGTAGCAAATAGACCCTAAAAACGTTATTTCCTGAATATTGAGTTATAAAAAGGGAAAATAATGGTTGTATCCCTTATAATATGTATTAATGCCCTCACATACCAAAGAGAAATAGAAAAAAATCTCTTTTGATAAGTTAAACAGATCTCCCAGCCTTAAACTGACTTAAAAGTGGCCAAATCCCATGACTTAGGCTATACATAAATTCTTGAAGCATGAACAGTGTGATTTTAGAGGGATTATGCAAAATTATAATATGGAATCATGGATGTGGAGTTTCATTGGACAATATTCTAATAAAACAGAGATCTGGCCTCTTCAATGTATTATGGAAATAACCCGGCAAGGATTTCTTGAGAGCAAAAGTACAAAAAGAGAAGATCTGAATATTCAGCTCTGAAAAACATAGTATTACTAAATAATTATATAAATATGGCTCAATAATGAAAAATATGGATGAGAATCCCTTCCTCTAGCTTTATGGGAGAAGGGTTGGCCCTTTTCTAAGGAAACTAGCTCAAAAACACGGGCTTTAACCTTGCTGCAACAACTCTATGAAAAATGACGCAGTTCCTACAAGGGAATACAATGTAGGAGGTGAGGAAAAGTGTGGCCAACTTCCAAGATGTCAAATAATCCAATAAAACTTCCTAGATGATCTCTCAAGAGAAGGAAGGCACCCTCTATTGAGAAACAGACCCAGAAGTGGTGTTAATATCAAACCTCCACTGCAACACCCTACAACATAGAAATATTATGCTACAGAAATAATGCTGAGGCTGGATAATGGTGCTTGGCCTCAAGCCTGGATGTGGAGAAATATATAACATAGCTCTCGCAAGAGGCCTCTCAAGAGAAGAGATGGGACTCCCACTCGGGAACACCCTGTGCTAAACAACACTGCAACCCTACTAAACAGAAAGAGGAAGCCAAGTCTAAACAGAAAAATATCAAATGATAATCAAAAGCCTGAATAATAAAGGCTCCCATCCTCTCCATATATAGCAAGTGAACCTCTTCACATTGGGTCCCATCCATATGTGCCATCAAGCTCATGCAAGTTTTCCTCCACCAAAGCTGCGTTGTTTATCAAGGAGATTCAATGTATCTAGACAAATTTGTTGACTTGGTCAAAGTTGACTGAATCAACATGATCCCATCTCATATTAGTTGCTTATTCTTCCTCCTTTCACATTAGGAGTGTTATTGATCCTTCTAAGGAGGTTAATGGGCCTCCCTACCAATTTATTCACCTACCTAGTGATAAAACAAATATAATATTCCATTTAGCTTGAAGGCTAAATTTTTGGAATATTACATATTTTAATATCAATAGATGACAGCTGACTTACCACAGTATTGAAGGTGTTCAAATGCTCTGTCACCGAGTCTCCATCTTTCATCCTCAGGTTATACAACTTTTTCCGCAAGAACAATTTATTCACCAGAGACTTAGATTGGTACAAAGTCCCAAGTTTGTTCCACAAATTCTTTACCATAGCTTCCCTAGATACATTCAACAATACTGAATCTGAGACACACAACCATATTGTGCTCTTCACCTTTCGATCCAAATTCTTCCAGTCTTCATCTAAAATTATGTTGGTTTAGTATCTAGATCTACCGTGATCCACTGTTCTTTATCCACCAACAGATCCTCTATCTTGAGCTTCCACAACTCAAAAATATGACCATTAAATTTCTCATTCTCTATCTTTCCACTGCTCGCCATCTTCTTTCACTGCAAGAATCGATCCCGCGAATCTCCCACTGAATAGGGTCTACCACAGGCTCGAGAAAAAAGCCCTCGGCAGAAAAGGCATCCCCTTGAAGACGAAATAGCTCTGATACCAAATGTAGGTTTTAACCCTGAATAGAAATTATTTGCAAACAAATCTTAAAAATAGAAAATAAACAATAGTGAGAGCATTAAACATAAAACATAAAAACACAGAGATTTTCCCCTGGATCCCAAATAGGGACAACCAACTTGATTTTTCATTATATTCCTTTTAGTGTTACAACACATATATATACATGCCAAAGCATACATAAACCCCAATCCATTAAGCCTATATTAGAACATAACAGTAGTTCCCTTGACTGGATCTAAAAAATACCCGGGGTTGAAAACCATCATGTGCCAAAACCATGTGCAAACCCATGCACAAAACCATGGGTGGGTTCGCCCACCCAAAAATAAGGTCCATTTTTTTTTTCTCGGGGCACTGCCCTGGACCCTGAACAGGGGGGGCTGCCACCCACCTGCGCGTGACTAGACGTGGAAAGAATATAACACATACCCAACACCCAAAACCAACCACACCAATATAACCAGGATAACTACCCTCCTAACATGGTGAATAAAAAAGGAATGTTTAAGCCCAAAGGGAATCCTAGATAGGGGGCCAATAACCGGCAATGCCCGCTGCAATCCCAGGCTGGAGGCAACTCCAACCAGAATCAGAGCTAGGAGCCAAGCAATTCCCAACTGCAATGTAAAAGGCCACCTCTTCAAATAAACCATTCTTGTTCAATATGTGGTGAGTACGACCATTATACTCACCACTGTCCTGATCTTCCTGACCTAAAGAAGCTACAGAGTAACCGAGGAGAAGGAGAATCTTCCTAGCAAACAGTTGTGATGGAGGAACCTTTCCCCATCAACGGACGATAAGCACTCAGCAAAAAAATACAGACAAATCTGGGAAAAGCAGCCATGAAATCTACATGATTGGAAAAGAGATGTTTTTCCAAACACGGAATCGCAATTACGACACCCCACCAGACACCTATGTGTTAGGGGCAAGTACTAGTGCACAGACTACACCTTTGACCATTTAAAAGATGCCTATCGAACCATTTCCAAAGATGGTGAAGGGACCCAATAGGTGAGTAGGAAAAAACTCCAAAGAAACCCATAATTATAGTATCGTGGATGATTTAGCACAATCTCTTGCTGCTATTTCAGCTTTGGAAGTATTGTATTCATGCCCAAAACAAAAGAAATCCCTGCTTTCCGCGTTAGGTACTATCGACCCTGCCAATACATGCCTAATGGATTTTGACTTAGACAAAGCCACCCCTAGGCTTCCTTCCCTGGTCACCTTCCATATACTAGTGTTAGTCCAGAATAGCACCATTCACTGATGTGTCATTGACGAGGGTGCATCCACGTGCATCATGTCAAAAAATCTTCGGCAGAATTTGGGGTCTCTCGAACTAAAACCTTCAGTAATCACACTTAGAGTATACGATGGTCATCCTTCCACCCCCATCGAACTCTATCAAATGTCCTGGTCTGCTTAGCCGGAAAGACAGTCCACATAGACATTGAAGTGTTGGATGCTCACTTGGATTATAACATACTCCTTGGACAGAGTTATATGTACACCATTTCATCCATAGCCTCCTTCATCTTCGGCATTATTATGTTCCCCCAGGAGGACCACATCATTACTGTAGACCAATTGATGCATAGTGAGAAGCGACCCCTAAAAAACACTAATGCAATTCTACCCTATGTAAATACATCCTTGGATGCACTTTCACGATACCAAGAACAAGGCCTCAGCCAGTTCAAACCATCGTCTGTTCTTTTATAACCCAAAAATTTTCAAAACATTATTGTCTCAAGTTTGTTTTTTTATCATGGGTCAAAATAGGGTATGAAAGTCACATTTATTTTGGTTAAAGGTAGGTCATAGTTTTTATAAGTTTAAAGGTCATAATTTAAGTTCAAATAAAGTCCTTCTAGGTCCATTCCATGATCAAAGATTCATATTTTTCATTTAAGGGTAATTCAATTAAGTTTCAAGCTAAATCTATGCAATTAGCCAGGAATCCACCATTTCGTAGCACTGGTAGTTCAAAAAATAGGAAATGTGCTACGAAAGCATTGCTACTTTCGTAACTCAATAGGAAGCAAAAACTCTATTTTCTGGTTTTGAGTAGTCAAATTCCATGGATGTCTCTGAGAAAATCAATATTAATTTAGGAAAACTGAAGAATTTTTTCTTCCTAATAGACCTAACTACAAAAATCTCTCTCATTTTCCCCAAATTCATTAGGAGGTGGGAGAAATTGATAAATTAAAATGTGCTATGAAACTGTTGTTACAAAATGTCTTGTACATGACTGTTTAGCAGTTAAATTCATGTTCATTTTCTGGCCAAATGAAAAAGTATTTTGGAAAACTAAAAGAGGTTTTTCTTCATCATAGCCCCATCTACAATAAAATCTCTCACTTTTATCATATGTGTTATCAGTTGGGAGATATGAGGCTTTCTTTGAAGCCCTATTTTCAGAAACAAAGTTTTACTGTTTTATACATTTTTGTCAAAGGCATTTTCTGGACAGCAGGAGATGTGTTTAAAAAAACCAAGAGATATTTTTATTAAAGACATCATGACCTACAAAAACCTCCTTTAGTTTCTTAAAATACATCATGGAGTACGAGATATAGGCTCTATCCCAAGACCTATTTTTCAGGAACAGGAAAAACCAATAGGCCAACCTATTGAAAATGAAGAAGGGACCTCAAGAAGGCTAGAATAACTCTGTTTTTCAAGTGATATGATTAAATAAGGTTTATTTTCAGTTTTTGGCACATTCATACTTTAAATTTTGGAAAACATTGGACAAAACTGCTCACTCAGCAGTTTCGTAGCGCACACAGTGCAAAATCAGTGAAAAGCACTACGAAACTATTGTAGCATGCTTTTTCACTCTCTCTCTTACATTTTGGAAGGGAAAATATGTGTATGAAGAAATAAAATTTCTAGGGAAGCTGTGATAATTGATAATGAAGATAAATCTGAAAATAAGAAGCCAAAATTTTGAAGATAAATGGTTAAAACGTCTGCGCTACGAAACTGTGTTGTTTTCGTAGTGCAGGTTTGTTTTTTCTATTTTGGGAGTTCAAAGTTGATTTTGCACAGTTGGCACTCATGGATGATTTTTTTCATATGTTATTTCATCTCCTGACAGAAAATAGCTTCAAATTCATGGTTTCATGGTGATTAAAGTGTCTCAAGAACACAAAAAAAATCCTAAACCTAGAAAACAGGGGACATTTTCCTAGTTTGTAAGAGATCAGCATTGAGGACATGAAGTGATGGAGCTTATCATTTGGATTTAACCTTATGGAGATATAGGTGGAAAATGATGTAATCTAGATTAGATAAGGTTGTTATAAGTAGAGTTAATGAGTTTTAGTCCTATTTGTATTAGGAATATTCTCTAGGTTTGCAGCTGTCATTTTGTAATAAAGACCATGTTATATGGTTAGGAAAGGTGTCAGTTAGTGTTAGTAGTTGGAAATTAGATATATCTAGCCTAGAGGTAGATCATCACATGTTTTAGTATGTCTATTTAAGACCAAGACGTATAATTAGAAAAAAGGTGGACATTTGTTAGAAAAAATACTGTGTTTATTGTAACTGACTGTTTTCAGCTTAATATAGATTTTCTACTTAGACAACTCGAGATTCATGAGGATTTCTTGTATGTTCTTGTTCTGAAGACATAATTTCAATATTCTATTGTAGTGATGTTTTCTTATGTTACTCATAATTCATCAATGATGCTCTAACTTCCTTCATAGACAAACTGACTGTGTGTTTCACTGTTCTACATGTGTATTCCTTGACATGAACTCTGGTATGCCTTGACTTCCATGCTAGGTAAAGTGTTTTCGTTTTGTTGAAGCTATTATGACTCCATAAGCCCAATGTACACTTGCTAATGTGATTTACAACTAGTTTATATCATTTATCTGCTTTTACCCCATATAGAGTTAGCCATCTACATATTTATCCAAAACCATAAACCCTTGAGAGAGCCCTCTCAGGTTGAGGAGGCTAAGCCTCAGCCAAAAGCTTGGTTTGAAATAGTTGCACAAGATTAGTTTGATGAGCAGCCTATCAGGTCTGATTTTGTGATAACATTTTGGTGCATCTGCCAAGATTCTGAAGACTAAACTTTCCCGATATTTTGAAGTTGAACTTCTTAAGGTATCAAGAGCTCAGGAAGATTTTTGAGGCTGCATCTACCTTGGCAACTCCACTTCTTGAAGATCAGTAGCTTGATGAAGTTTTAGAATGAGTTCCATTGCAAGAATAAATGCCAGGTATGGCCCTATGAATCGGTCTCATATCCCTCGTTTTCCAAATCCTATGCCAAAGGTTGAATGGTTAACTAATATTCCTATATTCAAAGATGAAAAGAAAGACAATGATGCTCTTCATTTGGTTAGATTCCATATGCATGTACACAATCTTAAGGTTCAGTTCCTTGAGGATTGTCTCATGAAGATGTTTATGGTCACTTTGGAAGGAAAATAATGGTCTTGGTATGAAAGCTTTTCAAATGGTTCATTATATTCTCTTGCTGATTTCCATGTTTCATTTTATGAGATGTATGAAGAGTGTCATCCCTCCTTATTGCTGGTCAAATACTGTTGTAAACATTATGAGAGTTTTATTGAATATTTTGAGAATTGTTATGAATATGATGAGTTCATGGATGAGGAAATCTTAGAAGCCCTTCATGACAATCCCTTTCATCACCAAGAAGAAAATATAGCCTCTTTCTTAGATGAAAATGAAACCCAGCAGGAGTTTATTTATGAAAATTATGACACATCCTCTAATTTTGATGAAAGGTTACAACAGAATTGTCAGTCTTTTGATCATCAGGAGTATAAGAATCATTGCAAACAACAAGAGGAAATATTGGAAGATTATTGCTACAAACCTCAGGTACAGGAAAAATTTCATTCTTCATATCATTTCTTGCATCAGCCTACATCAAATAATGATCAAACTAATGAAAAAATTGGTGAAAAATTCTCTTTATCCTTGTCTTCTAATCTTAAACCATTTTATTGCGAATCAGTAGATAAGATTAAATTTGTGGATGAAGTTGTAGAGAATATTGAAAAGGAAATTCAATTTTCAAAAGATAAAATTTAATCTCATAGTATTCATAATCAAGGTCAGTCTTTTCAAATGATTTTTATGCCAGAAAACAAAGAGAGGGTGCTGCCACCTTTCTCCTTTGAGTTTGTGGAAGAATACATTGTTTTTGAAAATCAGTTTGAAAAGAAGTTTGAAATCACACAAATGAAGTCTTATGTGGTTGATCAAAGCATGGATGTATTGTCCAAAGTTTCAGAGTGTCATGAGGAGTATCAAAGATATCATGTCTTCTTTGATCCTATAGTTGAATACATGGAAGAGTTCTACAGTCCATATTTCCAGTTATACTGTCATTTTGAAGATCAGTTACATCTCATGTTGCCTTGGTCATTTCAATACCATGTTTACTTTTGGTTCAAGAACATTCAAGAGATTCAAGTGTCAGATCAAATCAATAACTGGCTTCATTGGAAGTTTCATGTTCCCTGAGTTACAAATGGAGATTGCAGCTGATAGGGTAGGTAGGAGTGTGTGAATAAGCTCAAAGTTGATTGCTCATCTTTTCAGTAGGTACAGATTTGGTTCTTTTGCAGTGATCATCAAGCTTGAGCCCGAGGTGAAGGCCATTAGAGCTTGAGGAGAAAGCTTGGAAATTTCAAATTTTTTCTATTTTGGTCAAGAAAAATGGATAGCATCACTGGAACTACTGGTTCTTAGTGTACCACAGGGGCACACTATCCCAAGTGGAGCCACTGCTATCACCCAAAAGCATTAAAAACATTATTGTGTCAAGTTTTTTTTTATCATGGGTCAAAATAGGGTCTGAAAGTCATTTTTAGTTTGGTTAAGGGTAGGTCATAGTTTTCATAAGTTTAAAGGTCATCATTTAAGTTCAAATAAAGTCCTTCTAGGTCCATTCCATGATCAAAGATTCATATTTTTCATTTAAGGGTCATTCAATTAATTTTCAAGCTAAATTTATGCAATTAGCCAGGAATCCACCATTTCATAGCACCGCTAGTTCAAAAAAGAGGAAATGCGCTATGAAAGCGCTGCTACTTTCGTAGAGCAATAGGAAGCAAAAATTTTGTTTTCTAGTTTTGAGTAGTCAACTTCCAAGGAGGTTTCTGAGAAACTCAAAACGAATTTAGCAAAACAAAAATAATTTTTTCTTCCTAGAAGACCTAACTACAAAAACCTCTCTTAGTTTCCTCAAATTCATTAGGAGGTGGGATAAATTGATAAATTAAAATGCACTACGAAACTGCTGTTACAAAATGTCCTGTACATGACTGTTTAGCAGTCAAATTCAAGTTCATTTTCTGGAAAAATGAAAAATTATTTTGGAAAAATAATTTTTTTTTTTCTTCATCACCTCCCCATATATAATAACCTCTCTCACTTTTATCATATGTGTTATCCGTTGGGAGATACAAGGCTTTTTTTGAAGCCTTATTTTCAGAAACAAAGTTTTCTTGTTTTATACATTTTTGTCAAAGGAAGTTTCTGGACAGCAGGATATGTGTTTATAAAATCCAAAAAATATTTTTACTAATTACATCATGAATTAAAAAAACCTCCTTCAGTTTCTAAAAATACATCATGGAGTAGGAGATATACGCTTTGTCCCAAGACCTATTTTTTAGGAAAAACACAGGAAAACCAATAGGCCAACCTATTGCAAATGAAGAAGGGACCTCAAGATGGTTGGAATAACTCTGTTTTTCAAGTGATATGATGAAATAAGGTTTATTTTCAGTTTTTGGCACATTCATACTTTACATTTTGGAAAAAATTGGACAAAACTGGTCACACAGTAGTTTCGTAGCGCACACAGTGCAAAATCAGTGAAAAGCGCTACAAAATTGTTGTAGCATGTTTTTTCACTCTCTCTCTTAAATTTTGGAAGGGAAAATATGTGTATGAAGACCTGAAATTGCTAGGGAATTTGTGCTAAGTGATAATTAAGATAAATCTGAAAAGAAGAAGCCAAAATTTTGAAGATAAATGGTTCAAAAGTCTGCGCTACGAAACTGTGTTGTTTTCGTAGTGTAGGTTTGTTTTTGCTATTTTGGGAGTTCAAAGTTGATTTTTCACAGATGGAACTCATGGGTGATTTTTGGTATATTTTATTTCAGTTCCTGACAGCAAATAGCTTCGAATTCATGGGTTCATGGTGATTAAAGTGTCTCAAGAACACAAAAAAATCCTAAACCTAGAAAACAGGGGACAGTTTCCTAGTTTGCAGGAGATTAGCATTGAGGACATTAAGTGATGGAGCTTATCATTTGGATTCGACCTTATGGATATATAGGTGTAAAATGATGTAATATAGCTTATATAAGGTTGTTATAAGTAGATTTAATGATTTTTATTCCTATTTGTATTAGGACTATTCTCTAGGTTTGCAGCTGTCATTTTGTAATAAAGACCATGTTATATGGTTAGGAAAGGTATTAGTTAGTGTCAGTAGTTGGAAATTAGATGTATCTAGCCTAGAGGAAGATTTTAACATGTTTTAATATGTATATTTAAGACCAAGAGGTCGAATTAGCAAAAGGTTGGACATTTTTTAGCAAAAAGACTGTGTTTATTGTAAGTGACTGTTTTAAGCTTAATACAAATTTTCTACTTAGACAACTCAAGATTCATGAGGAGTTATTGTATGTTCTTGTTCTGATGGCATCATTTCAATATTCTGTTGTAGTGGTGTTTTCTTATGTTACCTAGAATTCATCAATGATGCTCTGACTTCCTTCATAGACAAACTGACTGTGTGTTTCACTGTTCTACATGTGTATTCCTTGACTTGAACTCTGATATGCCTTGAATTCCATGCTAGGTATATTTTTTTGGTTTTTATAAAGCTATTATGACTCCATAAGCCAAATTTACACTTGCTAATGTGATTTACAACCAATTTATATCATTTATCTACTTTTACCCCATATAGGGTTAGCCATCTACATATTTATCCAAAATCATAAACCCTTGAGATAGCCCTCTCAGGTTGAGGAGGCTATGCCTCAGCAAAAATATTGGTTTGAAATAGTTGCACAAGATTAGTTTGATGAGTAACCTATCAGGTTTGATTTTGTGATAACACGTTTTAGGATAATTCCTAGGAGATCCTCCCATTATCCCTCAGTCATCATCTGATGTCACAAGGGCTCCGATGTGCATGATGTCCACATAAAGTGCTGAAGCTAGTTAGGACATAGACACAAGAAGTAATGGCACTAAGTCATTGGCCATGATAGCCTCTCTAGCCTACGCCGCTTCCCAAACCCCTTTCCCCTACCCACCAGCTAGTTTCATCTCCCAACAGGTTTTTGCAACACTGGTGTTACCAAACATATCATTGGAAATACTAGCTTGGTATATTATCCCCCCTATGAGAAAAAGAGCCACTCACATCACTACCACAAGGTTGAAGCCCCTCAGTCCCGAGGAGGCCCCATCCATCCAAGAAATGTTCAAAACCACCTGTGCAAAGGAAATTTCCATTGCAAAACCGGTGATTATGACTAATAAAACCGATAAGAGAGGAAAGAAGAAGGAGACTCTCGCCATACAACTAGAATCACCAGTCTACGCCATATGCAACGTAATAAGACATCCCACCCATATCTTCTCGGAGCTGGATGAATTAAAACCACTCCTTGGCTCTGAGATAGAAATCGTGATGTCTCATTCTCGTAAAAAGGAACCTACCACCAAAGGTAAAGGCAAATCATTGTGTACCAATCACTCATGCGCTATTTGCAGCAACTATGGGCACTATACCCATCATTTCGCAGAGATCCCACAATATAGGGATGCCTTACATGCCATTGTGTGATCCTATCAAGAGGATCCCCCCACCCAGGCATCTGGAAATGAACCTCATACCATCATGTACCCACAGGAAGAATGAAGGGCACCAGAAAGACCCCTAATCATGCCCCCTCCTATTATATGCTACACACTGTGTGATGAACATGGTCACTTCCTCAAAGAATGCACAGCCATGGAACTCATCGATAGATGGTACCCTATAGAATGGGTTTACTACATCGGATTGTAGGCAATGCAATTCATATGTCCTTTATGTGCCGACAATCACTTTATGGAGAATTGTGATTATATACCCCTATTTTGGCTAGCCCTCGCTAGTCTATACTTAGCCATATTCCACCACTCCCAAGAAGATGACATGGACGCAGAATCCACAGACAGCTCCACAACCCAAGAGGATGTGACGAGCAGATCCATCCTATTCTTTTCAGCTAAAAAGCGACCAATCAGGGAACCCCTAGTTACCCTTAACTGCTCTCTATGGAGAAGACCAACATGCATGTTATGCAAAACGCCCAATCTTGTGGTCGCCACTTGCCCTGATTTAGCAGTGTTATGATGCTGGTACCCTGCCAGACCACAAAATGAGCACGATGGGACCCTCATATCTAGGCTAATTTTCCTAATATGTCAATTAAATCACTATGAAAAATTTTGTACTTATATCTCATGAATTCATCCCACTATTGATATGATTCATACCATAGAGAAGAAACAGGATGACCTCTATGAGTGGTATAAAAGATACACCACCTCCGGGTCAGCGACCCCACACCTACACGAGCGTGATGGGTAAGCTAGGACAACACACCAACCAAGAATGACCTAGGCCAAGCCTAGGATAACATGCGGACTATGCAACTTGAATGACCATCGAGTCAATTAGTGCAGAGAACTGAAGCCCCTTGTAAACAATTTTTGCATAGTCTCTTCTCTCGTGTAATATTCCCAATAGGGAAATGTAGAAATATAACTCATAAATTGAAAGCAACAACAATTATTTAACACATGAAGCCATGAGACCAATATGGAGTCATAACATTATGTATTTAGAATAGAAAATCCATACAAATAATGAGGCATAGATCATATACAATGAGGAAACAAGCCTCCCATAAGCAATCACTCTCAAATATGAGTTGTTGTCACAATACAAAATGCCAGAGAGAAACTAAAATGCAGTAATATTGGGTATAAATATAGTTGGAGATGATAAAATGATGTAAAAATACTGATATGGGCCCCAATAGAATCTAAACATACAGATCCAAGCACTATATCATCTTTCTAAGACAACCCAAGAGTGTTTCCAGAAAATGCACACAATGTGCCAATGTAAGCTGTAGCCATAGGGCTGAAGATATGCTGCAATAGCTGAAATGAGAAGATATGACTGAAGTTTATGTAGAAACCTACAACTCTTCTCCAATAGATCCTCCGAATGAAAGAATGGCTCCTCCATTGAAGAAATCACCTCCCAAAACAACCACTGCAACTACCCTTGCAAATCCTTCCTAAAATAACATAGATCTGGGCTGAAACTGTGCTGTAGGGGATAAATGGTCCTTATATTGATGCTAAATGTGTTAATAAAGCTCAAGGGGATTCTTTACAGGCCTTCCAATGGATGGAAACCTTCTTCCACTACAAAACTAGCTCTGAAGACACCCGATCTAATTCTCCATTGCTGCACCCTCCAACACAACACAATATCCTGCAAAAAATACGCCGATGAATAAAGTTTTAGCTTGGTATAAAACCTAAATGTGCAAATGAAATGCAATTCTCTTCCAAGAGGCCTCTCGAGGAAAGAGGTGGGATTCCCGCTCGGGAACACTCGGTGCTAAACAATACAATAATCTCAACAAAACAACTGAAGAATGCAAGAATTCTAAATAGACCACATAAAAAATAATAATCCAAAACATAACCTCATATGGCTGCCATCCTCTTCCTTATATATATTATGAGCTTCCTTACCTTTGGCCCCACTCAATTAGGTCATTTCCTCCATGCAATCCATCTCCCTCCAAAAATGTGTTATTCCTCATTTAATGTCTACTTCTCCATAATAGCGTTGTTGAATTGGTCAAAGTTGACTTGTTCAACATGATCCAACCCCTGTTCATACTCAAAGGTGCTTTATTTAGCTGCTTAGAAGGTCTCCTTTCACACTTGAAGTGTTTTTATTGCTTCTAAGGAGATTTATGGGCCTCCCCACCCATTTATTCACCTACCTAGTGACAAAATGATCTATAATATTCTATTTAGCTAAAAGCTAAATTTTAGGAATATTATATCTCCCTCTAAAACTCCTCTCTAACCAAGAGAAGATCATGTGTACCTATTGCCAGATTTGTTCACACTTTCACCATACAATTAAATGTGTGCATCTCCCCAAGCAAAGAGCGACAAGAGCAGCGTTGAGTCTACACTCCCACAAATATTTAGAAACACCCAAGCCAACGATACGGACATGGAAGCAGAAGACCTCCTCTTCTACAATATATCCTTTCCCAGCATCCACGTCGGGGACAATGAGTAGTGTCGATTCCCATACAATCTACTCAGTTCGCACACTGATACCATGCACTATATTCACTCACCAAAATCATGCACCAGAGGTATGCCCTCTTATGGAAACATTCAGGCACCTCTACAGCAGGCACTATTTCCACCCATAGGAAATTGACCATCCTAGCGGGGAACCCAACCTTGCGCTTATGCAAACTCCGATCATGGAGATTCTTCCCCCACTAAATGCCGATGAAACAATTCACCATATATTATTTGTATCATCGCATATCATAAATAGGATTGTAGCCACCCCCACGTCCTAGGATTTCCACCTTATTCTTGTTGCAAAATATCAAGGTACCTTGCGCTTTTTCAATGATTTCCATAAGATCCAAAATTTTCATGCCTCTATCGAACTCCTCGATGACACCTAGCCTCCAGAAAAACACCTAGTAAAACTAGAGCTCATTGAAGAAAGCCAACGATAGTCACTGCAACATAATGAGGCCCATAAGAAAAGTGTAAAAGCATCATTTGACCACCACATCAACCCTCGCTCATTCACTGAGGGAGAACTAGTCCTTCGCAATGATGTTGCGAAAGAATCCCTAGGGCTAGGGAAGTTCGAAACCTTCTGTAAAGGACCATACATAATCAAAAATTACCTTCGATAGGGGGCATACATCTTGATAGAACCAGATAGGAAATGCCTCAATAAATTTTACCCATAAGGGCCAAGATGGCCCTTCCCTAGAGTGAACGTACACAAACCCAAAAACTGAATTTTTTTGACCAAAAGACATATTAAACATGCTCAAAGTTTTTCAATGGATCACCAACCTGAATCTTATTTCAGATTTGCTGATGGAGCATCAAGATAGTCTCAAATTTTAGCCACAACTTCCTGGGTCATCTACCACCCTTACCGATCACCACTCTGCACAAATGGTGTGTGCATCGGTTCAGCAACAAACAATCAAGAAAAATATGATGTTGTCATCAGAATTATGTGCGATGTTCTCCATCAGGGCATATTCCATATGCATGTCTACCTCGTTTCCCAATTAGTAGTGTTGCATTTAAACCAAACATTTGAGACAAGAGATACACATCTATTTAGAAAATAGTTGCATGCAAAAATATTAAGCAGACAATTTGACTATATTACATTTACACATGTACGAAGGAGTCAAAACCAAAGAGCTGATCACATAGCTAACAATATTCTAAACCTAAATGCATCTCGGATAAACCATCATGCATAAAAAACCAAAAAATATCGATATCCATCAAGATAACATCATCCATAAACTGAAACTGGTGACACAACATGTAGAGCCGCAAAAAATATATCTCATATATATCATGATGTATGTGTCTGAGTAAAAAAAATAGTGTCACTGACCCATCGACCAACCCAAAGATACACAAAATTCATCAAAAATAGGAGAAGCATCCTCACAATGGGTGCTTTCCCCATGTACAAGTATACTCTAGGGCAGTGCCCCCTTAGGAGGGGCACCTAGACCCACAACTCCTCCCAGTACCACCACTGGAGCTATCGTCACAAATGAGACTGCCACCTGACATAAAATAGGCCGATAGTCTCACTCTTGGGCCATCACCATCTCTAGCCAGACCTTCTCGAGGTCATCCATAAAACCCCTAGAAGGCATCCCCTGGTTCAAGCAGTCTGCTTGACCCCAGGCATCCTATAGAACTGAAAAACGGGCAATTAGTTCCACATTACGAGCCTCCACCGCATCTTCACGTGCCACCTCTGCATCATCACGAGCTCACTCAGCCATAGCCTCGACAACGGTGGAGCTGCTACCCTCTCCGAAAGGGCCACCACCACCACCAGGTCCTCCAACAACATCTCCTCCCTGCCCTCCTAGATCACCCCTAGGTCTTTGAATAGGACCGTGGCCAACCAATCGAGCCATGGGGCGACCTACCATGCCAACATCTACAAGAGTAGCCAAAACTATGTCAGTGTCACCGGAAAAACACGTAAGCACATATATACTCAAATAAATGTAGAAAACATAAAAAAGTCATACCTGTTGGCCCCCAAGCATAACCAGGAGGGAGACCCATCTCTGGATCCCGCGGAAGTCCATCCCTACATATGGGAATGACAAGAACATCTAAGGGTTCACCTCGAACCAGGCCTCTGTCATGCCGTTCCAATAATGCCCCACCATGCCCCCACCACCTTGTGACATCACCAAAGCATTCCTCCTCATACGAGGCTCTCGTGGCCCCCCCTGGAAGCATCGCCACCACTGGTCTTAGCAGCACTACCATCTCACACATAAATCTACACAAGCTATTGGCATACGCAAACAAATTTGATCCATTGCCGACCATGTTGAGATGTGTCACCATCTCGTAATAGCAAAAATGGGAAAAATCATAGAAGTGTCCGGCCCTCAGCCGGCGCAAGACTCCAACCTACAATCCAAATGCCCAATGTAGAGCCAATGACCCTGCGAGTCACAAAATCACCGCTAGAGCACATCGCTCTACCAGATCTGTCACTGATGCAATGTTGATGCACCCCTCTGTAAGAGGCGCCCCACCACAATGACATCTTCGGAACCTCTCCAAATCCACCCTCCAAAAGGGAGTGGATACCTCAACGCCTCACCATGAGGCAGTAAACTAGTCACAAAATATACATCCATCTCAGGACGGATGGAAAGGCTAGTCCCACGTAACACAAACATGTTGCGCCTCCTGTGCCAATGCTGGATCACGTAACGAAGCAATCGGTCTTGCGACTGAAGAAGCTTGTTCTCCGTCAACTTCAAGAGCCACCATTGTGCCAACTGATGGCGCACCCTAGCATCAGTAGCCAATGTAGTACATAGCTCAGGCCAATCCCACTCCCTCCACAACAACCTATCATAAAAAATAGGAACCCATCAGTAACAAAAAAAACATCAAAAATAGGCAAAACTAAAAAAAAAATTCCTCGGCCTTTTGCGCACCTATCCCTTAGATAGGTGCACTAAGGGTGTGCCAACATTTTCCACAGGCACGCTTAAGGCACGCCAAAGAAGGGGAACAGAGTGTTTCAAGTGCGCTTATCCCTAGAAAATGGACACAGAGAGTGCGCTTTTTCCCTAATTTCCCGCACAATCTAGGGCAAAAATCACTCAAAATCCGCACAAACCAAGTTTGTACAGACCCTGACACCATCAGAATGAAAAACTTAAAGTGCAAGATGTCATGGAGGTTACCTGGGCATGATATCGCTAATCCCTAGTGCTCATGGTGACCACAACGGCAAGAATTGCTACACAGAAGCCTTTGACCTATCAAGAACTCAACAAGTACAAATGAATTGAATTAGGGCCATATTCACCTATATATTGCCCTTTTCAAAAAAATTGCGGGAACCATAACAAGAGATTAGAAGGTCCATTCTCCAAACCATAAGCTGCACCGTGATCAACACTCCATGATGAATATAGGCGATGCCACACATTCGCACTCTTAAAAAAATAAATTTTCAGCGCCGGTGAGTATGCCCTCTCTCATCTTCTTTTAAAAGCTCATGACTTTCAATAATATTTGATAAAGAAGATGCCTTCACTTGAGGTATTTTTTTTTGCAAGAAAAGCTCGCAAACCATTCACAACTCCATCCACTTAAAGTTCTAGAGTAGGTATCATTCTACCCCCAACATGAAAGAGTCCCAGAAAAATATTCATATACTAACATCATTTTTCCATCAGAAATCAACCATAGGTTCCACATATCTGACTACGTTTATCATCACTTGTTGGAACATGGTCTCCTAAAAAGTTGTGAAACTGGTCCATTTTTTATATTTTTATTATATTTAGTATAGTGCAGGGGTTTTGGGGTGGGTCAAAGCCCCTAAAGCATTGTAAATGGGTTAAGGGTAGCCCAAGAGTCCAGAAACCATGGTTTGTGGACCATTGGATGCATATGCTAGAATAGTATAAGTAGTTGAACCTTTTTGAGTTATAGGACAAGCTCAGAATGATAAGAGATTACTATTAAGTGCAAATCGATAGATCTGGCCAGTTTTTTGGGTAAGGACTCTTGCTGCTATGTGTGCGGAGGGCCTCTATCCTGTTGTGCGTGGACATTGCTACTATGTGCACAGGTTGGGTTTTTGGGGTTTTTTACGTAGATTTGAAATATTGATGAATGCAAAAGTATTTTTGCCTATCTAAATCCACTGGAATTGCTATGGTATGAATCTGTGACATCTTTATTACTTATTATATGTTGTTGTTTTATTGGTTTAAGTTTCGAACATACTTGTGTACTTATTTATGCTACGATCTAGGTTTTTCTACTTGCTTCATACAAGAATATCTGAAATAGTTGTGTATTATTATATGAATTCTCGATCGGTTGATTTATGTGAGTAATATTGATGTTGCACACATGGATGCGAAGGGAATATAGGCTTGGTGATACCGGATCGGGTCTTGAATTACCTACCCTTTCCTAGGGTGTAGAAACCTGGCTCCAACACCCACCCATACTACTTCGGGTGAGACTTTGGCCTGCGCAAGCAGGTCACTACCGAAAGGGCCAGTAGTATAGGGGTTTGTTGGAAAACCTTGAACATCCGAACCTGGGTTAGGACCCATCGAGCCAAAAAATGGTTCCATTGCTGGGACCTACAAAATTTTGAGAGAGGGATCAGGTAATGCTAAGGCCGTACTGGAAGCCGGAGAGGAAGGAAATTGATGAATGGTTTGAACAACAAGTTCAGTAAATTACCATAAAAGAAAACCACGGTAAGAGGTTGGCCACCGAAGAGTGGAAGAATAAGTACATTTTCAAAGAGATCTACGAGATATTCTTTATAAAAATTGCAATCGAGCTCCAGGAGTGGCTCGCAAGTCTGGTCGAGTTTCAAAAGTGTTGGAAGGACGAGTGGATCAGAGCAGCTAGAAAATATTGATAACACCATCACTCGCACCGTGGACCATTGGGTAGATAGCATGTTAGGAGGATTTGTAATAGAATTTTCCATCAATCAGTTTGTCTCCTACTCTAAAGGAGAGAAAATATTATTCATGGGGTTTTGAGGTAAGATCATGAAGACTTTTCCATTATTGTCAAGATATTATTATGCGAAAAGGGTATTCTGTGTAGCCATACCGAGTGAATGACCTCTAATCTTGACAAGAGCACAACGTGGAGTGGCAAGTACTATAGGGCCAACCTAAAAGGAGATCGATTGGTCTACAGTCCAGTAAGGGAAGCAGCTTCGCAGAGTCCTCCAGCCACACCACTTTCAGATCAGCATAGAGGTAATATTTCATCGACCCCTCCGCCACCAGAAGACGACATGGTTACGCACATGAAATTTACAACCTTTAAGGCTATAGGGGATGAAGATATGGGTCAATTCTGGTTTTTCATAGAATCGGTATGGACTGCGTAGAACATGACTAGTGATGCGGTGAAAAGGGCACAACTGTCCCTTACCTTCGAAGGAAGAGCTTTGGACTAGTACATGGGATACATCGGCCAAAACGCAAATGCAACCATTGAAGAAATTAAGAGCGCCCTGAAAGAGAAATTCAAGAAACCTAAGTCCTACTCTCAAATCATGGTTGATATAAATTATTTCAAGCAAGGACCTTTTGAATCTATGTGGGAGGCCGATCAGTAAGTAAAGAAGGTGATCAAAGAAGGGGGATTCCAATATTATGATAGACAGCACACGAAATGGTTTATTGCCATGTTGCTGCCTCACCTGCATGTACCTATGGGGCACCAAACTTTTGAATCGTAGAAGAAGGCCTTGGAAGGTTCCATGAAGCTAGAAGTTACACCTTAGGATGAGATTCAACTGGGCGTCCAATAGATCCAGGGACAACTGGAAGTGATGCATGTAGAGATCTAGAACTTGCGAAAGGAATGAGGGGCAGAAGCTAGCCCCGAAAGATGGTGCATACGATGCCGGGTGAATGTTCGCACCAAGGATAACCTCCCCAGAATCAATAATCCCTGCTCCCACTAAGATAACATCTCCTAGGACCATGAAAGCCTTGATACCTATAGAACCTGAACAAGAGGAAATTATCATTGGGTCAGGGGAAGAAGAAATCAATAGGCTAATTGCACTCTGGCTCCCTGAATGGATAAGTGGCCTTAGTCCTGGCAAGAAGAGTACCCAAGGGACCTATGGCATAGAAGCACCCCCTACTATTGACCCCAGGAAAACCCCAGAACCAAGCGTGAAGGGCACGGGCGTAGCCGCAGAAAGGAACACCCAGCTGTTACAGGTCGCCAATGTGGATGTCGGGGTCAATTCACAACTAGCACTAATTGTGCCAGGGACAAATAGCCCAGCTACCACCTCTCTCTAGAATACAAAGTGGACATGTGGGCCTAATATCGGGCCCCGAAAGAAGCAGCGCGCCCAGTGCCACAAATACGATGTGATGGTGACACTGACTAGCAGTGATCTCGAATAGATCACGGATGTAATTACACTAGCCACATAAGAAATCTAGGCATCCATCGAAAAAAAACAGAAGGCTGTAATTGGCACCTTTTAGAGTGAGCTTCAGGCCCTCTAGTGGAAGGCAAATACGTTGCAGACTAGCGTAACTCAAAAATAGGCACCCTTGGAAATCAATAGTATCGTGCTCACACCAAGAGGAAGCCACCTCTACTCCTTACCTAGCATTGCCCTTATAAGAACCCAACCCAAGTCGATACAACAGTCCACTTGGACCTGGCTAAGTTGCCCACTGAGGCATTGCAAGGCCTCCATGACACCGTAATCTGGGAGACCCACCAACAAAACTTGGAGGTACATCAATAGCTCGGTATGGCCAAGCGGGCCCTCAAATGGAAAGACGCAGAAAAATCCCTTGCTATATCACATTAGATGGAGCTTGAAATGGAAATCCACCAGCTTCGCACAGAGGTCCTGGATGGAGTCCCGGTCACAGCTACACCTAGGGCAAAGGTAGAAAGTATGGTTGCAGCCATAAAAGTGTCTTGAATGAAAATAGAGACTTTCAAGACACAACTGGAGAGGCAAATCTCTGACTTATAGACTACCTTGCAGCCCGCCACGCCGCCGGAGGTTCGAGCCCAGCGCACTGTGCTGGTGGTCGAAGTAATGAACTCCATCTCAGCACAAATGGCTCAGGGCACCCAGTCACTTGAATCAGCCATGTAGCTCTGGACTATGGTCCAGTTCAACCCGGTCCTCTGAAAGGTCAGTGATGACTTATGAGAGCAGGAAGAAGCTTTCGCACAGGTGGAGGCTACCTTGCCCACCTTGGTACCTGCGCAATGGTTAGCACAGTTGCAGGCCAACAACACTCTCCTGGATGCAATTGAGAAACTCCGATGTCAGAAGCACATCCTTGAGGAGTGATTAAAGCCATGGGCTACCACAGCCCTCCAGATCTCATAAGATGTCGATTGCGCAGTCATGCAACTCAACTAGACATTGAAAAACGTCACTACGACCACTGAAGGGCCAACATACTAGAAGCTCTTGGATATTGCGAAGCCTACTGCTACTCAGAGCCAAGAAGTACTACCCCCACCCATCACTTCCATCAACACACTATGTGCCCAGGCGGAGACCCCACCATCACAGTGACTCAGAACGAGTCACAAGATTGTGTTGGGGGACTATTGGAACAGGGTCTCCTATAAAGCTGCGAAACTAGTCCATTTTGTATATTTCTGATTATATTTAGTATAGTGCAGGGGTTTTGGGGTGGGTCAAAGCACCTAAAGCATTGTAAATGGGTCAAGGGTAGACCAAGAGTCTGCAAACCATGGTTTGTGGACCATTGGATGCATAGGCTAGAATAGTATAAGTAGTTGAACCTTTTTGAGTTATAGGACAAGCTAAGAATGATAAGAGATTGTTGCTAAGTGAAAATTGATAGATCTGGTTAGGGTTTTTGGGCTAGGACTCCTACTGTTGTGTGTGCAGAGGGCCTCTATCCTGCTATGTGCGGACCCTGCTACTATGTGCACAGGTTGGGTTTTTTAGGTTTTGTATGTAGATATGAAAGATTGATGAATGCGGAAGTATTGTTGCTTATCTCAATCCATTGGAATTGCTGTGATATGAATCTGTGATGTCTTGATTACTTAGTATATTTTATTGTTTTATTGGTTTATATTGCGAACATACTTGTGTACTTATTTATGCTGTGATCTGGGTTTGTTCTACTTGCTTCATACAATAATATCTGAAATAATTGTGTATTATTATATGAATTCTTTATCCATTGATTTCTGTGAGTAATATTGTTGTTGCGCACGTGGATGCGAATGGAACCTAGTATTGGTTATACCGGATTGGGTCACGATCAGGGTGAATGCATCTCTGCTTGACCTACCTACCCTCTCCTAGGGTGTCGAAACCTGGTTCCAACACCCACACATACTACTTCGGGTGAGACTTTGGCTTGCGCAAGTAGGTCACTGCCGAAAGGGCTAGTAGTATAGGGGTTTGTTGGAAAACCTTGAACATTCGAACCTAGATCAGGACCCCTCAAGCCAACATCACCTCACCCTGCACATGATAAACATCCTCGTTGGTTGGTAGAGCCTCCCCCCCCCCATGGCGCTCGTCACCCATAGTAGACCATATATTATAGAAAAGGTGATGCCATGGCCATACCACTTTAGTCCGAGAAGCACCTCATGCCCATCCATCCACCATGCATAAGGCCAATTTTTACCATACAAAATAAAACCCCCTTCCCAGACGACGAGGTTGTATAAGCATATCCAAAGCACACTACCGCGCATCGCATTTGGCCCACCATACCTCCACCAACATACTCCCATCTACGATACTTTTTCATCCACTTCATCAACCCCACACATGAGACCAACCAATGGGGGCCCCACCCTCATCAAAACACCTTCCTCACAACATCAGTGAGCGAACACTTCCATGTTTTGGGGCACTTGTCTCTATGTTTTGTACAAACCAAACCCCATTGTTTTATTCTTTTGGTAAGTGTACAAAGACTGCAAATGGTGCACTACGTCCCCCACCCTCTCATCCATATTTTATACCATGGTAGCAGTCCTTGAACACCATCGGTTGAAGTATCACACCCCCACACACAAGCCACCATGACACTCATAGCTATTTTTTACCCACTCTGGAAGTCCTACCGACTCCAGGGATTTCCCCATCAGAAATAACTATGACTTCCGCCAAGCTACTTAGTACACTCTAACCTTGGGCCACTGAATCCCCATTATTAGTTTTCAATCACCCCTCTCCAACATGCCTATGTTAAACCCATCACATCTAGGTCCCTGACCCCTCATGTCAGTGACCCCTCATTTGGTTAAGGCTTCCTTTTTGTCGACTTCAACACCTATTTTCCAAAAAGGAAGCGGTACCTTGGATTACCCCTCTCCATAAAAGGGGCATCCTCAGGTGGCACTGTGGGAGAAATCATTTCCCACAGATGTCATCGATCCCCCTGACATTTGACTACAACAAAAGCTTTCATGTCAAGATGGTATCATGCCTTACAACTATTCCACTTTGATCAAATTCTTTGAAGACCCGTGCCTTCACAAGCATCTCTTTCAGCAATGCTTACACGGGAAGGTCCCATCCAGCATGTATGCATAAAATGTGCAGTTATATTCCATACCAATTTTACGTATATGGGTACCACATTACTCCTATTTTCAAAGAAAAATTCCCCAGAGGGCATCGGTAGTAATCTTCAAAAACCACCAAATCACTACCATATTAGTGACACAGACAAAACATGTATCTATCAAATAAATTTTTTTAACTATCCACAACATCATGAGAATGGGACATTTCTGCCTCATATAAAATTTGTATATATTTTGTATTATATTTGCTTATGGGACCATTCTTCGAACCGGTGCAGAGTGTTTTCAATCCCAAGCTTCACGTAGGTCTCTCTCTCTCTATGCACAATATAGAGAAAAGAAACTATAATATATTTTGGCTATACAGCTCTTCCTAGACCTCACACATTAGGGGGAAAGTGTTAACATTGGAAAATCATACAAGCAGAAGACGACATTATTTAATGTCAAGAAGAAGGATTTATAGGGCTGAGAGACATTAGAGAATCTGGAAAGTATTTAAAAATCTCTAAGGTATGACGAAAAATCAAATTTGAGCAAGTCATAAATTCTTTTCTGCGCATAATCCTTTGTGAAGAGCGCCTTTGCACACCTTTTGACCCGAAATGTGCGCAATACTGGGAGTGGTGAAAGTCACTTTCTAGGACCACAAAGATCACACTGTAGGATATTGATTCCTCACTTGAAGTAGCCTAAGGACAACCACCAAGGCCTCCTTAGACATCAAGGAATCACACAATGGAATATTTGTGGCACACAAAGGAATCATCCACCTTTCTTGGGTCACCATCCACAATGTACCAAGAGAGGGAAGGAGGATTTGAATTCTCCTATATTAGCCCACCATGAGATGAAGAACTAGAGAACACATTGTTATTTTGGTCAGAGTTGCCCAAGAAATACCAACAGTGTGTGATCCGGAGTTGAAAATAGAGTGGACTCAATTGTTGGCCATCCAACAAGTTCAGTCCACCATTGTACAGAGAGGGAGAATATGCACCGTGGCAAGCTTGGAAGTAAAAACATCCTTGCATCAAGACTTAGAACCCATGTTCTAAGGGCCCTTTAGCAAGAGGAATAAAATTTCATCCTCATTTCCTACCAGCACTCAATAAGAGGGGCCGAAGAGCCACCGTTTGGATTATTGCATTTTTTTGACTCTATTCATAACTTTTGTTTATTTGTTTTAGTTTAAGTTTAGTTTTAGTTTATATATGCATGGTATTTCTCTATATAGTATGTTTTTGATTATATATTGTTCCACTAACTTGCTTGAATCCACTTTTCTTTTTCCTGTGACCGATAACTTAAATGGGTAAACCACACCCCTTAAGTTGGTGTGATTTCGTACATGCGTGCATCTAATATCCAAAAAGGGAAAATGTAGTAATACTGAAACACAATATAACAACTACAAAAAAGTAAACAATAAATATATATACACATCAGATTGCACAGAAATAGCTGAGCTATTTTATTATATTGGAGGTGAAAAAGAAAGTACAACAATGCTCAAAATATGAGGCACTGAAGTGACAAGGATGGCCTAGAATGACGTTGCAATGGTTTCCCAAGAGGGACTCTTGAACTACTAAAATTCTCGAAGGTAAACTACATTGTCCCTACTGCAACTATTGGGACTACAATTTCCTAAAAGATAGAAATTCAGATCTAGGTAGAATGGGAGCTCCGATTATGCTGAAATTGTGGACTTGGGCTCAATGATGGATTCCCAAGATAACCCAGAAAGGGTTTATCATATCTATAAGTCTAAGAAAACCACCCTCTTAGGGATTCACATATATGCTACTAGAAATGCATATCTAAAGCTAGATCTGATGATATTATGGCTACAATGATGCACAATCAGATCTATGCAAGAAGGGCTAACCCTTTTCACTAGATCCTTAGGCTAAAAGCTCAAGATCTAGCTCCTCCAATCTCCTCCACTAAAAATAGTTGTTGGATGAACAACAACTTCAGAAAAATACGTTGTCAGAGAGGAAGGCTCAATAGCCTACTGCTGGATGTGTCAACTCAGCTCTTGAATGATGGAAACAATAGATACAATGTGAGGATATGATCCCTCACAAGGTTTCCAGCTGAAATAATGGAAAATTCCTTCCTCCAATTGATCTACAGGACAGGACTGGAAAATCCTTGAATGGAATGCTGCTGCATGGAGGTAAAACCCAATGGCCTGAATGCCAGATGTAGATTTGCTGC
Organism: Pinus albicaulis; assembly: GCA_034641835.2. Lineage (NCBI taxonomy): Eukaryota > Viridiplantae > Streptophyta > Pinopsida > Pinales > Pinaceae > Pinus > Pinus albicaulis. The sequence goes on along the minus strand of CM076581.1, from coordinate 811,936,131 downwards.
TCCTGAAAGGCTATATGTGAAGAAAAAAGTGGTAGGATGAATCCTACACTGACTTCCTAGCTAAATTCTAGAAACAACCTTTTGAAGATGGCACCAATGCCTGATAAGGAATGAAGAACAACCTCTTTCAAGAGATACTCAATGAAAGAGGAGGGATTCTAGCTTGGGAACACCCTGTGCTAAATAGCATTGGAACTCTGCTAAAAAGCCCAAGCCTGCATAGAAATTTCCTAAGACAAATCTAGATCTAAACAGATCAAGAAATGAATAATCCAAATCATGCCTGCCATTGTGCCTTCACCTTCATTATATGCATGAACCTTCCATAGCCTAGGCCCACTCCAAAACTGCGCTATATATGTGGACATAGTCTCCATGTTTGACTACGCTGTAGCTTCATGTCCTCCATCATGTTCACATGGGGTGATCACCCTCTCCATCATATGTGCATTAAATGCACCACTTCCTCCACTATCTTATCATAAGTGCTGCATGATATTTGAATGCACTATGATCTCAGTTGACATTATCAAAGATCCTCATGATTTTATATTTAAGATCCATGATCTTATTTGACTATTTCATCCTCCATAATCTATCTCATAAATGAGACATGATCTCCATTAATGGAGCTGCTCCACTACTCCATGATTTTAGATCTAGATCTAGAATATCCACATACACAGATTAAAAGTGGATTTTATTCATCTTTGAGGTTTGTGGGTCCCTCCACCCTTTTATTTACTTAATTTATTAAGAAAATCAAGAACTCTAATATTCCAAATATGATGTGAAAATTTGGGAATATTACAGTCCCCCCCCAACAAAATGTTGCTTGTCCTCAAACAACTCCAAAATTATATGGAAAACCATCTATTCCCCTCCAAATGGCATCCACTTAAGAAAAGCTTCCTCCATTTTTTGCAATGTGTTATGCATGTTTGGTTCCAAATTTGTCTTTCAAAAATATATAGAATGACCTCCAACTGTACGGTTAGATGTCCTCCTTTCACCATGAAGTACCAAGTGACAATCATATGATGTCCAAAATCATCATTAATACATGATATACATAAAATAACGTGGCTCTTTCCACAAAGGAAAAACTCCATCTCACCATACATCTCTTCATCCCATGCTTTATGAATTTGATTGAGCATTGACATGCTCTCATCCTTAGCCCTGTTGGCCTTGTTGGATACAATCATCATTCCAATATTATGCAAAATAAGAAAATGAGATATATGGGTATACAAAGATGTCAAACCATATTGTCCCAATAGTAGCCACCGGAGTAAGGCCCTTTTCTTCCATCCTCCATCTCTTCCATGTAAGATGGACAAGCTAGACTCTCCCAAAATCAACGAAAGAAACAAGAGATCTTACTTCTTTCTCTCCTCCTCATGTGCATCATGGGGTAAAAACATAATGATAGACATGTGAAATGTCACATCAACCCAATACAAACAAACATCATCAATACAGGTCATGAGATCATCATGCCAAGTTTTACCCAATAAAAAACACATAGACATAGGAGATGTCATGTGGTGGCCAAAATCTCTTAGGGGAAACCAAAATGAACATGCCTTCTTTTACTGCATTATATCATTGATACACAAGGCATGAATTAGAAAAATATGAGCTATTGGGTGGTAACCATACTCACCCAAGAGCACCCAGCGCAACCATGCCTCCTTCTTCATTTCATAAGTGTTTTTCAAGGCATGGATCAAAGAAATAGGAGCCTTTGGGTAGTGACAAAACTCTCCCAAGAGCAACCAACATAACCAAGCTTTCTGGCCCATGTCATATACCTTCAAGTGGTCATGCAACCCCTTGCTTATCATCCTCACCCACTCATCCCAATGTGGATGTTGAATGATGTACTGCATAATCATGGTATCCTCCCTTTGTATAATACCATCCTCCCTAAACTGATGAATAAATTTTCACTTCATGAGATGATGAAGTGCACCTCCAATGAGATCTCTCAAGGAGATTCCATTTTCACCAAAGGCCCTCCAAAATCAACGAATTTTTGGATCTGCTACAAGTAGAAGTCTCTCTTTGAGTAGTGAGATGATTATTGAGAAAGTGACATCTAGAAAGGAGAAAATATTTCTCATCTCAATATGTCTACCATTTATCATCTTTACCTCCATTGTTTCATGTGTGAAGCTACCTTCTGAATCATCCAAGAATGATGAGACCTCTTCATTTTCATGGATACTAAGTGACAGCGCTATATATTTGCATGGTAACACATGTGGTGTCCCAAAGCAAGGCACAATACTGATCTCATAACCAGTTATTGTACATAGGATCATGCTCATCCCATTTTCTGAAACTCTACACTTCAACTCAAAGGGTTGAATGTAGCTCAAAAATTATGAACTCAGATAGTTCTTAATATCCTCCTTGATTAGATCAAGGTTCCTCTACACTATGATATGTTTCTACTTCAAATCATCATTGTGTTCTAACCCTTGGTTATGCATTGGCCCTGATGGCATGTCATCATAAGTTTCAATAAGATCTACTGAAAAAATATGTGATGAATTTTCATTCATACCTTGGAGCAACTGATGTGTGGGAACCTCTTGCCAAAACACACGAGATCCTCAAAATAGGATAATAGTGTCTCCAAATGCTGGTAAGAGAGATGACTGCTCTTCTGCAAGTGTACCAACACTGGAATCTTCCTCCTCTCCCTCATGCATCTCCTAAATCATGCATGGGACTCTATGTGTTAAGAGCTCAAGACTATCTTGCAAAGTTGCAAGTGTCTCTTCTCTAGATGTAAGTACTTCTTCAGCTGGTGGTGAATCTAGTTACTTCTTGTCCAGAGTGACAAGATTGACATCCTCCTTTGTTTCCTTAGGAAATGTCTCTTTGTGACACATATCTGGTTTTCTCCCATCAAAATTCTTCCTCAACTTGTGAAATAAATCTGAATATTTAGTCACCTTTGCATGCTCCATGTGACCAAACTACCAATTAATGGCTTCACCAAAAAGATGAAGTGCTACAATTTGGACAACCTCTCCTTCAGCTATAGGATGTAGCCTAAAAAATGCATCTAACCCTTTCCTCCAAGCCTTAACAGTGCTTGAGGAAGATCCATCAAATGTAGGCAATTATAATCTATTTTTCCTCTTCCTTCTATCGTTGTTATAAGATCCTCTTTCTTCTTTGATTTGGAATAATTCTTGGAGAGTTAGAATCTATTTGAATGATCTAGAATGTGATTTTTAATCTTCAAGATATATACTGAGAGTCTCATGAGTTTCAAGTTCTTTCCTTTCTTCATTTCTACACCCTTCGCCTTCTCCAAAATAAGTGGGTATAGTAGATCTAGGAGAAGATCTACGATTCTCCAGTTTTGTTCTTTGTTGATAGGAAGTGCTTGGATCTTCCTCATCAAATTTTCTTCTTGGCTTCTCATTTTTCCTTTCTCCCTTAATTTTATAGACCTCCTCGGAGATATCTTGCTTGGATCTAAAGAGAAGAATGGAAAAACTATCCTCCTTCATGATAGATCTCATCTATCTAATTCTTCCTTTGATGCAAAAGATGAAGTGTCCACAAGATGAGCCAAAGATCATGCAATGATACCACTATAATATACCAAAAGGGAGAATGTAGTAATACTGAAACACAATATAAGAAATGCAGCAAAGTAAACAATAAATCTATATACACATCAGATTGCATAGAAACAATTGAGCTATTTTATTATATTGGAAGTGAAAAATCAAGTACAACAGTGCTCAAAATATGAGGCACTCAATCCACAAGGATGGTCTAGAATGACCCTACAATGGCTTCCCAAGAGGGACTGCGTAACTGCTGAACTGCTCAAAGGTATACTATGTTGTCCCTGCTACAACTATTAGGACTACAACTGTCTGAAAGATAGAAAGTCGGATCTAGATATAATGGGAGCTTCGATGATGCTGAAATTGTAGATTTGGGCTCAATGATGGATTCCCAAGATAACCCAGAAAGGGTTTCTCATATCTATAAGTCTATGAAAGCCACCCTCTTAGGGCTTCACATATATGCTTCTGGGAATGCATATCTGAAGCTAGATCTGATGATATGATGGTTGTAATGATGCACAATCAGATCTATGCAATAAGGGCTAACCCTTTTCACTAGATCCTTGGGCTAAAAGCTCAAGATCTAGATCCTCCAATCTCCTCCATTGAAAATAGTTGTTGCATGAACAAAAAATTCAGAAAACTACGTTGTCAGAGAGGGAGATGCAATAGCCTACTGTTGGATGTGTCAAATCAGCTCCTGAATGATGGAAACAATAGATCCAATGTGAGGATATGATCCCTCATAGGATTTCTAGATGAAATACTGGAAACTTCCATACTCTGATTGATCTATAGGATTGGATTGTGCAATCCTTGAAGGGATTGTTGTTGCATGAAGGTAAAACTCAATGGCCTGAATGCCGAATGTAGATCTGCTACTCTTGAAAGGATGGATGTGAAGAAAAAAGTGGTAGGATGAATCATCCACTGGTTTCCTAGCTGAATGCTAGAAACAACCCCTTGAATATGGAACCAATGTCTGATAAGGAATGAATAAAAACCTCTTTCAAGAGCTACTCAATGAAAGATGAGGGATTCCCGCTCGAGAACACCCTATGCTAAACAGGACTCCAAACTCTGCTAAACAACCCAAGCTTGCATAGAAATGTCCTAAGACAAATATATATATAAATAGATCAAGAAATTAATAATCCAAATCATGCCTTCCATTGTGCCTTCACCTTCATTATATGCATGAGCCTTCCATAGCCTAGGCCCACTCCAAAAATGTGATGTACATGTGCACATAGTCTCCATGTTTGACTGCACTATAGCTTCATGTCTTCCATCATGTTCACATGGGGTGATCACCCTCTCCATCATATGTGCATTAAATGCACCACTTCCTCCACTATCTTATCATAAGTGCTTCATGATCTTCTTTAAATGCACTATGATCTTAGTTGACCTTATCAAATGTCCTCATGATTTTATATTTAAGATCAATGATATTATTTGACTGTTTCATCCTCCATAATATATCTCATAAATGAGACATGATCTCCATTAATGGAGCTGCTCCACTACTCCATGATTTTAGATCTAGATCTAGAATGTCCACATACACACATTAAAAGTGGCTTTTATTCATCTTTGAGGTTTGAGGGTCCCTCCACTCCTTTATTTACTTAATTTATTAAGAAAATCAAGAACTCTAATATTCCAAATATGATGTGAAAATTTGGGAATATTACAGTGCACCAAACACTAACACAACTATCATTTATTTTTAGAAAATAAAGGGAGATCTTGGCTGTCAAGAGGATGAAATAATCTATCTTCCATTTAATTCAGTTGAAAGAGGAGAGTGTTGTTGATTAAGTGTGATGGAGAGCGAAATCCATACTGCCCTCATTCATTCCATCTACCCTCTTCTTAGCTTTCATTTTCCAAAATTCTGACACTCCCATACTTTGAATCCCATTCAAAACCCCAAAACCCACATACATAACCTTTTTGAACTCCGTACTTTATAAAACCCACTTATATTAAAAAGTCTGAAATTCTAGCTCTCCCCGTGTTCTACACCCGACAAGCTTTAACCTTTTTTCTTAATTCGTCACCGAAACATAAAAACCCCACCGATGTGCTTTAATGGGACCCATCCATACATTTATATATTACCAATCCACATGCAAAAAATTTCTTTATGCATTTTCCTTATCCCTTCGCCTTTTCACACTTTTACGTGTTTAACACATCACACTTTTCACTGCACTCGTTTTATAATTTACCTTTTATAAGCGCCCGTAAGTTAAATGTTCTAATTTTTGATGCGATCCGATTGAAATCATACATCACAGTTTTCAATGAATTTTTGCTAGAGGTAAAGGTTAAAAGTGCCGACATGCGATGTGCGATGTGGGTGGGACCCGATCGTAATAAAAAATCACACTGTTTAAAGAAAAAGTGCGGAGGTAAATGTTAAAATCATCGAAGTACGATATGGGTGATATAGTAGATGGCGTGGAAGATGACGGGGTAGATGATGTGGCAATATTATGTGGTAGGGTGACGTGGCAGTTGACATAGCCCTAGCCCACATACTGCAAATCACAAGTTTTAAGATTTAAGCCTGAAGATGAATGTTATAATCGTCAAAATGCAATGTGAAATGTAGTTGGACCCGTTCGAAAATCACAAACTGTAAATGTTAGAGGAAGGCGCAAAGGAGAAGTTAAGGTAGTGGGATGTGAAGTACGATACTGGCACGGATGGGATGCGGCTTCATAACTAAAATCAAAATATTCTCAGGTCCAGGTAAATGGGTTTTTACATTGTTTTGTGTGTAAAACAAGTCACGTCATGCCTATAAGGTTTGGAGATCATTTCATGAAGAAATAGGCCAAAAAATAGCAAAAATACTTGTGGTAAAGACCTGACAAGGAGAAAAGGTTTTCCACCTCATCCATTCACCATCATCTTTAAATATGACATCTTACATTTCATTCCAACCCCCCTTTACCATCCTAAATTTATCCTTGCAAGGGGGGTCTGGAATGAGTTTTTTTCAAGCAAGGTACCCCCTTATGTGTCATTTTCTCATAAATTCACACCCCCCCTTTCTATTACCACTTACCACTTCAGGGGGGGTTCAGAATACCATTGTTTCTTCTTCAAAACCCACTTTCCCCAAATAAACTGGTACTAGTTTGTAGCAAAGAAAGTGGAGTAAGATCAAAAAAGTGGTAGTGCCATCGCCACATTGGAATTTATCATCCCGCAAAGGCGATCCGAATAACAAAGCTAGATGTTGGAACCTCCATTGGTTCCCTCTTTGAAACCATCACAACTTCCTGAAAAGCTTACTGTTTGATCTTTTGAGGAGCCATTGAAGTGTTTGGATCTACGAAGAGCTTCCCATAATTAATTCCAGAGGGGGTGTTGTTGTTAGAGATGTCTTATCACCGCCTGCATGTCTCCACTTGTCCATTTTCTGCTTAAAATGTAATCACTACAGTAGGTAGATTAGCTGACTTAAGTTTTCTATAAATATTGTATGCATTAGCAGTGGAAAAATAGGCCCGGAAGGGGAAAAAACCATTGTAATAGATTATGTTATTTGTAAGCACTCTCTTTTGGATGAATGAATGAGTATTTTGTTTTCCAGATTCTTGTGTTATGATCTGTGGTGAAGTGCTTCTCCCATGTAATTTTTGATTATTTTGTTTTAAATATTTTTTTCTTTCTTTACTGTGGATATAAATTTTTGTGTAGGATTTACCATAGGGTTCTGTGCTCAATCTTGAAACAATGCATTATGTTTTCCTCCAAGACTTGGATGCATAATTTAGAGACTGTCTGCTTTGCATCCATGTTGAGACTAGAACATAGAATTCAGAGACGGTATACTCTAAATTCTTGTTTAACCTTAATCTCCTTCTATTTTCCATTTCACAGGCTGTAATTATCCATTGACATGGCTAGCTTGCCTGGTTTCACCTGACCTCAGTTGTTCATCCATTTGTGTTTATTTACACCTGTTTGACTCCATATCCCAATGGCCCTCTCCTACTGACTCATCCAAACCTTCAAACAACCCTCATTTCTATAACTAGCCTAATATTATCACTTATATTTATCAAGTTAAATCATAAAACAGAGAGAGCCCTCTTTGAGCCCAGGAAGGCTAGGTCCTAGACTCAAAAGTTTTTTTCATGTTTCATTCCATAGTTCTATATTCAGCCTTCAGAAATTACAAAGTGATAGCACCAACCATGTAGAAAAATCCTCATTTGGATCCTCTAAGGAAAAGTGTTGCACAGCTACACAATGCTTCTGTACAACCGAAATTCCCAAAATTGCCAAAAATCCAAAAGTTTCCAAAACTTTTCTGAAAACATATGGCTCAAATATGGATCAATATATCTCTTACCATAGTGATTTTAAAAATAATTAGAGAGGTTTCTGTTAATTTTTATATTATGCATAAAAACATCATCCGGGTTTCAAAAATAAACTCCCATTTTTTCAAAATCCAAGTTTGAAGTTGGTCGCTAAAATTTGCAGAAGCATATTGTGCTCTCAACAGAAGCGTAGCATGCTCTTGAGAGGGAGTTTGGAGGCCTTCCCAAAGGATTTTTTGGCTGAAAGTGGTATGGTTGGAAATAGTAGGATGTCTTGTACACAATGGAGTCATGAAGCACTACAAATGCCTTCTCCAATCTCCTGAACAATTGACTTGAAGATAACTTGTCCAAAAGTGTTGAAAATGATCTAGAGAAACTGTATTTTGTGCATTTCTCTGAAATAATAGAACTTGTGGATAAAATGAAGGATGTTTTCTTATTTGGACTATTATTGAAAAAAACATCTTTCTAGTTTTTAAAATTCATCTTCATTACTTCAAAAAGTAAATTTTAAGTAGGCCCATCCCTATATGCAATGTAAAACCTAGCAAATGATCACAAAATTATGGAAATGATGCCATGGGTTTGAGTTGGATAAAACCTGGAGTGGTGACCTCCCTTCTTAGGATTTATCTTCTCTCCTTCCATGATGTTTTTCAGTAAAAAAAAACCTTAGCTTGTTGTGAAGGAAATGGAAGGTGAAAATTAGGAAAACAGGGTATGATGATACAATGTGTTTAGGGACAGAAATGAGATGGAATGGAGTTAGGGAAAAATCCATAAACATTTTTGGAAGTAGGATGGTGAGTTAGCAACATAATTCAAGTGAAAATTTTGGAAATGGGTATGCGAAAGAGGGAAAAATGATCAAAACACAGAGTTTACCTAGTTTCTCTACAAAAACGTAGTGAAAAATAGGTTTTGAGTGAAAATGGGGATTATGAGAGGTATGAATGATATGTAGTAATATGATAAGGTTTATGATTTATGTTTAAAGGTTACTAGATGATGAAACTAGGGTTTTTCTTGTTGAATCAAGCCAAACATCACAACAATCCAAAAACGTAGTGAAGAAAACCTAGAGGAGGGAATCCACCATTTGCTGAAGAAATTGACTTGAATGAGATGTGAGGAACATTCACTTACTGGTTTAGAGGTCTCTAAACCTTGAGAAAATATTAATTGACTCTTATATGGATTTTTGGAGCTTGAAAATAAAAATCTTAGGACACTGCCAGTCTTTGGATGGTTGTGGAGAGTTGTGAGCATGAGAGATGAGATTTTTTTACCATGTAGCATACTTCTTGAGAAAGGAAAAGTTTCCTTTTTTTTATTACCTATGTTTGATAAATACCAATGAAAGTGATTTTGAATAGTGAAAATGACTCTTTTTTTCCTTTCTTCATGACATGATTGGACATTATGATGACAAAAAAAAATAAGCTCTAGACCATGACCTAGACGATGATATGTTGACTGATTTATGACCCTATATTGATGATGAATGACATGAACTTAAATTTGATTATGAATATGAATAGGGTGAAGGGAGCAACATTAGAGCTAGACAACATTTAATGAAGACAGGTTTATTTGAAATTTTGTTTGAAAACATTAAATTTCGACCTAGGACCACTACCAAGTAAACCTGAAAGAGTATATTTGATCACTCAACCTTTAGACACTAACAGATCCTTCTATAAGCATTCCTTCACATGTTGGTAATTATCATCATGAATTAATTCCTCTTTTATCCTTTCCTCGATGTCAATTTTAAAAGTTCTTACAACTACCAAAAAAACAACTTATATACTTCTACTATGTGCATATGCTACCTTATTTTCCTTTCCTTTAATGTGCTTTATATAAAAATCAATTTTGTTTATCAAAACCAATCATCTATCTTCTGTAGCATTCAATTTGGACTAATTAAATAAGTATCTCAACTCTCCATGGTCTAACATTAGCACAAGCTTTCTCCCAAGCATGTAGTTCCTCCACATTTTTAATGCATGCACTATTTTTGCAAGTTATAAATCATGAATAGCAAGGTTCTTCTCATGTTCATTTAATTTTCTCAACTCATAAAAAAATGGCATGTATTTCTTGCATTAGGACTCCACCTAATCCTTCCTTACAAGAATTAGTAAAAACAAGAAAGTACTTTAGATATGTTATTCTTAGAATAGGTGCACATGTGAGTGATTTCTTAAGCTACTAAAAAATGGATGCACACTCCCATGTCCACTAAAATTTGACTCCTTTCCTTTAAAAGGTCATGATTAGATGCTCGATCTTTGGGAAATTTTGAATAAACCATTCATAATATATAGCCAACCCCATGAAATATTTGACTTCTATAACATTCTAGGGAGTGGTCCACTCCATTATGGCCTTGATATTTTCGAGGTCGACAACCACCCTTATTTTTTTGAAATTGCATGCCCTAAGTATTCAAATTGCATTTGGAAAAATTCACATTTGTTAAGTTTTCCATATCTCATTCTCTCTCAATAGTTGCAACACTACTTTCAAATATCCTTCATGTTTGTCTCTAGTTTTCAAGTAAACCATGATGTTGTCCTTAAAAAAAAAAAAAAATTTAACCATATATAGTCTGAGAAATATTTTCATCAATCACATGAGTGCCTTTGGTGAATTCATGAGTCCAAATGGGACCACTACAAAATTTTATCTTTTTTATCTCATCATGAATGTTGTCTTGTGGGCATCTTCATCCTTAATCTGAACTGGATTGTACCTAGATCTCAAATATATTTTTGAGAGCACCGTAGCCTGTCTTATTGATCAAACAAGTCATAAATCCTAGGTAGTGGGTACTTGTTCTTCAATGTAGCTTTATTCAAATTTTGGTATTCAGTGAAAAACCACAACATTCCATCCTTCTTCTTTAAAAACAATGTTGGGTCTCCCGAAGGTGACATGTTGGGTATGATGTATCCCTTATCCAACATTTATTTCAATTGTGTATTCAGCTCCGCAATCTATGTAATACCCATACAATATGGATCTTTTAAGGTTGGCACTACCCCAAGAATCAAGTCAATGGTAAATTAAATGTCCCTCTTGGGTGGTAATCTCAATATTTATTCAGTACGTACATCACTAAATTTCTTTAACACTAGGTGGGTTTCAATTCTAGCCTTGTTTCTTTTAGACTCATGGGTCCTTTCTTGAACCCCTTAGCTTCTTCTCTTGCTAGTTTAGAGGACTAGTTTCTATTAGTAGTAGTGGATTTTTTATGGGACTCATTCTCCATAGGCATAGTGAAATTTCCATTCCTCTCTCCTTGCTTATATCCTAAGGATTTCAGCCCTTTTCCTTTAAAGGTAGTCATACCTTTCTTCTTGTGACAACCCTAGTGAAAATTCCATGTAATAAAATTTAGTTAAGGAAAAATAATAACCATGGTTGTTGGGACACTTGTTCCAAGCTGAATGTTGGGAAAAAACTTCCTAGTGTGGGTGTTCATTTGGTTTATTATGGCTACGAAAATTAGAAAAGGAAATGGAAAAGGGTTTGGAAAGACAAAGTGGAATTTATTGGAATTTATTTATGAAAATAATGGAAATTAGGAGAAAAGGAAGGTGAAAGGTCACAACCTTCATGTGAGGAGGAAAATGAAGGAAAAATAATGGGAAATGAAGAAAATAGAAATCTCATTAATAAAAAAGATTTTTAGGATCAATTGGTATCTTTTCCCAGTTCAGTTTTGGATCCCTCTCTCTCTCTCTCTCTCTCTCTCTCTCTCTCTCTCTCTCTCTCTCTCTCTCTCTCTCTCTCTCTCTCTCTCTTGAACACAATTTTTTCTTGGAGAATATCAACATTGGATCAAGAAAGGAAAAGAAGGTGAGAGGAAGGAAGGAGTGGGAAATAAAGAGTAATATTAAGAAACTACAACATGATTCTTTATAGGTATAGATTTGCATGTGTGATTTACTTGCTATATTTAGCATGCATGGTGTTGCATGTGGATTCTTGGTTCTCTTGTTGTCATTGAGATGGCTTTTGCTAGGTGTGACAGTGATTTCAGCCTAGCCTTTCCATTTACATATAGCCATGGTGGTGGGTTTTCATGTTTTTGTTGAGCTATATTTCTAGATGGACTTGAAGCTGAGTGGGGTGGTCTTATAATTATTCACAAGGCTTAGGAATCTTGAGATGGGATACATAGTAAAGACTAGATGTGAATGCCTTGATTGATCCTAGGAATCGCTTGACTAGTGAATGGTGGGATACACAAGAAATCTCAGTGGTGGTACCCTTTATTGGGCCTAGGAATCCCAGGTTAGGAAACACAGTAAATCCCAAAGAGAGAAGACCTCATAGGGCAAGGAATCGCTTGAATGGTGTTGACAAGATACATGGTAAAGCCAAGAGTTTGAGACAGAAAAATTCCTTACAATTTAGGTGGAGAGATCCCATGGAATCCATGCTTGTGTTGGCCTAGTGATCCGATGTGCATTGTGGTAAGGTCCAGTATTGTATGTTTATGGTTTATGGCCTAGTTCCTAGTGATCCAGTGTGGATTACGATAAAGCCTGGTTTTATTGATGAAGGTGAGGTAGTGTAGCCTCGGGAAACCTTAGATTATTTTGGTTTTAAGTCCCACATTCATGCTTGGAATATGGCATGGGAGTGATTGGATGAAAAGAAACATTTTATTCAAAAAATCTATTGTCAGGTGGTTCATGGAAGTCCCAAACCTATTCGGCCTTTGTAAAAATTAATCTGAGGTTCTTTCTCCTTGATATTTCAGGAGTAATATAAATGTATATGTGTGGATTCTATGGTTGATGTACCCTTGATATTTTTTTCTATTATGCTATTTATAAGCATGCATTATGACAGTGATGATGTAAGGCTCTTGTCATATTCTTATTTGTAAATGAATGAGAAATGAATATATGACCTAATAGATTATAATTCAGTTAATGATATAAGAAATTAGTGATTCTTAGTGTTTCTCGGATAAGTATGATACCCCTATACTCATATCTATTGTTTAAACCTGTAGAATGCATATTTGTGACATGTTTGATGATATTTTTGTCATGGCTAGTAGGGGTCCAGTCAAGTCCTTGTTCAAGTGATTGCATTTATATCAGTATTCCACTGTTACCTTTTAGTTTTGGAAGTGTCATGGATTTCTGGGTAGTGACCTAATCCCTGGGCCTAAAAAATTGGCATAGAAGTCGGGGTTGTGTAGAAATACCTATAAAATTCCCCAGTCGCACACATTCCCATTTTGTGCGAGCATCTAGAGGGTTTGATTCACACTATTTCCCATATTAAGGGAGTGGATGAGGAATTGGTGCACTAAAAGTTTATTTTGTATCAAGGGATAGCCACTTGGAAGGTTTGGATGGCTCCTAAGTGTCATCTGGCAAGTGCAAAAGTTCTGTGTAGTTATATGGTGTCAGTTCCACTTCTTTAAGTTGTGGTAGGAGGTTGAATCAAATCATACTAGATTGGGTAAATGTGGTAAGAGGGTGTTACAGAGTGGTATCAGAGCATGGATCGATGTTGGCTTGGTTGGGCTTGACCCAGGTTCGACTTGTACTTCGCTCCAACTAAACCCTCAGACACCGGCCCTTTTGGCAACAACCTGCAAGAATATTGTAGTCTAACCTGATGTGGCTATGGGTGGTTACAGAACCATGTTTTTACAGCCTTAGGGTACTACACGAGGTGTCTTTACTTCAATTTCTTGTGTTTAAATGATCTTCTAACATGCATATTACTATTGCATGATATAGCTTAATCAATGACTTCATGCCATTCAGATAAACATAAACATATTACATAATAAGAAAAAATGTGCTATGATTACTTTGCATCAACAGATCGAAATCAAGCACAACACATGTAACCACAAAATATTCCCAAATTTTTTTCTTCTTTATTAAAATGGATCTGTTCAATGCATACAACTTCTCTGACCTGTGAAAAGAGCTATAGGTGACCTATGCACTAAGCTGTAGAATCTTCCAAGTTCTCTGCACACTTAACTGCAGAGCCTTACCTCAAAGCCCAAAATAGACTAAAGATATAAAATACAATAGTTTTCACTCATCAACTATCACAATTAAATGACTTCGACAAAGCCTTACATCGCTTTATATATATATTCATAATTACAAAACCATGGTCCAAATACCATGGGCAAGATAAAACAACTCAATACCCATTACAAAATACGGGGCTTCGACCCACCCCGAAGCCCTTAGACGTTGTGCAATAGATCTATCTTTGTGGTATCACACACTCCACTCCTCAAGATGCATAGTAATTGACAAAAAATGCATCAAGTTGGGTGACACCCAATAGGCCACCAATGCTCACATGTGACTTGTCATGAGTCACTTAGCTAATATGACCCTAATCTTCGTTGTTATGTTGTCATAGGCCTTATTATAGGGTTGAATCATCTCTGCAATATTATTTTCTCCCTAGCACACTTCTTTGAGAAACTTATCTATTGTTAGTCCGACTGTCATCTATAGCACGTCTTTCTTCCTCTGTCACATCTCCTTGAGATTTCCATATACTTTCTATGAGAGTTGAATGGCCTCATCCTTCCATGGATGAGTCCTTATTGTTATAAGCTTCTCTTTCCTCCGAAGATCTTCAATATGAATCTAAATATTATTTCCTTATGTGATTCTGGTGAGCCTCTAAGAGAATACAAAGGTCCTCATAGTTGCCCATATTTCAGCCAACTACATCTTCTTCGTTTCAATTTATTCTTCAATTATTTGAATGTTTTGATCCTCCTGCAATGAGGTCCAAATCTCCATAGTGTCATCTAGTAATTTTCCACATACCACCACTGTGTCGGCGATGCCTTTCATTGTGGTTTTGAGATTTTATTCCCTCTTCTCAAGCACCTTCAATGGCGTGATTGGCTACAGCCTTAGTTGCAGCTCAATAATCTGAACTTCGTACTCAAACTTCAACTTCCCAATATTTTCCTTTGAATATCTTATTGCAAGGGTGAGCATTGTGACCTTTTCAGCAAGTGCGTCTTCTGCACAGACTTAGACATCTAGGACTTTGCTGCAAGTCTTCCCAATGGCTTCTTCTAGTTTATGTTGTTGTTGGCACACATTATTTCTTTTGTCGATCATCTGATAGAGCTCCTTCTTAATCATAGATATTTTCTGTTGCACCTATATGTTTGAATGCAATGTACATTTTTTTTCTCTCTTTTAACTCTTCGATGTTTCCTTGGTGGAACTCATGCAAGGTTTTTGTCAGAAGTGCAACAATGTTCATACTGAAATTTTCCCATCCTTTGGCACACTCTCTATATTCTTTAGCTTCAAACTATAGTGCTCCTCCTAGTACCTGCAAAATTATCAAACCAAATTTTGTCTTGATGTGGTGCCCAAGCGACACTTATTGTTGACTTGTCTGCTCTTCCAATCTAGCTGTCTCCTCTAATTCTATGAATTTTTTCACTAGAACATTTAATTCTGCTATTATTTATTCAACACTGGTTAGGAGCATGTTGTAGCGATCCTTGATCCTGTTCCATGACTCTATCACTTCTTTAACTTTAACCCAATCTCGTCGATGTCCCCCTCAGTGAGGACAAGTGGTGTTTCTCCTTTAGACTTGGTTGCTTTCTTCTTGTTCCTTGGGCTCACCGTAGTCACTTCAGGTACTCTCTTCTGTATGATGCATGGTGAATCCTCTAATTCTACATTGTTGGGAGGGTCCTTAGCACCCTAGTCATGCTTTGGTTATTTCCCTTTAGTCTCTCCTTCTATGTCTTCCTCCATCTCTTCCTCAGTTTCCTTTCTGGTATCTTTCCCACTTGTACCCGCATGCTGCATGTTAGTTGTTTATGATTCACTTCCTCCTATGGGTGGAGTCATACACTTCACTGAAAAATGCATTATTTCACTGACAAAGTCATCTTTGGTGACCAAATATAGTATTGGATTTCATTCCACCATCAAATCCTTTTTGGCTCTAACGTTACCCTATTAAAATCAAACTTGAATGCGACAATGTTTTGGTACTGTTCATACAAAGTAGGTGACAACTTGGGACATTGATTTACCACTGTGTTCAAGTCCATCTCCAGTCATACCCAAAAATTCTTGTTTTCCATTGTGCATCGGCTCCTTGGAGAACTAGAGCGAGGAATATTGCGAGGCTTCACACACATTCGATTCAACTGTAGGAAATTGTGACTATGCTAGCTCCTTACATGCCAATAACACAATTATTAATAGAAACCATGTGTATTGAAACATATTACCTTCCTCTCGTATTTCATAACAATCTTAAAAGATTTTTTTGCATAAGTATCTAACCCAGTTAAACTGGATCCCTTTACTACACTGCGCGGTTAAGGATACTATAGCCATGAGAACTTTGTTCTCTCTGAATTTTCTCATTATCTTCCTTGCTAGAATGTGTGCGGTGAATCACACCACCTAGTCACTAATAGATTTGACATTTTGTTACAGGACAAATGACTTCCTCATCAACTGAGAGGATAAGGTAACATGGAAGGAAGAAAATGACCTAGACAAGACCCATTTTTTCTAAGGTAACACACCTCAGAAATAGCTAGGCAGAATTATAACACACCTGAGCCATGCAAAGGGAGTGTTAATGACTAGGGTAATGCTCTGTCTTTCTCAAGGGGTAGAGTTATCCATGTTTGAATGTGAAAAGGGAAATATCTTGCGGAAAACTAACTGGCATTTCCAACATTTTCTCGGAAAGAGTCAGTTCAAAATGGAAACTAAATGGCACAAATATTTTATTAGGCATTGCCAAACACAACAAAACTCCTATGGAAGGAAAAAGAAATGAAAAGAGAGAACACATCTAGATCTTTCTCGATTTGAACTTGTTGAAAGGGTTGGCAAGGTTTTTCCTCTTCATCTCCTATAAATTGGAGTTTTGGGCTCTTGGTCTAAGGTCGAAGGTTTGATTATATGTGGAGCATAATTTCATTGTTGTAGTGTGAGGCTTGAAGATCGGTGAAGTTCATTGAGAAATTTCTTCCTTGAGCATCATCACACTCAGAGATAGAGAAAGAGAGAGAGGAATTGTAAAAATGAGCAGGGCTTGGTGCAACTAAAGGTTGTAATCCTCATTTTCATAAATCAATAGAACTGTATCTGTTTTTTCAACTCGATACATCACTGTCATAATTGTTGTTCAATCTTCTATGTAGCATGATATGATTGACTTAGATTTGCATTGTTTTATGTTTTTTATATGCTAGTTTAATTGATATAAATTTATACTATTGTAGATATTACACAGGTGCTTTGATTGGTTGCAGGATTTGGATTTGGAGCCGGTGAAGAAGGACTCCTACTCTGTTGCTTGGTGTTCTCCATAGGATCTAACATCCACAAAGAGGTAATAATCCCAAATCTTTCTTTGTCAATTATATATGTTATTATGAACATGCATGCAGTACCTTTGGAAATCTACAACTAATCTTACAGTCTGTCTCAGACACTGGAAATCCCTAAGGGGGATACCCAATAACCACCACCCAAGCATATTACCCTATAGCACATCGTTGGAGTGGGGTCCCCTGGGTAAATCTTGGTAAAATTTTTTCATATATTTTTGTTTTGTGTGCTATGCAGAAGAGTCAAAGGGGCTTTGGGTAGGTCGATGTCCCTAATAAATGTAAATGGGTTTTAAGGGAAAAATATGGGCCTAAAAACATGGTTTGAGACCATAGTATCTGTGCGCTATGATTGGTATAAATATAGATAGATAAAGTAGAAGGGTAATCACGTGCTTATGTTTATGAACATTTTGTAAGGATTCTAGTCTAAGTCTAGGTTTTGGGTAGAAAGGCTCCTATTGGTTGTGTGCATGGAGACCTAGTCCTTGTTGTGTGCGGACTCTGCTGGTTATGTGTGTGGAAATGTAATTCGTAAGGGAAGTATAAATGTACTGGAACCATTGGATCAATTAATATAAATACTGTTTTGGAGAAATCAAATGTGTTATGTGCTTGATGTGTTATTTGTTTGATTACTGAAAATCTGTTCTGTTTCTTGCTTTGAGATCAAAATTGGTTCAGTGATTGCGCTTTTACTTTTGTTTATGACCAAATGCATCTGTGAGAATGAATGAAGTGTTTTATGAATAAAGTATATTGTTGATGAATAGATCTACTTAAGTGTATCTGTTAATGCGTGCAATTATATATATACTGCATACTGAAAGAATATGTGATGAATTTGATTTGATATAGTATTGATCTATTTAAGCGTGGATCTGCTTATGATCTGTTCTGAGTTCTGTTATAAGTCTGTTTAGGGCCACCACATCAAATTCTTCCTCAGGGTGGAGAAACATGGTTCCAGCACCCCCCCATACTGCTTCAGGTGAGACTTTGATTTGCGCAAGTAGGTCATTGTCGAAAGGGCGAGTAGTTGGAGGGTTTGTTGGTTGCGCAATAAATCCGAACCTGGGTCAAGACCCCTCAAGCCAATAAATGATTCAGTTGGTGGGACCGAGATCATTTTAAGGGATAATTGATGTATTGGAATCCTAAGTAGAACAAATTACAAGATTAGATGGATAGAAATATCCTTGAATTCATGATCCAAGAGAATCGAAGTTCTAAATTATCTGCTGAACAGTGGGTTCAAAAATATATTTACACAAAATTTCACAAGGTATTATTTTCTTCCTTTGGGGATGAGATAAATGATTGGTTTTCTAGATTGAATGAATTTAATACCCCTGTGAAGGAAAAAACTATCACTTAGTGGACTCTAGAACTGGTACAATAGTTAGAAAAGACAAGCAATACAATCACCTGTGTGACAAATCATTGGATCGATCATGTTCTGGGAGGATTTGTGACTGAGTTTTCCATTTATCAATTTGTATCTTATTATGAAGCAGAAAGGAGATTTTTCAAGAGTCATAGAGGTAAGTCCCTGCTCTCTTTGAAGTTTTGGATTAAAATGCTATTGTGTGAACAAGGTTCTTTATGTGAGAATATTTCATGAATGTACCGAAGAGGCGTGAATATGCGTAGTGGAAGAATTTACCATGCATATCTAGAAGAAGGGGTTATTTACACTCCTCTCAAGGGTATATATGATAGTGATGATGAACCAGAAACTAGTAGCTCTAGTGAATCTGCACACTCTGAAGAAGAAGAAGTCTCGCAAGATATGAATAATTAGGGAGTGTTGACCATAGTTCATGTTGTAGCTCTTAGGGACAGCCTTGAGTTGCAAACGACCAGTGCATAGGACATCTTAAAAATAAGAGGTTAAATGTATAAAATTATATGGATGCCTCCGATAGAATATGAATTAAGACAAGTAATTATTTTGGTGGTTCAGGAATGGAGAATACCTTTGAGTCTGATTCTTGTGAATTACCCTATACTGCAAGAGGGTTTAAGAGGCTGAGTGGTTGGATGGCTTTCAAATGGTTGGATGGCTTTCAAATGGGCCAAGTATGAAACAATGAGTAGAGGCTTTCAAATTATGTAGAGGTGATGAGGAAGAATAGAGGAGGAATCTGCAAAAGATAGGCATAATATCCTTAAGAATCTGTCTCTCGTGAACTCAGGGGAAACGAATGTGAGTGGAATATGACTAACAGTAGAGATTTGTGGAGCGTGAATTAACGAAGTGCAAAAAATTTGATACATGAGCGTTATACATAAACTAATTCATGAACAAATATGCATACTCTTAGCAGACACATTACACAAATAATCAAAGTAGCAAAACATTCAAAAATGATTACACATAAACAAGAGATTACTGATAAAAAAAGAGAAACAGACACATACTATTGATTCCTCCATATGGAATCCAAGTAAACAGTGTTGTATCATATTAAGTTCAAAACAACTCTCCCAAATATGTATCTCAGAGCACAGGGAGCACATTTAAACAAAACTACAACAAAATTATCCAATATTTAGAACCTTTGTTTCATCTCTGAACTCCCTACATGTAGAGTTCCTCAGGAGTTTTATGATTGAATAAAATTCTCATGATTTATCCAAACATGTGAAATAAAAATATCCTCACTGATTAGTGGAGCGTGCATCACGAAATCACTCCCATAAACAAAGAATCAAAATAAAATAGGGTGAAAATGAGATTTCACCAGCAAAACATCATAACCAAAATAGTAAAAGAAGCTACATAGTTGGACACGGAGGCCTAGTCCTAGAATATTCAAATGGTGTGGTGAGGAGGAGCTATGAACAACTGGGAAGTCAAGTTTCCATCACATGATTCCACCTACTGGCGAAAGGCCTCCACTCGTTTTTTCTCGTGATTCACATTAACAGAAATGAAATGTCCAATTGTGTTGCATGTGCTTCACTGTTTAGCAGAGGTTTCTTGGATCAACTGGATAAACCATAGCTATGTTGTTTTGCCAAAAACCAATGCTTGTGCCGAATATGAAGGGGAGATGGTGGAAGTAATGGTGAGGCTATCAGGAATTATCATGGAAAAGAGAGGGACAAAGGCCACAAGAGGGCTATTGATGACGTGGTGGGTAGGTGGGGCCCGAATTGATATCGCAAATTGCAGAGCGGAGGTTTTACATATGAGCAGTGATAGGTAAGAGATTAAACCTATGGGGACTGATATGCAGTGAGCGGGGAAGATGACGTAGCATGAAGGTGGTACCTCCCCCACATCAAAAATCGCAAGCGGGAGAGTTTAGTTATAAGAAGCGGAGGGTAACTGCTATGTTTTTCAAAGTGCGAAGTGCGGGGACGTGAATGTTAAAAGTTGTGGTGAGCGATATGCAATGGGCAGAAGTGACGTGGTGGAGGTGGACTGCCTGCAAAATCGAAATCGGGGAAGTTTTGGTATAAGGAGTGGGGGTAACAGTTATGACTTGCGATGGGTGATGTGCAATGAGAGGAGGATGACGTGGCAAGGAAGTGGGCCTGCCTGTAGACCACAATCCACAAGATTTTCATGGAAGCAGCAAAGGGTAAAGTTATATTTTGTGGAGTGAAAAATGCGATGAGTGGAGAGGTTGGTGGCATGAAAAGGTAATTGAGTGCCGATAAAGGTTTTGAACAGAAAGGAGTGGACTTCTTACGATAAAGGCTCATGCGGGAAGGTGGGTCCGTTTATATCGCATCGGTGGGGTTATAAGTGGAAAATGGTGTTACAAATGAGTTTGTGGTCTTGCGATGTGGGAAGGTAAGGAAGGGGTAAGGTGTGTTCTATGCCATATACGTTATATATATATATCAAGTGGCCTAACGTGGGGGGCATATATGCAAATAAATAAATGTAGCGCAAGACTTCTAAAAATGGAAAAATGAAAGGTAAAAGAGGGTAAATGAAGGTAAAGAGGATACATGAGATGAATGAGGCAGAAATAAATTTTTCTCACCATTACACCTTATCAGCAACAATTTCCCCTTTCTACTGAACTGAAAGGAATATTGATTCATTTGAAGCTCTTTGATAGTCAGGATTTCCCTTCCTTTTTCTTTCTCCACTTTGTGTGCAGTCACAGGCCAACATTGGCTCCATCTAGGGACAACGTGCTATTTTCAGTGCATTTAGAACCTGCATACATGAAGGCTTGTGATTTATTGGGCTCATGTAATCACAAATGCATACTGTAAGCCTGAACCGAAACTACAACTGAGTTATGCACTACTAACTGTCAAAACAGAAATCACTACCATACCCCGAAAATCTTGAATGTTGAAATGTGAAATATGTTGAAACTAGAAAGATGATCATATTATTGAGATTATTGGCACTCATACCTACACATAGTCTAATAAAAAATTTTCCCATCAAATAATAATCAGACTTCCAATGTAACAAATCAAGCAAATGAGTGCTTAATTGAAATTGGCATCCCATTCCTGTAGGTAGAGAAATGGGTTTAAAACGTGGAAACTTAACTCTTCCACTAAATTTCATAGCTCCATTGACGAAACTGGAAAATTATTCCTTCACTGATGGCTACAATATACAAACCAAAGGATCATGGTAAACATGTGGCATGAGTTTTTTTGGAGGATTTGTAACAAGAAAACAAACCTCATTCCAGTGTTGTCGTTGATTATCTTCAAAAAGAAAGGATGACTCTTATTTATTCTCCTTTTCCATTATAATCAATTTCTTTGTATGCTCTTCATCATTTTCTTTGTCATATGGAGGATTTTAGGGGAACTGCAAAATCTCAATCATCTCGAGTAAATGATCATGACTAATAACAATATGTCGTGTTTCCTCCTTAACATCCCAAGAAGAAATTAATGATGAAGAACTTTTATTACCTTCTTCACACTTATAAAGAATATTTGAGTGGTATTCAATCAACAAACTCGATTGGTCATATTTTGGAAAGATTTATTGGCTTTCATTGGGCACACTTGATTGGTATTCAATCTCTGAATACAACACTACTCATTGAAGCTGCTCTTGTGGATCTAGAAAATTAGGATCTGCTACCTCTATTTCGAGATCACCAGAATCCTGTTGATTTTTAGCGTTGTCCTCCGGGAAATACTCCATATCTTCCCCTTCTTCATGGATGGTTAGCTCACCTCCCTCTTCTTCAACATAGGCTAGAAACTAGTTTTCTACATTCATTCCAAAAACCACCATGGGTTGTTCTTCTTGGAGATTGAAGAGTGTGGGCCCTTTTTCTGTAATGGCTTCTTCGAACTGCTCTTTAGGAGGGTTAGGTGGTTTCAAGGGTATAGATGAGGACTTCTTATCTTTGGGAGGATCAAATTCTTTATTTTTCGAATAGGATTCATTAGCCTTATGCGAGGTTGATTCTTCTAATGGCTTCTTCCTTTTACTAGCAGGACTATAGGGGTTTGTTCTCTTGACATTGATTCTTCATTTTTTTTCTACCCTAAGTCCTCTTTCTGGAGGACCTGAAGTCATATTTCTCATGGAGTTGAGCTTGCATGAAATCCACGAATTGCTTGAAGTAACTGTCAATCTCTTGATCCTCTGGAGGGATTTCCTTCTCTTCTTGCTCCGCTTGCAGGATGATTTCACCCTCCTCATCATCAGAGTAAGCAAGGAATTGATTCTCCTAACTGACTGTGAATTCCTCGGTCTGTTCCTCCAACTTCCCTTCTAGGTATAGAGGAATTTGGATGTGTTCTTTTTGTTCCTTCCTTTCCCACTGCAACAGCTGTAGAGGGGGTTTCCGATACTGGGGATTAAACCCACAACTAGGAATAATTTGGTTAGGACGAGGAGGGGAATTTTTGGCCTCCAACTCAAGCTTAACAAGATTATTTGAGAGGTTAGTGATTATTTTATTCATTTCTTCAATTCCATACTCTTGAGATTCCCTATCCTGATTTGAAGTAGAAGCATCCTCTCTGTCCTTCTTCTGACTTCATGTTCTATCTTCCCCTTAAATTTACCAGTAGAAGAAAATTTTTCTTCTACATCCAATTCATCAGTCTGGATATGATCCAGAGATGTGGATTTTCTTTGTCTTAGGGTGAACCCAAACTCTAGCTCAAAAGCTCTTGCGAAAACCAGCTTAGAAACTGCTTGGGGAGGCTTTATTTCAACAGGAAGATTATTATAAAGCTCATTGAACCTCTTTATGAATTCTGTGACATCCTCATCATGTATCTTCTTGAGAGCATTAGACTATGTGAGAACGTATCCATGGTCCCTCCTTTCTCCCCATTTTAATTTGAAGAAATTTTCCATTTCTTCCCAAGTGTGGACTTTGTTGTTGGCTAGAGACTTGAACCATTTCCGGTCTTCTCCCTCCAAGGATTGGATGAAAAGCCTTAATAGCACATCTAAGTGCTCTACATTCACATTCTCAGCGAGGGTGAAAAATGTTTCAATATTTCTATGTGCAGAAGTATTATCTTCCCCGATGAACCGAGGCAAGAGCTTTAGATAATCCTGAGGCATGTCATTCAATACTTGAGGTAAAGCCAATGAAACATATTTTTTTAGGACGAAACCAGGTACAGCCTTGAGGGGAGGTGGTGGTAAGTTATGAGGACTATTTGGCTGTGGTATAATAGGTATATACTGAGTAGAGGTTGGGATATTTATCTGTGAAGAGATTTCGAGTGTTGTAACTTCTTTGACTTTCTCAGCCTCAGAAGCATGATGCAAGGGAGCCAGAGATGTATCAACGGATTCGGCTTCATATTTTATGGCCGAAATAGCGAAAGTATAGGTTTCTAAAGGATACTCAAGTATGCGGGATGTGGAGCCAGGGCCATGGATGTTAGCTTTCTGAGAAGAGGAAGGTGAATCTTATAGAGAAAATGATAGTAGGTCATCCTGGCTAGGCTGCTTCTCCCTCCATATTCTCTTAGATATGATATTTTCAAGATCAAACACCAAAGGGGTACTCTACTGAGAAGTATCTGATCGCGTAGGAGGCCTCATGTAAGCCAGGATTACACTTGATTTGAACTTTGACAATAGTGGAGTCACCAAGGTGAGGACTATGCCACTCTCAACCCTTCGTGCTCACTTGATTGAAGGGTGAAGATAATGTCGTATCCCAGGGAAAGGTTTTATAATTCGTTCTCTGGAAACAACGCCAAAACAATGTTGTAGCTCCTAGATACAGCCTTGAGTTGCAAAATACTAGTGCCTAAGACAGCTTAAAAATCAGAGGTTAAATGTATAAAAGTATATGGACGCCTTTGACAAAATATGAATTAAGATAATTAATTTTTTTGGTGGTTCAGGAATGGAGAATATATTTGAGTCTGATTCCTGTGAATTACCCTATACTGCAAGAGGGCTCAAGGGGATGAATGGTTGGATGGCTTTCAAATGGAACAAGTATGAAACAATGAGCAGATGATTTCAAATTATGTGGAGGTGCTAAGGAAGAACGAAGGAGGAATCCGCAAAAGACAGGCTTAATATCCTTAAGAATTTGTCTCCCATGAACTCAGAGGAAACGAATGTAAGTGGAATATGACTAACAGTAGAGTTTTTTGGAGCATGAATTAAGTAAGTGCAAAAAATTTGATACATGAGCATTATACATAAACAAATTCATGAATAAAGATGCATACTACCGACAGCTACATTAAACAAATCATCAAAGCAGCAAAACATTGAAACGTGATTACACATAAATAAGAGATTATTGATAAAAAAAGAGAAACTGATACATACTAATCATTCCTCCATCTGGAATCCAATTAAACAACGTTGTATCATATTAAGTTCAAAACAACTCTCCCAAATATGTATCTCAGAGCACAGGGAGCTCAATTATACAGAACTACAACAAAATTCTCCAAAATTTAGAACGTTTGTTTCATCTCTGAACTCCCTACATATAGAGTTCCTCTGGGGGTTTATGATCGAATCAAATTCTCATGATCGATCCACACATGTGAAATAAAAATATCCTAACTAATTAGTGATGCATGCATCAAGAAATCACTCCCATAAACAGAGAATCAAAATAGAATCGGGTGAAAATTAGATTTCACCAGCTAAACATCATAATCAAAACAGTAAAAGAAGCTGCATAGTTGGCCACGGAGGCTTAGTCCTGGAATATTCAAATGGTGCGGCTAGGAGGAGCCGTGAATAGCTGGGCAATCGAGTTTCCATCACATGGCTAGTTGTGTTGCACGTGCTCCACTCTTTAGTGGAGGTTTCCTGGATCAACCAGATAAACCATATCTATGTTGTCCCGCCAAAAACCATTGGTTGTGCCGGAGATGAAGGGGATATGGTGGATGCAATGGTGAGGCTATCAGGATAATTAGCATGGAAAAGAGAGGGCCAAAGGCCATCGGATGGCTATTGATGACATGACAGGTAGGTGGGGCTTGAATTTATATCGCAAATTGCAGAGCAGAGGTTTTACATATGAGCAGCTATAGGTAAGAGATAAAACCTGTGGGGAGCGATGTGTAGTGAGCGGGGAAGGTGATATGGCATGAAGGTGGGACTATCCGCACATCAAAAATCACAAGAAGGAGAATTTAGTTATAAGAAGCAGAGGGCAACTGCTATATTTTTTGAATTGCGAAGTGCAGGGAGGTAAATGTTAAAAGTTGTGGTAAGAAATATGCGATGGGCGGAAGTGATGTGGCGGAGGTGGGACCGCCCAAAAAATCACAATCGGGGAATTTTTGGTATAAGGAGTGGGGGTAAGAGTTGTGACTTATGATGGTTGATGCACAATGAGAGGAGGATGACGTGGCAAGGAAGTGGGCCCACCCATAGACCCTAATCCACAAGATTTTTATGGAAGCAACAAAGGGTAAAGGTTATATTCCCCAAAGTGTGAAATGAAATGAGTGGAGAGGTTGGCAGTGTGAAAAGGTAATTGAGTGTCGATAATGGTTTTGAACGGAAAGGAATGAATTGTTTACGAAAAAGGCTCATGTGAGAAGGTGGGTCTCTTTATATCGCATCAGAAAAGTTATAAGTGGAAAATGGTGTTACAAATAAGTTTGCGGTCTTGCGATGCGAGAAGGTAAGGAAGGGGTAAGGTGCAATCTATGCCATATATATATATATATATATATATATATATATATATATATCAAGCGGCCTAAAGTGGGGGGTGGAGCTGCGAATAACGAAATGTAGCATGATACTTTTAGAAATGGAAAAATGAAGGGTAAAAGAGGGTAAATGAATATAAAGAGGATAAATGAGATGAATGAGGGTAGAAATGAATTTTGCTCACTATTACACCTTATGAGCAACACTTCCCCCTTTCTACTGAACTGAAAGGAAAATTGATTCCTTTGAAGCTCTTTGACAATCAGAATTTCCCTTCTTTTCTCCTTCTCCACTTTATGTGTGGTTACAGGCCAAGAGTTCAGATCTGATCCACTCCCCTTACACACTCATCTCACAAGTCATCCACCCCACCTCCACCAGGAGCAGATATGGTTGTGTCTATGAATATGCATATTCGCTACCTATATTACTAGTGTAGTCCCTTATTGTTGTTAGTGTATCCCCCTTATTGTTATTGTTATACCCCTGTAACCCCAATATTTTTATTATTGTGCCCTTACATTATTATTGTTAGGTAGGCAAGGATTATATTGTGATCCCATGAACTCATATATATATATATATATATATAGATGGAGGTTTTTTCATTTGTATCATCCAATAATTGTTCATTTATGTAATGTCAAGGAGGTTTCCCCCTCGAAGTGGCTTATTTATAAGGAATTGATCCCCTTTTTCTTCTAATTTTGGAGCTGTTTTCATAACATTTGGTATTAGAGCTTCGGATTCCAGGGTTTTACTGCTCCAAACAGGTCATCATGGAATTTTCAGTATAATTTTTTTACTACAAAGGTTCAAAAGCTAAAAAATTTGTCACGTGAAGGAGAAATCCTAAGGAACGTCGTGTAAAAAATTTAGATCTTGGTTCAAAATTTTTTTGGAGATATGATCCATGGAAGTTAGGGTTTTTTTTCAGGCTCCCAAATTTCATCTTAAAGAGGTGACCATGGGAAAACCATCATAACTTTCTCTCTAAGCATCAAATTGGAATGTAAAAAGTGGCCACAATTACATGTACTGTAGTTTCCTTTGTATCAATTTCAGAGCTGAAGGAGGAAACATTGACACGTGGCATGCTGTACAAGTTCACTCTACTAAACCAGTCCATAATTAGGACATTGTTGTAGATTGGGCATAATTTTCCCTTGAAGAATCCAAATCAGGTCAGACCTGTTTCATTCGAAATAAGATTCAGAGGGCTGCTATCGGACCGAATTTCAAATATTGAAGATCCGAAATCACAGGGTTAATTCACTTTCAATATCGAGCTCCTCAAAAGCAAGATAAAGGTGTCTATTTTTTTTTTCAAGTTTCATAAGCCTTGTTTGAAGAATCAGTTTGAATTGATTCCAAGGGAATATGTTCGAACAGATATCAGTATTGGGTTCTAAAATACCCCCCTAAAAAGAATTCAACACCCATTAAGCCTTCAAAAGGCTCTACTATGACTCATGAAGATGAAGAAGTTCAACATGACATATAAAATTACACTAGCAAGTGCACGAAATTTCTCTCTCACAAAGAGAAACAAAAAATGAAATGGAAGTTTTGAAGAAAGGTGTGGAAGCTAAGATGGATGGTTTGAAGAAAGGCATGGAAGATAATATGGATGGTTTGAAGAATGGCATGTAAGCTAATATGGATGGCATGGAAGCTGGAATGGAAGCTAAGATGGATGAAATGGAAGCTAATATCGATGAAAAAATGGAAAACATGAAGAATGATCTAAAATCAGACATGGAAAGTTTGGAAAAGTTCATACAATAAATGTTTCCTAATGGCGAAAATATAGTAGAGGAAACTCATGATGAGAAAAAAATAATTTTTAATCATGATTTCATAAACTCTAATGTTGGATGGAAGACCCACCATATTCAAAATATCGATATGAGGAAGTTTGATGGCAAGGATCCCGTACCATGGATACTACAGATGGAGCAATATTTTCATCTCAATAATGTGCAAAACACACAAAAGGTATGCATTGCAGCTTTATATTTAGAACAAAATACATTTGTATGGTATCGATGGTTTTTCTCTCGTAAAAAAATTGTCACTTGGTTAATTTTTACGGAGGAAGTGATAACACATTATGAGGATACAAAGAGCAACACCTTTTTTAGCCAATTTATAAATCTCAAATAAAAGGGTTCAGTGGTGGAGCACATTGAGGACTTCCAAAAATCGAATATAAGGGTAACTGATATTCCAGAGGAAAAAAAGATTGATGTCTTCATAGGGAATTTAAAGCATAACATCCAACATGAGGTTTGCGCTTGGGAACCTAATTCATTGGAGAAGGCATTCAGGTTGGCAAGAAAAATTGAATGTAAAATTATGGCGACAAGGAAGCCTACCATTCACATCTATAAAGATGGAAGTGTTGCTACTCCTAGACTTCTACAACCTACAAGGTTGACACCACAAAAATTGGAAGAAAAAAGAGAAAAAGGGCTTTTCTACAGTTGTGATAGAAATACACTAAAGGTCATAAGTGTGCTGAGAAGAAATTATTTTACATAGATTGTGAAGAGGAGGAAGAAAATTAACAAGAAACTTCAAAAGAAGAGGATATACACCAGGAAAGAACCCTATAAGAAGAAGAAATGACTCTCACCATATCATGTAATGCATTGGCAGGAATTAGCACTCCTCAAAATCTCAATATAGAAGGACATATCAAGAAGAAAAAGGTAATAGTGTTGATTGATTCGAGTAGTACCCATAATTTTTTTCATTTTAAGGTAGCCAAGAAATTGAATTGTTTCCTATACCTAGCACCAAAATGACAAGTGATGGTTTCAAATGAAGGAACTTTAAATTTCTCTGGAAAATGCCATAATATCAAGCTAACCATGTGGGAATATGTATTGAATATTCCAATGCTTTCCATTCCAATGGGAGGTGATGATGTTGTACTAGGAGTACAATCGTTACAATATTTGGGGACGGTAGCTTTTAATTTTCAAGAAATTTTTTGAATTTTTTTCAGAAGGAAAGGAAGTCGAATTATGGGGTATCGTAGGGAAGATGGGAAAGATAATAAGATCTAATGTCATGAAAAATATTCTAAATAAAGAACAACAAGACGTAATTGCACAATTATGATCACTAGAAGTTCAACATCAAAATCATTTATTTCTCTAGATCTCCAAAAAGTCTTCGATAATCATTCCAAGGTGTTTGAACCTTCGAAAGGACTCCCACCTATTCGTGATCATGATCATGCTATTCATTTAATTCCAGGAATTTTTCCTACAAACATTAGGCCTTATAGATATCCTTATGTCCAAAAGAGATAAATTGAATGTATGATTGCAGACATGTTAGAGGGTGGTATAATTCAACCTAGTCAAAGTTCTTTCTCTGCTCCAGTAGTATTGGTGCACAAGAAGGATAGATCATGGTGCATGTGTTTGGATTATAGGGAGCTCAATAAGGTCACTATTAAAGATAAATTTCCCATTCTTGTGATTTGTTAATTATTGCATGAATTACATAGAGAAATTTATTTTAGCAAGCTGGATCTTCGTTCAAGATATCATCAAATTAGAATGAAGACTAAAGATATTCCAAAAATAGCATTTCGAACTCATGAGGGTCATTATTAATTTTTGGTCATGCCTTTTGGCCTTACCAATGCACCTTCTACATTTCAATAGTTGATGAATTCCATTTTCAAAGCCTTCCTTAGAAAATTTGTGCTAGTATTTTTTGATGATATACTAATCTACAACAAGTCTTGTAAGGATCATGCTCAACATGTTGACAGGGTGCTCGAACTATTGGAGGAGAAACAATTATATGCAAAAACATCCAAATATTTCTTTGGAGTACAAGAGTTGGAATATCTAGGTCATAGTGTATCTCACGAGGGTGTTAAGGTAGACCCTAACAAAATTAAATCCATTAAGGAATGGAAAGTCCCCGCAATAATAAAGCAGTTGTGATGATCTCTTGGGTTGACAGGGTATTATAACAAGTTTTTTAAGAAGGGAAAGTAGCAACACCTCTAAAAAAATTATTGAGAAAGATGAATTTTCATGGATTCCTGAAGAAACTAAGTCCTTTTAACATCTTAAAGAGGCAATGTGCCTAGCACCGATCTTAGCTATGCCAGACTTCACAAAAACCTTTATTGTGGAATGTGATGCCTCAAGAAACGGACTTGGTGACATTTTAATGCAAAAGGAAGACCTATTGATTTTGAAATTCGTTCAATAAAAGGAAAGTATTTACAGAAAGATATTTATGAGAATGAAATGTTGCCAATACTACATGCACTAAAGAAATGGTGACCTTACCTAATGGGAAGACACCTCAAGGTAAAAACTGATCATGATAGTCTTAAACACTTTTTGGAATAAAGACTATCTTCAGAAGAGAAACAAAAATGGGTCACAAAGATGTTGGGTTATGACTTTGAAATAATCTACAAAAGAGGGAAGCTAAATGTTGTTGCAGATGCACTCTTAAGAAAGAATGAAGAGGTGGAAGCATTGCTTTGTGACATTTGTATTATCCAAATAGATTGGGTAACTGAAGCAAGGGATGAATGGAAGAAGGATGAAGAAGTGTGGACACTCATTCAAAATTTGTAGCAAGATCCTAGTACATTTGATACATTTAGTTGGAAAAATGATTCCTTATGGTACAAATATCTCTTATATCTTTGTAATAATTTGCAACTAAAACAATATATTCTTTTGAAATTGCAAACTTCTCCTTTAGGAGGACACTCAGGATATTAAAAAGCTTACCACATTGTGAATAAATAAATTTTTTGGGATGGCCTTAAATTTGATATTCAAAAGTTTGTGGCAGAATGTTGGTTTTCCAGCAAAATAAAGTTGAGATAATTAAGACCTCGGGTCTTCTACAACCTTTATTCGTTCCAAGTCAATGTTGGGAGGAGATTCCAATGGATTTTATCACAGGTTTACCTAAGTCCGAAGGAAGAGTGTCATCATGGTGGTACTTGATAGACTTACCAAGTATGCACACTTTTGTGCATTATATCATCCATTTAAAGAAAATACAGTTGCTACTACATTTATAGAAACAATTCAAAATCTACATGGAAACCCAAAGATTATTGTAAACGACAAAGATCTCATTTTTACTGGAAATTTTTGGACGAAATTATTTTCTTATTTGGGTACTCAACTAGCTCATAGCTCATCTTATCATCCTCAATCCGATGTTCAAACTGAGATAGTGAATAAATGATTGGAAGGATATTTTCATTGTTTTGTATCTTCCTTCCATACTGCAGCAAAAATGACCCCATTTATGGAACTTTATGGATATCATCCATTGTCCATCACATCATATTTAAGAGAAAATTCTAAGGTTCAAGAAGTGGAAGATCACATCGAGCATCGAAAATAAGTCCTCCAACTCTTAAATGATAACCTAAATTTGGCACAAAATCGAATGAAACAACACACATATCAACATCGCAACGAGAGATGTTTTGATGTAGGAGATTGGGTAGTTTTATGAATACAAACATACAAACAAATGTCCCTCAAGAAATATAGAAGGATAATAAATTGTCGCCAAAGTATGGTCCTTACAAGGTGTTGCAAAATATTGGTACTATGGCATACAAGTTGGAGCTTCCTGCTTCGTCGCGAGTGCATCTAGTTTTACGTGTTTTATGCTTAAATAAGGTTATAGGTGAAAAAATTCCAGTTCAAAAAATATTTCCAGAACTTGACAAGGAAGGAAAAATCATATCGGAACCTGAAGCAGTCACGGAAACAAGAGCTCGACAGTGATGAAATCGATCAATTTCAGAGTATCTCATCAAGTGGAAGAACCTACCCACTAAATATTGTACATGGGAGGATGAGAATTTTATACAGAAGCACCCAGAGCTACTCAAGCATTGATGACAACACTTTTTTGAAGGAGAGGGGAATTTTGGGTCCCTATATTACTAGTGTAGTCCCTTATTGTTGTTAGTGTAGCCCCCTTATTATTATTTTTGTACCCTTGTAACCCCAATATTGTTATTATTATGCCCTTACATTATTATTGTTAAGTCGGCTAGGATTACATTGTGACCCCATGGACTCCTATATATAGAAGGAGGTTTTGTCATTTGTATCATCCAAGAATTGTTCATTTATATAATGTAAAGGTGGATTCCCCCTCGAAGTGCCTTATTTCTAAGGCATTGATCTCTCTTTTCTTCTAATTTTGGAGTTGGTTTCACAACACTGCCTACTTTCAGACGTATTGGAAATGAATATGGAGAGCAATTTTAGTTTGTCACTGATGTTGTATGGATAGCAAAATAGGTTAATAGTGATGATGTTAAGAAAGCATAGTTAGCCACTACTTTCGAATATTGCATGTTGGACTGGTATATAAGATATGTATCAATGAATGCTAATGAAACTATGAATGATCTGAAGGGTTATCTAAAAGAAAAATTCAAGAAGCCTAAGTCATATGTGTAATGTGTCACGGTGTTGGAAATATGTTGCAATATGTTGTCCTTGATGGCAACCTACTTGATGAAGTTGTTCTTGATGGAAACCTACTTGATGATTTCCCTTTTGATAAGCAACCTATGTGTTAAAAATGATGTTTCTACAGGTCTGTTCAGATGTGACAGAGAAAGGAATTCCAGTAAGTGCCACTGAAATGAAATAGGAGATATTTCTCAATGTATACACTACTTTTGTGAAGGCAACCCATGTATGGATGTAATGTATATGCCACTTTTGTGAAGGCAACCCACGTTTACATTCAGGATTAGTATATACGTAGTTTTTATGAAGAGAATTTCCGTATACATGTGGATACAAACGATCCAAGTCACGTATGCCTTTCGCGCTCTAAAATTATGATACCAAGGGACATTACCATGTTATTAGCCCACAATATTGAGTGATGTATTGTCTATTTTATTCCATCCAAGAATACCATTAGTAGTGGTGTGGTTTTGATTCATGGTATTGGTAAAGGCTAAATCTATATAAGGAGAAGAAGATCATAGTGCAAAGTGTGTATGAGTAAGGGTTGTGACTGAATAAATTTCTCTGAGGTATATCTGCATGGGATGAACTCTGCTTTTAATTGATAGATATGAATCTATGATGCACCCATGGATATAATGATGGTTCATGATCTCTAGATCTGAAATGATTATCTCTTATGTGATCCATTGAAGAGATGATTAGATCTATGACCTAGCGCAAGTTTGCTGAAGTCAAGTGAAGAAATCTGGGTAATTTTTATGGATCTGGTTCATTCTGCAAATTTTATTTTTATAGATCTATATGCTATTTCGTCTTAGTAAAAGCGTGTATACACACGTGTTTTCTTTAGAAAAGGCGCGTATAGTAGTTAGGGTTTTCTGAAGCTTATTATAGAGGTTTTTCTGTTATTCCTGCTATTTATCTGTTTTCTGTCAATGAAGTCTTCTTATACATCTAGGTTGTCTGAATACTGTATATGCTTCTAAGTTGATTATGTACAAATCTAGTCAATAACATAATAAACATGGTTGATGGTGACTAACTGATGAAGGATTTTGCATTTCTAAAGATATCTGACTGAAAATATCAGATCTAGATCTAAGACTGATCACTTTATGAAAAATAGTATTCACAAAGATATACGCAGGTTGGTGTGAAGGAAAGTGCGTATACACGCGGGTTTAGTGAAGTGAAGTAGCATATTCATTTTAATCTGATGATGGTTCAGGGTTGAGTTTGTATCTGCATATTTATCTTGAAGTATGGGTTATTTCTGATGATCAGATTACAGTGGTCTCACTATTATGATTGATGTATTGGGTAAAACTTATGGTTATTGATGTTTATGAAGAGTTGTGTTAATGTTGTTTGATCCAGTATGAAAATTGATGAAACATGGTCTGTAGTGGTTCTAAGGGTTGAGGCCTTCAATATGGAAGTAGAAGCTTCCTGCCAATAGATGCTGGTGTTCTGTTCGAGGGGTTGAAGATCCCTTCCAGGAGTGGCTGGTAAACGAGAAGAAAGGGGGTTGTAGCTCCCTTCTAGTAGTAGCTGGAAAATGAGAGAAGGTGGTAGCTTTCTGTAGGTAGATGCCTGCGTACTGATATGTGTCTGCATTAGTAATTTATTGTAAACAATTTTTCCATATGATAAATATTGAAGATAGAGACAACAGCAGTGGTGGTTTTCTCCCAAATTAGGTTTCCACCTTAAATATTGGTGTACATGTGTGTGATGATTTGTACATATTTACTGATTATCTAACAAATGCATGACTAGTAAACTGATTTAAACTGATGAAGGGTTTTTCATTTCTAAAGATATCTGACTGAAAATCTTAGATCTAGATCTAAGACTGATCACTTTCTGAAAAATAGTATTCACAAAGATATACGTAGGTTGGTGTGAAGGAAAGTGTGTATACACACGGGTTCAGTGAAGTGAAGTAGCCTATTCATTTTAATCTGATGATGGTTCAGGGTCGAGTTTGTATCTGCATATTTATCTTGAAGTCTGGGTTATTTTTGATGATTGGATTACAGTGGTCTCACTATTCTGATTAATGTATTGGGTAAAACTTATGGTTATTGATGTTTATGAAGAGTTGTGTTAATTTTGTTTGATCCAGTATGAAAATTGATGAAACGTGGTCTGTAGTGGTTCTAAGGGTTGAGGCCTTCAATATGGAAGTAGAAGCTTCTTTCCAATAGAAGCTGGTGTTCTGTTTGAGAGGTTGAAGATCCCTTCCAGGAGTGGCTGGTAAATGAGAAGAAAGGGGGTTGTAGCTCCCTTCTAGTAGTAGCTGGAAAATGAGAGAAGGTGGTAGCTTTCTGTAGGTAGATGCATGCATACTGATATGTGTTTGCATTAGTAATATATTGTAAACAATTTTTCCATATGATAAATATTGAAGATAGAGACAACAACAGTGGTGGTTTTCTCCCAAATTAGGTTTCCACCTTAAATATTGGTGTACATGTGTGTGATGATTTGCACATATTTACTGATTCTCTAACAAATGCATGACTAGTAAACTGATTTAAAGATTGTTCCTGAAAAGCTTTCTAAACTATAAAATTGTATCAGTATATGCTAGTTTCTTTCAGTATATGCGTGTATACATGAGTAGGGTTCCTCAAATTCGCGTATGGAATTATGTAAAGAAAAAGTTAAAATCTTTTCAGTAAGCTCTAAATACTAATTCACGCCCCCTCTCTCAGTATTTTTTCCAACAATTGGTATTAGAGCAGGTCCTTCTGAAGAAGCTTAGCCGCTAGAAGGAAGATCAACCAAGATGAGCAATCAAGATGGGACAACATCTATCAAGCCTCCTCTCTTCAACAGAAATAATTTAATCTTCTCGAAGACAAGGATAAGATCCTATCATCAGTCTCTTGGAGCAGATTTATGGGCTATAGTTGAAGTAGGTTATCAATATCCAGCCCCAGTTCCAACAGATGCAATGACAAGAAAGAACTATGAAACTAATGCAATGGTGGTCAATGAATTATTGGGGAGTCTGACTGAATCATAATTTGTCAAATTCATGCAGTTGAATACAACAAAGGAGATATGGGACAAAATCATTCTAAGCTATGAAGGTGATATAAAGGTAAAAAGTTCTAAAATCCAAACTCTCAGAATTCATTATGAAAATCTCAGGATGCGTAATGAGGAGAGCATTGCCAATTTCTTTTTACGTCTAGATGATATTGTAAATCGTATGAGAAATTTGGGTGAAACCATAACTAACACTACTCTGGTAGAAAAGGTTTTAAGATCTCTAACTTCAAATTTGAGTCAAAAGTGTCTGCTATTGAAGATAAGCAGGATCTACAAACTCTTACTATTGTTCAACTTCATGGTATTCTAACTTGTGAAATGAGAAAAGGAGGTCCATATGAAGTCAAATAAGTTGTCTTTAGAGCTGCTGCAAAAGGAAAATAAGTACACGAAACAAAAGGATCAGGGTATAGTTCAGAAGAAGATGAGGTAAATTTTGTGAAGAAGATACAACTTGGCATTGGAAGTTTCATAGGTAAGCTTCCTTTTAAATGTTTTTCTTGTGGATGAGTTGGTCATTATGCTGGTCATTATGCTGAAAAATGTCCTCATAAGGAAATTCATGAAAAAGGAAAGGAAGTAGAAAAAGGAAATAAGAATCGGTTTATCAATAGAAAAAGTTATTATACTCATGAAGATAGTGATGGGTTATCAAATAGTGAAGAAGGAGAATCTGATTAAGATGTTAGAATTCTCATGGCATTTGAAAAAAAATTCTAGTGAGGCTAAGGATACCTTTATGGATGCCCTAGAAGATAATTATTTTCTTGAAGAAATCAATCAACTCAAAATATGTTTGGAAGAAAACAAAATATCCATAGAAACTCTAGAATTAGCTTGTAGAAAAGGAGACTCACAATTAGAAATTAGAATGTGAAATGGTAAGTCCAAGAAAATAAATTGAGAAAGTGAAAACTTTGAATCTTAGATTTGCTAAAGGATCTGAAACCTTAGATGAAATTATCAAGGTACAACGTTCTCCTATTTTAAAGACAGGTCTTGGATATGTCAGAGAATCCTCTCAGTCTTCAGCACCAAACTATCTAAATGCAGCTACAACCAGCCTACAACATTCTGTCACTCAGCAAGGGAACAAATAAAATTTACAGTTAAAGCATGACTACCTTAATACAAAGAACAATAACAAAAATATCTTTCAGAGAAATACCAATCAACAGGTAAGCACAAATAGAAGGTTCCATGATCGCAAAAAATTCTTCTTTAATGGACAATGTTTCTGATGTCATAATTTTGGTTATAAATTTGTTCAATGTGTTGCATACAAAACCATCATGACCAGAGAAGCAAGAAAGAAAAGAAATGAGACCAGAATAAAGAATAATACATATACCAAATTTTCTCCTTTTCAAAATGAAATTGAACGTGCTTATTGCAATAACTTTGGTCATGAAAAATTTGAATGCAGGAGAAAATTTCAGCGAAAAGAGCATATACCTTCAAGTTCCAAGGTATGGAGAAAGAAGGACTTATAGGTCGAGAACTATGGCATAGCTTTATTTGCAGAAGGAGAATAAAATCAATGGTACATTGATAGCGGATGCTCAAAACACATGACAGGTGACAAAAATAAACTTCTTGCATATAATGCTCTAGAAAAAGAAAAGAATGTTACTTTTGGAAATTATACTCCTGCTGTCATTAAGGGAAAAGGTTCTATTTTTCTAAAGGAAAATGTGAAAGCTAAAAATTTTATGTATGTGGATGGATTAAAACATAACTTTTTAAGTGTAGGTCAAATGTGTGATCAAGGAACTGAAGTTGTCTTTAGCTCAAAAGAATGTGTGGTATGTGAAATTGACACAGGAAAAACAATAATAAAAGGAACTAGAACACCAAGCAGTTTGTATGTATTGAAATTTTGTAAAGAAAAATGTTACTTGGGTAAATATTCAAAAAATTGGTTATGGCACAGAATATTGGGGCATTTGAGCTTCTCTCAAATCAGCAAATCTAGCAAAATCAAAGTTGTTTGTGATCTTCCCAACATTACTCTGCCTGAAAGTACCATATGCAAATCTTACCAATTCGGTAAGCAAACCAGAGTACAATTAAATTCCAAAGAAGGATTAGTAAGTAAGCCTCTTGAACTCATTCATACCGAACTATGTGGACCTATGAGGAAAAATTCACCTTGTGGAGAACAATACTATATTCTATTTATTGATGATATCTCTAGAATGTGTTGGATTGGGTTTCTAAAACACAAAGATGAAGCATTTGAAAAATTTCAGATCTTCAAAGCCCTGGTTGAGAATGAATTAGATCTAAAAATCAAATGTCTTACATCTGACCAAGGAGGTGAATATATATTAGATGAATTCTTTGATTTATGTGAACAACATGGCATAAAAAGATAGTTTTCTATAGCTAGTACCCTACACCAAAATAGTGTAGCAGAAAGAATGAATAGAACAGTTCAACAAATGGTTCGAACTATGCTTGATGATTCTGGAACACTTGACACATTTTGGGGAGAAGCAGCACATACCACTGTAAATATTCTTAACAAGGTGCATGTTCGTGTGAACAGTGATAAAACTCCATATGAGCTCTGGCATGGTAATCTTCCCATTGTAAAGCATTTTAGAGATTTTGGAAGCAAATGTTTTATCAAGAATAATGATGAAAAACATGGCAAGTTTGAACCTAGAGCATATGAAGGAATATTTCTTGGTTACTCTTCTAGAAGTAAAGCATATAAATGTTACCATAAAAGACTTTGGAATATTGTTGAATGCATCTACGTTGTAATTGATGAGTCCCTCTAAGATCCAAAAGGGGAAATACAAACAACAAATGAAGATGATGGTAATGTATATCTTCCTGCATCAAATAGAAAATATATAGAAGGTGAACCCAATGAAGCACTAGAAGAATATCTATCTGAAAAGGCTCCATCTAGGTATGTTCAAAATAATAATCCAGAATCTCAAATTTTGGGAGAAAAGGGATCAGGTGTCCAAACAAGAAGAAATATTGTAGGATCTCCTAGCTATCTGGCATTTCTATCCACTATTGAACCACAAAATGTCAATCAAGCAAGAAAAGATGGATGTTGGATTCAATCCATGAATGAATAACTTGATCAGATTGAAAAGAATCATACTTGGGAATTAGTTCCAAGACCTCATAATAAAAATGTTGTTGGAACAAAATGGATATTCAAAAACAAGTTAAATGAAAAATGGAGATGTTATTAGAAACAAATCTAGAATTGTTTGTAAAGGGTATGCTCAAAAGGAAGGTATAGAATTTGAATAAACATTTTCTCCTGTAGCTAGACTTGAAGCCATAAGAATTTTTCTTGCCTTTTCAAGCTTTCAAAAATTCAAAGTTTATCAAATGGATGTTAAATATTCTTTCCTCAACGGTGATCTAGAAGAAGAAGTTTATATAGAACAACCAGAAGGATTCATTTTGGGCAATGATGAAAAACTTGTTTGTAAACTTAAAAAGGATTTATATGGTCTCAAACAAGCTCCAAGGGCATGGTACTATCGTCTTGACAAATATCTTCATCAACAATTATTTTCAAAGGGATCTGTTGATAGCAACTTATACACAAAATCTGAAAATGATAAACTATTGATTGTAGTAGTATATGTTGTTGACACCATTTTTGGAAGTAATGAAGAGTCCATGAGTCATTAATTTTCTTATGTTATGCAGCAATAATTTGAAATTTCTTTACTTGGGGAACTAACATTTTTCCTTGGCTTACAAGTGCAGCAAGAAATAGATGACATATTTTTATCTCAAGAAAAACATCTTAAGAAAATTCTGAAGATGGGATGGAAGACTGCAAACCTGTAAGTACACCAATGGTAACTGGGTGTAACCTTAGTTCTCATGATTATTCTCCCACGGTGAATCAAACAGAATATAGATACATGATTGGAAGTCTACTTTATCTCACTGGGACAAGACCATACATTATGCATGCAGTTGGGATTGTTGGATGATTCCAAGCTAATCCAAAAGAGTCTCACCTTTAGGCTGTAAAAAGAATATTCAAATATGTACAAGGGAGTCAAGACTTTGGTCTATGGTATCCAAAGAATGTTGATCTCACTCTTCATGCTCACACAGATGTAGATTGGGCTGGAAATTTTGATGATTGAAAGAGCACTAGTGGTGGTGCATTCTATATGGGGCCTAGATTAGTATCTTGGTTCAGCAAGAAACAAAGTTCTATTGTCTTATCTATAGCAGAAGCATAATATGTGGCTGTTGCATCATGTTGCACACAACTACTTTGGATGATGCAGACTTTACAAGACATTCAAATCAAATGTTCACCTCCCATATCCATTTTGTGTGATAATACAAGTGCCATTAGCATCTCAAAGAATCTTGTTATGCATTCCAAGACCAAGCACATTCCTATCAAGTATGACTTCCTACGTGAAAAATTGCTTGAACAAAAGGTTAAGTTAGAGTATGTTCCATCCAAAGAACAAGTTGCTGATATATTTACTAAACCTCTTCCCAGGGAAGCATTCGAATATCTTCAACAGAAGCTGGGAGTTGTCTCTGCCTCTCAGATCAGATCTTCTTGATTTCAAAATATTAAATTCGGTACGTGGGTTTCATAAAGACAAATCGCATATATACGCGAGTTTCTATGCATAAAACCGCGTATGGATTTTGCTGAAAAAAATTATCTGGGTCATAGTTTTAGAACAGTTGTGGTGCTATCGGGTAATCTCTGTTTTTGTTCCAGTATTCATCTTTCTATGTCATTCTCTGATATTTTTCTCCTTTATGAATATTATTTGATGATTTGTTGTTGAAGGTGTTCAGGATGCACAAGCTAAGGGGGAGCACTTGTCTTGTGGAAAAGGATGCATTTTTGGCATTTTGATTGGTTGTTGTGTTATGATCTCATGTTTGTGATTCTTTGGTTTTGGTTATAAAAAGTCATATCTGTAATTTGATGAAAAGGTCATGTTGAGACCTATGATGTAAAATTGTTATATTCAGTCATGTAAGGACTTGTTCAAATTTGTAAACCCACTTGGCTGGGTAATTAAGTCAAATATGTAATTCCACTTGGTTGGACCATTAATGTAAGTATGAGTCCTTGGTGATAGGAAAGGTCATACTCGGTTGAGTCATGTACTTCATTGAAAATGGGTTTAAAGATCCAACATGAACTTAGGGGGAGCATGGTAAAATGAGCACACATCAGATCTTCAGAGCACATCTTTGTACAAGGAAATAGAAGCCTTGTTTTGGTTTTGATCCGCCCTTTTCCCTTGATGTCAAAGGGGGAGAGAACTTTGGTGTTTTAATAATGGTTATGATTAATGAATTTATCTATTGTGATGATCAAACACCATCATGGTTACCATCAATTCCAAAGGGGAAGATTGTTGGCAATATGTTGCAATATGTTG
Organism: Pinus albicaulis; assembly: GCA_034641835.2. NCBI lineage: Eukaryota > Viridiplantae > Streptophyta > Pinopsida > Pinales > Pinaceae > Pinus > Pinus albicaulis. The sequence continues at coordinate 811,894,643 of CM076581.1, read as the reverse complement.
TCCATGATGTCAACCTACTTGATGAAGTTGTTCTTGATGGAAACCTACTTGATGAGTTCCCTTTTGATAAGAAACATATGTGTCAAAGATGTAAAAATGATGTTTCTATAGGTCTATTCAGATGTGACAGAGAAAGGATTCCAGTAAGTTCCACAGAAATGAAACAGGAAATATTTCTCAATGTATACACTACTTTTGTGAAGGAAACCTACGTATGGATGCAATGTATATGCCACTTTTGTGAAGGCAACCCATGTATACATTTAGGATTATTGTATACGCAGTTTTTATGAAGAGAATTTGCGTATACACACGGATACAAATGATCCAAGTCACACATGCCTTTTGCGCTCTAAAATTATGATTCCAACGGGCATTACCATGGTATTAGCCCACAGTATTGAGCGATATATTGTCTATTTGATTCCATCCAAGAATACCATCAGTAGTGGTGTGGTTTTGACTCATGGTATTGGTAAAGGCTAAATCTATATAAGGAGAAGAAGATCATAGTGAAAAGTGTGCATGAGTAAGGGTTGTTACTGAAGAAATTTCTCTAAGGTATATCTACATGGGATGAACTTTGTTTTTAATTGATAGATTTGAATCTATGATGCACCCATGGATACAATGATGGTTCAGGATCTCTAGATCTAAAATGACTATACTCTTGTGTGATCCATTGAAGAGATGATTAGATCTATGACCTAGCGCAAGTTTGTTGAATTCAAGTGAAGAAATATGGGTAATTTTTATGGATCTGGCTAATTCTGCAAAGTTTTCTTTTACAGATCTATGTGCTAGTTCGTCTCAGTAAAAGCGTGTATATACGCAGGTTTGCTTCAGAAAAGGCACATATGGCAGTTCGGGTTTTTTGAAGCTTATTGTAGAGGTTTCTCTGTTATTCCTGCTATTTATCTATTGTCTTTCAATGAAGTCTTCTTGTACATCTAGGTTGTCTGAATACTGTATATGCTGCTAAGTTGATTATGTAAAAATCTGGTCAATAAGAGAATCAACATGGTTGATGGTGTTAGCCCCCCTATGAAATTTTGACAAGCAAATAGGGGGCTAAATTGTTGTTGAGTCTTCAAGGAATGCGTTTCCAATGAAAACACAGTCTCCTTGAAGCCTCCATGTGCCTTTTAGCCTTTGAAATATATCCCTTCTGCTGATTCCCCTTTCAAAAGCCTCTCTGCTGTGAAGAAATGCCCAAAGACCTCCTTCTTCCCCCTTATTTCATTCCCCAAAGCCCTTGGTTTCTCTCCCCTTTATTCCCCCTTCTTCCCCATTTACTCCTCGAATTCCCCCAAAATCCCCCCAAGATCCCTTCTAATTTCTTCCCCTGCCTTTTGTTTTCCCTTTTCTCCCCTTTATTCCTCTATCATTTCCCTTTAAACCCCTTAAAATCCATTTAAAAGGGCTAAAAACCCACTCCCCGACCTTATTATAGGCCTAAGCCCCTTCCCGCTAGCCCCTTTCAACCACTTCCCCACATGTGCCCCTGCGCTGGGACCAAGTGCTTAAGTCCCAAGCGCTAATCGCAATCGGAACTATCGGCGGGAGGCCAAACCCTTTGTGACAACAAAAACCCCGATGCGATTGTTTTAACACATAAGGTCCACGCTCCGATCTGAACCGTTGATCCGATTAGATCTAACGGCTGTCCGCTAATTGCAAGTCCCCCGCCCATCGCAATCGGAACATGTTAAGTCTGCCCCCCGATTGAAACCTTCCGATTTGATCACGGCCATCCATTTGTTTCGCGATCCAACGGTCCCGCGCTGATCGCACTGCCCCTCCGATGGTCTTCCCCACCGTCGATCTGCCCCGCGATCCGACGGTCCTCCGCTAATCGCAAGCCTTCTGCCCCTTCCTCCGATTGCAGTCCTCCGATTACATCCTGGCCGTTGATCTGCCCTGCGATCCGACGGCCAGCGCTTGATCGTGCCTCCCTTTCCAATCGCAATCGGAGGTTTGTCGTGTGCCGCCCCGATTGAGGTCTTCCAATTAAATCTCCGCCGTAGATTCTTCCGCGATCTGACGGTCATTGCGCAATCGCAACTCCTCCCCCGATCGCCGATCGCAAGTCCTTTTCTCTGCCCTCCGATTGCATTTGCACCGTTGATCTCCCCGCGATCCAACGATCATCACTCCATCGCACTTACCCCTCTGATTGCGTTCCCCGCCGTCGATCTCCCCGTCAGATCGACGGTCAGCGCTCAATCGCTTCTCCCCCCCGATCGCGATCGCAATTCTTTCGGTTTGCCTCCCGATTACATCATAGCCATCGATCTCCCCGCGATCCGACGGGCCCCCTCCTGATCGCACCCCCTTCTGTCTTGCCTCCGATTTGATCTACACCGTTGATCCCTCCGCCAGATCGGACGGCCTGCATCCAATCGCATCCCCTTCCCTCCGTCCTCCAATTTGATCTCGTCCATCCATTTGGTTTATGATCCAACGGTCATCGCTTAATCGCTTCCCCATCAACAATCGCAATCGGAACTTTTTGAATGTGCATTGCGATTGCCTTTCGCTCCAACTTCCGATTGCGATTATTGCGATTAGATCTCCGCCGTTCGTCTCCGTGCAAATCTAATGGCTCAGATCTAATCGCCCTCCGCCACGTTGGGTCCCACTCTTACATTTGTTTCCGTTGCATTTCATGTGTTTTGCGTGTTACGCCCATCTTATGTATTGTCCCGTTACTCAATCTCCACCGTTGATCTTTGTCCCCGGACCTAAATCTAACGGTCTGCGCTGCATATTATCCTCGAACCCTATTACTCATAAGATCTCACCGTTTCATTGCATTCTGTTAGCATTATAATAAAGCCACCATTTCTCCACCACGTTGCATTCTTTCCATTGTTTCTCCGCTGTTCCGCCACCATTCCTCCGCCTCCATAGCATTTCTCTACCACTTCCCGGGCTCTGTGATGAGTTTATTTCATCATGCAGGTAGTACAGAGAGGCCATTCCAGCCGGCCAGTGAAGCAGCAGAAGTAGGATTTGAGAAGGATTCGAGCCTGTAATTGAAGATTAATGTTTTAATCCTACAATCAAAGGATTCAAGCACAATTTGAAGACTAAGAGCGCACCAGCAAGTCATGATTGCGCCACCTAAAAGCAGAGCGCGTTTACTCCAGAAGTACACCTTCCTACAGCGCCTTCATGCCTTCTCGAGCCCTGAGACAATTAAATACACTGACTGAAGCTCATTTCAGACAGTCCGGCAGCATTAAAGAAGCATGGAGGGCCATGCAGACTTCCATCCAGTTCGTTCATTTCAACAGGGCAGAACAACAGATCACAGACCCCAAGCGCAGACAAAGGTAATATCAGGGTTTCCGTCAGCAAAGTGTTTTTCGTCTGGGACAAGGAATCCATACTGTTTTTATTATGCAAAATGTCTCTGAAGGATTTTTCCATCAAACTACAGCTCAAAGACAATCAGGCATTTATGAGACAGACCCTCCTAGTAGTTTATCTTATCCCCGAATTCAAATCACCTGGAGTACAACGAGCCCAAAATGTCAAGATCAAATCTGAAGCAGATCGTTCTCTTACTAAGAAGGTGAGCGAAATAAATATGCAGCATTCTCAAGCAGGATGGGCCTCGGCCCTGCATTCATTATTATGCTTAAATGTAACATTTAATGGGCACCTACCTCCTCGGTCGATCTAACGATCATCTTTTGTTATAAAGCACAGCAAGAACATTGTAAAGGGGTTGGTTGTTGTTACCTTATCAGAGAAGTGCAAGAATTTTTGTCCGAAGCCAAGTTTTCTGTGTAACAGATTGTATGACAGGCTGAGAAATATGATGTATTCAGGCTGAATGTAAAAGCTTTGGGCAGTGATGTACCTGATTGGTGTTGTGTTTAACATGATAAGCAATTTTCATTGGATCTTGATCTACAGCAGTTGGTGATGTTCTTCTTATCTCTGTGTTTATTTCCATTTCATTTCATGTTCTTCTGACTGACATCTGAATGCATGATATAAGATTTACCCTTGTTAGGTACCTTATATCCCAGCTCTCTCAGTCTTTAATGTTTTCTGCTCATATGTGTGTCTGAATATTGTTTTAATTGACTAAACCAGTGTAGTGGATGATTATTGCCTGCTCTCTGATGTGCAAGTTAATAAAATCAGTATTCAGATGTTTTTGTTAAGATTTAATTGAAAGAGGTTAGGAACATTGGGAGGTGTAAAGCCTGTCGCTGCCTCTTCATAACCTTCCCTTCCATATAAACCTTTTCAAGATCCCTTGTGGCCTATGGTTTTGTCCAAGCAGGCCTGGAGTTAAACGACCTCTGGCCTGATCTATAGACAGAATCAGATGGTTTTCCATCTTTCATTCTCATCATTTAGTGTTCCATCCCACCAATCAGTCTTTAAGATCCAAATGCTTTAGATGACTAGCCCAACTGAAGCTTACACAATGAAAATAAGTAAATCCTTTCTTGACTCCATTGCCCAATGGCCTTGATGTTCCCTGAGTTATCTATCTTTTTCTAGCTTCCTTCTTTACCCATCCTTGTCTTATGATGAAACCTTCCTTCCTGATTCTCAACAACCAAACTCAAACAATCAAATAACCAATCTTGAGCCTATAACTAGCCTAAAACCATAATTTAGAACTTCAAAGACATATATCCTTTGATAATCACAGAGAGATCCCTCTCTGGACCTAGGAGGGCTAGATCCTAAGGTCTGAAAGTGGTTCTATGTTGTCTCATCTTTTGGTCTCTGTCAACCTGGCCAAAACATGGGAACACCAACATAATGGCGACCATACTGGGGAGTTCTGAGTGCTTCTCATTTCAAACAACCTCGGAAACTTAGAACTCTGGCTAGGTTGACGGTAAGTCACACCTTTGACGGTGAGCACTGTGGTGGACAGTGTACCCTAGAATCATCCTAAACCCTCCACCTGGCGACTCCATTGTTCCTAAACGTTAAGGACTCGACTGGTGATCAGTAGGCCTGCTGATTATCTTGGTTTCACATCAGACTCCACTGGCAGACCAGTCCCAAAGCATAATGAAGACTCCACAGGGAGGCCAGTTCCCAAGACAACATTAACCTCAGTAGAAGTAACAAGTAGGGATAAGCTGCCTGGCTTATAAACAACACTCTGGCTCACAGAACCATTCATACAAGAGCTTTCCCTGATCCAAACCCACCTGAAATAGTTGATAATTCTGAGAAGATCCTTAAAAGAACACCTGTGAGTAGGAGATCAGCTATTTCCAGCAACATTCCTAGAGCCAATTCTGCACCAGAAGATCTTGCAGCTCTATTAGACCCTTTCTTCGACTTAGAATTCCAGAACAGATTACCTAGAACTAGGTCATTCAGTGTTTCCAACCAGCCAGACGCTAGGGACAGCGAAACCCCTCCTTCCACACCACCTGATCTCCACTCTCTCCAAAACTTGGGGCTTTCTCACCCTAGATCCGCTCAACAGACTTCTGCTGGCCCTACCATCCCTGTCATCCAACTACCAGCTGCTCAAGCCAACCCTATACCCCACCAGAACGTCATCATGGCAGCCTGGTATGCACCCCTAGTTTTACCCCAGCCTCTATTGCCCTTACCAAATGATTATCAATCAAAAATCCCACACTTCCCTGCTAAAGAGCCTACAACAGCACAACAAAATGTAGATAAAATGGAGGACTCTTTTGATTATATGGAAATTGATGATGAAACAATCAAAATGATAATTTTTACACAGAGCCTGGGGGGAGAGGTTAAAAAGTGGTTTAAAAACCTACCTGCTGGCAGTATCAATGATCTACCTGCCTTATACCAGACTTTCATTAATAAATGGGAAACTAGGGTGAACCCTCGTCAGCTCCTAGCAGAATACATGTCCCTTAAGAGGAACGCAGGAGAGAGTGTCCACGATTACACCACTAGATTCAACAGCATTTATAATGCTCTCCCCCTGCAAATGAAACCTCCACAAGGTATGGCCTTAGCAAAATATCCTGATGGATTTGATGCTGACATGGCCTATGAGCTTAGAGATAAAGAGTATACCACGTTGGAGGATATGCAGAAAGGGGCAGTAAACATAGAGGCAAATTTGATTGAGAAAAGGGCCAAACTGAGAGCTGAGAAGAGAGTAACATACAAGGATGACACTATAGCCTCCACTTCAGATCCTAATATTGACAGATTGTCTAAGAATATGGATAAGCTATGCCAAGTGGTCGAAAAGATGGCTATCACTCAGAACAGGAACCAAAATCAAAACCAAAACCAGAACTTTAGAAGAAACAACAACACTCCCAACAGGCAGAAAGAGGCAGATCAGCAAGTCATTCCCCCTTTCCAAAACTTTCTTGATGAGGATGAGGGAATCATAGAAGAGTCTGAAGGGAATGTGATAAACATGTTCGAAATAGAGGACTCAATCCTAAACTGTGATTCAGAAGAGGACCAACCCCCAACCTCTTATGGGGAGGAGGAATGGTTGGAATCTGAGGATTATAGGTTGGGATTCGAAAATGCCATGTTACAGGTTAGAGAACAATATGAGCTCAGGAGTAAAAAGAACCAAGACACTTCTAAACCTCAAACTCCTGAGGTAACCATCAAAAAGAGGCCTGAAAAATCTTCTAAAGTAACTGTCGTGAACAACAATTCAACGGCCAAGAGTTCTGAGAGTAACAAAGAAAAGGACAACCAAAACAATGAAAAACAAAGTCAACCAACCAGTAGCACTAGCACCTCAGTCAGTGCTCCTGATAAAACTGTGTCTACACATGTACATAATGAGAAGACACAAACCGATCCAGCTACTAAGGTGGTTGCAAATAAAACAGAGTTGAATACTTCCAAGAGTCAACCCACTTTCAGTTTAGAAAGTGAGATTGCAAAAATAAAAATCTCTGTACCATTATCTGAGCTGGCCTCTCAGGATGTATATAAGGGCTAGATTTTGAAAGCATTAAATCTGAGTATAAATAATGACACTGTAAATTTGAGCGATGATCAGCCTGCCCTCTTATTCGGTCCCAAGATTGAGGGGAAATTTTAGGAAGGGGTAGTTCCACCTTTTTATATCAGTCTTAACATTCATGACAAGATCCTCCATAATGCCATGCATGACTCTGGTGCATCACACAATCTAATGCCTAAAGTAGTCATGGAAAAGTTAGGCCTCGAAATCACCCGACCCTACAAAGACTTATACTCATTTGACTCGAGTAGGGTAAAATGTCTTGGCCTGATCAAAGACTTGTGTGTGAGTTTGACTCAAATTCCTGCGAAATGTATGGTCATGGATGTAGTGGTGGCAGACGTGCCGCCCAAGTATGGCATGTTATTATCTAGATCATGGGGAGCCAAGCTGCAAGGCACCATGCAGATGGATGGCTCATATGCCACTATCCCTATATTTGGCCAATCAAGAAGACTGTACAGAGAGTCCCAAATGAAATTTCTGGTCAGCAGCCCCGAGAAACCTGAAAATTCGCCACTATATTCTGTGCATACCGACCTTGACTCCTTCATCTTTTGTAATGACGAATCCTTAGGAGAGCCAGAGTCCCAGAATAGGCATACAAACGAGAAAGCCAGGCCTATAGACCTCCACATAATGGCCACCCTGGAAGAATATGATCAGGAAAACCATGGGCAGCACACTGAAAAGGAAGAGGAAATCAGCCATGAGGCCTGTAAGATCTGTGGTGGACCTCTCACTCCAAATGAAACAGAAACAGAGCAATAACAACAAACTAACCACCTCCCTGACATCCATGGCCTCTATGAACAACGAGATAGCTTACAATCCAGTACAGACCTCCCGACTCAACCTAATGGCGAACCTAGCTGTAAGGGAGAGAGTGAAGTGGAAGTAAACAAATAACCCCTGTGGGAAATGAACTTTGATGGGTCCTGTACTAGACAAAGCGCTGGAGCGGGAGTGTGGCTGCGTAACACCAAAAATGACCACACGAAGAACCACGCTGTCAACCTGCATTTCAAATGCACGAACAACATTGCAGAATACGAGGCTCTGATCTTGGGTTTAAATCTGTTGAAAAAATTAGGAGCCCGTAGAATAGTCGTGAGAGGAGACTCTGAGTTAGTAATCAAACAGATGAATGGTGAGTATTCGGCAAAACACCCCAGGCTTAGGGCATATAGGAACAATACTCTAGATTTGATGAAAACGTTCATTGAATATGATTTAGTATTCATTCCTAGGGGTCAAAACGCTATTGCAAATGGACTAGCTTGCCTAGCTAGCTCCTATCCTAAGGCCCCAGTTGACCAACAAATCATCATTCAAACTAAATTCAGGCCTGCAGTGCCAGACAATGAAAAATACTGGCAGGTCTTTGAAGGAGACAAACAGATTGAAGATTTTCTAATGGGCAGAAATGAGTTTGAATCTTCTGATTCAGACTCAAAATCTGATGACAGCTGCCCAAGTGAGGATTCCCCAGATGAACTAGAAACACCTTATAGTATAGAAATAAATGCTTTTTCTGAAGAAACTGGAGATTCAGCCGTAAAACGTGAAAACGCAGATAGAGAAGAAATGGAGGTGCTGCAAGCCAAGGACAAGAACATACCAAGAGGCTTAGCACCCTTAGAGGACCTCTTTGATTTTGATGATGTTGCAAAGAAGCCCACAATAGAACATGCAGAATCAGATGTAGAAGAATGCAACATAGGTACTGAAGACAAACCCAAAATGATAAAACTGGCTAAGTCCATACCTGCAGACATGAAGAAAAGATACATTGACTTGTTTAAGGAATTCATTGATGTGTTTGCATGGAGCTACGAAGACTTAAAGGCCTATGACACCAACATTATACAACATAAGATACCATTAAAGGAAAATCAGAAGCCTTTTAGACAAAAACTTCGAAGAATTAATCCAAAACAATTGCCTGCAGTAGAAAAGGAAATTAAGAAGATGTATGAAGCAGGCATTATAGTCCCTGTAAGGTTTTCTGATTGGGTGTCGAACTTAGTGGCTGTAAGGAAGAAAACATGGGATATTAGACTGTGCATAGACTTCAGAAACCTCAATAGAGCTTCCTTGAAAGATAACTACCCTTTGCCTAGGATGGAGCATATCCTACAGAAGGTAGTGGGCTCTAAAAGAATCTCCCTGCCTGATGGTTTTTCAGGATACAACCAGGTTCTGGTGCTCCCAGAAGATCAACTCAAAACAGCCTTCACCACTCCATGGGGCACCTTCATGTATGTGAAAATGCCTTTTGGATTGATGAATGCTGGAGCTACCTTCCAGAGAGCAATGGATATTGCTTTCTCAGATGATATTGGACACTTTATAGTTATCTACTTGGATGACTTAACTGTCTTTTCTAAAACAGAAGAAGAACACTTAAAACATCTGAGGAAAGTTTTTGAAAAATGTAGAAGGTACGGTCTGTCCCTAAATCCTAAGAAAACTGTTTTTGGGCTGCAAGAAGGTAAGCTTCTTGGCCACATCATATCCGAGGAAGGGATTAGGATAGACCCCCAGAGAGTTGAGGGAATACTTCAAATTACACATCCAAGAAACATCAAGGAGCTACAGTCCTTCATTGGGAAGATCAATTTCCTTAGAAGATTTATCCCCAACCTTGCTGAGCATCTTAGGAAAATGACTGAAATGCTGAAGAAAGATGCTGGAATTAAGTGGACTGTCGAAACCAAGAAATATTTTGAGTCAGTAAAGCTTGCACTCACCCAGGCCCCTGTCCTTATCAGCCCTGACTTTTCAAAAGATTTTCTGATCTTTTCCTTTGCTTCCCCGCACACAATAGCTGCATTTTTGCTGCAGAAAAATTCAGAAGGTAATGAACAGCCTATAGCCTTCTTCAGTAAAGCCTTAAGAGATGCACCCTTAAAGTAAAACATCATGGAAAAGCAGGCCTATGCCCTGATTAAGGCCTTAAAAGACTTTAGGGTGTACATTCTGCATTCTCACACCATTGCCTATGTGCCAAATATAGTGGTCAAAGATATCTTGTCCCAAGACCCAGATGGGAAAAGGGGAAAATGGATTGCTACGATTTTAGAATATGACATTGAAATCAAACCCACCAAGCTGATCAAAGGTCAAGGCCTGGCCCAATTGATGGCTGAATCTAATCTACAGGCCCTTGATATTAACATGATGAATGCCCTGGATGAGCACGAAGGATTGCCCCATCAAACTGTTGAGGAGCAGTTTCAGAATTCTCCTTGGTACACTGATATCCTTTACGTGCTCACACACCTCAATGCCCCTCCAGAACTGTCCAAAACAAAGGCCAGATTCGTAAAACTCAAAGCTAGAAATTACTGCATTATGAATGAGAGTCTATATTGGAAAAATCCAAATGGTCTTTTACTGAAATGTTTGCCTGAAACCGAAGCTGAAAGAATCAAACAAGAATTCCATGCTCGGGAGTGTGGATGCCACTTGAGCTGGAAGGCCACTACAAATAAGATACTCAGGGCTGGGTACTATTGGCCTACACTCTTTAGTGATGTCCATAAAATGATTCTTGCCTACCACAAATGCCAAATTTTTTAGGGCAAAAGAAAGCTCCTTCCCCTCCCTCTGCAACCTATCACCATAGAAGGTCCCTTCATGCAATGGGGCTTAGACTTCATTGGAGAAATCCACCCCTCTTCTTCTGGGCAACACAAATGGATCCTGACTGCTACTAATTACTTCACTAAGTGGATCGAAGCCATACCCACTAGGAATGCCACTGATTTTGTCATCATTAGGTTCCTAGAAGACTTCATCTTATCTCGGTTTAGCTGCCCAAGGAAAATAATCACTGACAATGTTGCTACTTTCGGATCCAAAAGAATGATTGATTTCTGTCACAGGTATGGAATTTCACTTGGACATTCAACTGCCTATTACCCCCAGGGTAATGGCTTAGTTGAATCATCAAATAAAAGCCTGGTTACAATCATTAAAAAGCTGCTGGAAGAGAACAAAAGGTCTTGGCATAAAAATTTGATACATGCCTTGTGGGTAGACAGGCTCACTACAAAGAAATCTATTGGCACATCACCCTTCTAGCTGGTTTATGGGACAGAAGCAGTTTTTCCTACTAGCCTTGGGATACCAGTGGTAAAACTTATTCAAGAAATCCAATCAGAAGAAGACAACATGATAAGGAGAATTAATGAAACAATCCATCTTCAAAAAACAAGGGAGCAAGTTTATGACAGAGCTGTCAAAGTGCAGGAAAACGTGAAGAGACAGTTTGACAAAAGAACCAAAGCGACAAATTTCAAGGTTGGGGACAAGGTCCTGAAGTGGGATTCAAGAAGAGAGGATAAAGGCAAACATGGAAAATTCGACAGCTTGTGGCAAGGTCCGTTCATCATTCAAGCCACGGTGGGTCCTAATGCGTTTTTCTTGCAAGAGCTTGATGGTTCCGAGTTGTTTGGGGGTCCTGTCAACGGCAGGATGCTCAAACATTACTTTTATTGATTTTCCATTTCCAATTTCACCTCCATTGTATATACCGTTGCAAATTTTCATTTTCAGCAAAAAAGAGAGAGATTGTTCCAAGAAACATAATGAAAAGAGAGGTTCAGACATGCTCAAAACATGAACCTCTGAGGCAAAAGGATTGGCTCTAATAAACTCAAAATCTGAGCCAAAGGGAAGAAGAATAGCTGGTCCTAACAAGCTCAAAATCTGGATCAGCAGTGAAAGAAGATCCAGCTCTAATATGCCCAAAATCAGAGCTGGAGCAAAGGAAAGAAGTGACTCAAATATGCTCAAAACCTGAGTCACAAGAAAGAAAAAAGGATGTTTCACAGTTGCAGAATTCCATGCCTTCTTAGTTTTGTTTTTTTTAAGTTTCTGCCCAGCAAGTCAGACAGTCTAATCCTGGCTTGGCTGTGTTTAAATTTCCTGTCTTAGAATGTAGGTGAAGAAACCTGTTGGACAGTTTAATCCCAACAGGTAGTAGTTTAGGTAGAGAAATATATGAGGCCAACAGTCTAATCTGGCCTCATGAAGCAATAAGGGTAGAATTAGAATAGGTTTGTTTTTGTTTTGCAAAATAAAATATAAAGGGTCTGCTAGTTCAAACGCACCCGAGGGAAAATTGTTAGAACTCTAGTCTGGGTAGGTAGATTGGTTGAGAAAATGTTTCTGCTGATTGGATGTCTTCATAGTTTGTGGCAGCAGATCAAAGAAAGATATGGATGGTTCAAGCAGAAGGCGTCCGGCCTACACCAAGAGATCAATTTCTGAATTCTTGACTCCTTCAAGAAGAAGCCATCCCCATGTGGAGCCACTGTTAGCCCCCCTATGAAATTTTGACAAGCAAATAGGGGGCTAAATTGTTTTTGAGTCTTCAAGGAATGCGTTTCCGATGAAAACACAGTCTCCTTGAAGCATCCATGTGCCTTTTAGCCTTTGAAATATATCCCTTCTGCTGATTCCTCTTTCAAAAGCCTCTCTGCTGTGAAGAAATGCCCAAATACCCCCTTCTTCCCTCTTATTTCATTCCCCAAAGCCCTTGGTTTCTCTCCCCTTTATTCCCCCTTCTTCCCCATTTACTCCTCAAATTCCCCCAAAATCCCCCCAAGATCCCTTCTAATTTCTTCCCCTGCCTTTTGCTTTCCCTTTTCTCCCCTTTATTCCTCTATCGTTTCCCTTTAAACCCCTTAAAATCCATTTAAAAGGGCTAAAAACCCACTCCCCGACCTTATTATAGGCCTAAGCCCCTTCCCGCTAGCCCCCTTTCAACCACTTCCCCACATGTGCCCCTGCGCTGGGACCAAGTGCTTAAGTCCCGAGCGCTAATCGCAATCGGAACTATTGGCGGGAGGCCAAACCCTTTGTGACAACAAAAACCCCGATGCGATTGTTTTAACACGTAAGGTCCCCGCTCCGGTCTGAACGGTTGATCCGATTAGATCTAACGGCTGTCCGCTAATCGCAAGTCCCCCGCCCGTCGCAATCGGAACATGTTAAGTCCGCCCCCCGATTGAAACCTTCCGATTTGATCACGGCCATCCATTGGTTTCGCGATCCAACGGTCCCGCGCTGATCGCACTGCCCCTCCGATGGTCTTCCCCACCGTCGATCTGCCCTGCGATCCGACGGTCCTCCGCTAATCGCAAGCCTTCTGCCCCTTCCTCCGATTGCAGTCCTCCGATTACATCCTCGCCGTTGATCTGCCCTGCGATCTGACGGCCAGCGCTTGATCGCTCCTCCCTTTCCAATCACAATCAGAGGTTTGTCATGTGCCGCCCCGATTGAGGTCTTCCGATTAAATCTCCGCCGTCCATTCTTCCGCGATCTGACGGTCATCGCGCAATCTCAACTCCTCCCCCGATTTCCGATCGCAAGTCCTTTTCTCTGCCCTCCGATTGCATCTGCACCGTTGATCTTCCCGCGATCCAACGGTCATCGCTCCATCGCACTTACCCCTCCAATTGTGTTCCCCGCCGTCGATCTCCCCGTCAGATCAACGGTCAGCGCTCAATCACTTCTCCCCCTCGATCGCGATCGCAATTCTTTCAGTTTTCCTCCCGATTACATCATAGCCGTCGATCTCCCTACGATCCGACGGCCCCCCTCCTGATCGCACCCCCTTCTGTCTCACCTCCGATTTGATCTCCACCGTTGATCCCTCCGCCAGATCGGACGGCCTGCATCCAATCGCACCCCCTTCTCTCCGTCCTCCGATTTGATCTCGTTCGTCCGTTTGGTCTATGATCCAACGGTCATCGCTGAATCGCTTCCCCATCAACAATCGCAATCGGAACTTTTTGAATGTGCATTGCGATTGCCTTTCGCTCCAACTTCTGATTGCGATTGTTGCGATTAGATCTCCGCCGTCCGTCTCCGTGCAAATCTAATGGCTCAGATCTAATCGCCCTCCGCCACATTGGGTCCCACTCTTACATTCGTTTCCGTTGCATTTCATGTGTTTTGCGTGTTATGCCCATCTTATGTACATTGTCAGGTGCCTCAATCTGTGATTGATCTTTGTCCCAGGACTAATCTATTGATCTGTAGCTATATTATCCCCGAACCCTATTAATCATAAGATCTCACCGTTTCATTGCATTTTGTTAGCATTATAGTAAAGCCACCATTTCTCCACCACGTGGCCTCCTTTCCATTGTTTCTCCACTGTTCCGCCACCATTCCTCTGCCTCCATAGCATTTCTCCACCACCGCCCGGGCCCTGTGATAAGTTATTTCATCATGCAGGTAGTGCAGAGAGGCCATTTCAGCTGGCCAGCGAAGCAGCAGAAGCAGGGTGTGAGAAGAATTCGAGCCTGTAATTGAAGATCAATGTTCTAATCTTATATTCAAAGGATTCAAGCACGGTTTGAAGACTAAGGATGCACCAGCAAATCATGATTGCGCCACCTAAAAGCAGAGCGTGTTTACTCCAGAAAGTACACCCTCCTACAGCGCCTCCTTGCCTTCTCGAGCCCTGAGATAATTAAATACACTGACCGAAGCTCATTTCAGACAGTCTGGCAGCATTAAAGAAGCATGGAGGGCCATGCTGACCTCCATCCAGTTCATTCATTTCAACAGGGCAGAACAGAGGATCACAGACCCCTAGCGCAGACAAAGGTAATATCAGGGTTTTCCGTCGGCAAAGTGTTTTTCGTCTAGGACAAGGCATCCATACTGTTTTTATTATGCAGAATGTCCCTGAAGGATTTTTCCATCAAACTACAACTCAAAGACAGTCAGACATTTATGAGACAGACCCTCCTAGTAGCTTATCTTTTCCCGAATTCAAATCACCTGGAGTACAACGAGCCCAAAATGTCAAGATCAAATCTGAAGCAGATCGTTCTCTTACTAAGAGGAGAGCGAAATAAATATGCAGCATTCTCAAGCAGGATAGGCCTCGGCCCTGCATTCATTATTATGCTTAAATGTAACATTCAATGGGCACCTACCTCCTGAGTCGATCTGAGGATCATCCTTTGTTATAAAAGCACAGCAAGAACATTGTAAAGGGGTTGGTTGTTGTTGGTTTTATCAAGGAACTGCAAGCATTTTGTCCCAAGCCAAGTTTCCTGTGTAACAGTTGTATGATAGGCTGAGAAATATGATGTATTCAGGCTGAATGTAAAAGCTTTGGGCAGTGATGTACCTGATTGGTGTAGTGTTTAACATGATAAGCAGTTTTCATTGGATCCTGATCTACACCAGTTTGTGATGTTCTTCTTATCTCTGTGTTTATTTCCATTTCATTTCATGTTCTTCTGACTGACATCTGAATGCATGATATAAGATTTACCCTTGTTAGGTATTTTATATCCCAGCTCTCTCAGTCTTGAATGTTTTCTGCTCATATGTGTGTCTGAATATTGTATTTAATTGACTAAACCAGTGTAGTGGATGATTATTGCCTACTCTCTGATGTGCAAGTTGGTAAAATTAGTATTCAGATGTTTTTGTTAAGATTTAATTGAAAGAGGTTAGGAACATTGGGAGGTGTAAAGCCTGTCGCTGCCTCTTCATAACCTTCCCTTCCATATAAACCTTTTCAAGATCCCTTGTGTTGCCTATGGTTTTGTCCAAGCAGGCCTGGAGTTAAATGACCTCTGGCCTGATCTATAGACAGAATCAGGTGGTTTTCCATCCTTCATTCTCATCACTTAGTGTTCCATCCCACCAATCAGTTTTTAAGATCCAAATGCTTTAGATGACTAGCCCAACTGAAGCTTACACATTGAACATAAGTAAATCCTTTCTTGACTCCATTGCCCAATGACCTTGATGTTCCCTGAGTTATCTACCTTTGCCTAGCTTCCTTCTTTACCCATCCTTATCTTATGATGAAACCTTCCTCCCTGATTCTCAACAACCAGACCCAAACAATCAAATAACCAATCTTGAGCCTATAACTAGCCTAAAACCATAATTTAGAACTTCAAAGACATATATCCTTTGATAATCATAGAGAGATCCCTCTCTGGACCTAGGAGGGCTAGATCCTAAGGTCTGAAAGTGGTTCTATGTTGTCTCATCTTTTGGTCTCTGTCAACCTGGCCAAAACATGGGAACCCCAACAGATGGTGAATAACTGATGAACGGTTCTGCATTTCTAAAGATATTTGACTGAAAACCTCAAATCTGGATCTGAGACTGATCACTTTCTGAAAAAAAATATTCACAGAGATATACACAGGTTGGTGTGAAGGAAAGTGCGTATACATGCAGGTTCAGTAAATAGAAGTAGCGTATGCATTTTAAGTTGGTGATGGTTTAGGGTTGAGTTTGTATCTGCATATTTATTTTGAAATATGGGTTATTTATGATGATCTGATTACAGTGGTCTCACTATTCTGATTGATGTATTGGGTAAAACTTATGGTTATTGATGTTTATGGAGAGTTGTGTTGATCTTGTTTGATCCAGTATGAAAATTGATGAAATGTGGTCTGCAGTGGTTCTGAGGGTTGAAGCCTTCAATATGGAAGTAGAAGCTTCCTACCAGTAGAAGCTGGTGTTCTATTCAGGGGGTTGAACCTCCCTTCCAAGAGTTGCTGGTAAACGAGAAGAAAGGGGGTTGTAGCTCCCTTCCATTAGTAGCTGGAAAACAAGAGAAGGTAGTAGCCTTTTGCAGGTAGATGCCTATGTACTGATATGAGTCTGCATCAGTACTATATTGTAAGCAGTTTTTCCATATAATAAATATTGAAGACAGAGACGACAAAAAAAGTGGTTTTCTCTCGAATTGGGTATCCACCTTAAATATTGGTGTACATGTGTGTGATGATTTATACTGCTGTTACTGCACATATTTACTAATTCTCTAACAAATGCATGATTGGTAAACTAATTTAAAGATTGTTCCTGAAAATCTTTCTAAACTGTAAAATTATATCAGTATACGCTAGTTTCTTTCAATATATGAACGTGTATACGCGAGTTGGGTTCCTCAAAGTCATGTATGGAATTTTATAAAGAAAAAGTTAAAATCTGTTCAGTAAGCTCTAAATACTGATTCACCCCCCCCCCCCCCCCCTTCACTGTTTTTTCCAACACATGGAATTGAAAGAGATTCAGTAGGAGGTGAATGAATTTGTATGGGATGTGGATTAGAGATTGAAGCACACTATCAGAGAGGGTGGATTCACTATCAATGATAAAAAACTCAAGGAATGGTTTATCACTATTTTGTTCCTACATCAGTGCCAACCATTAAGTGAATATAAGATTTCCAGGCAGACTGAGGCTGTAGAAATTATGATGAAACTAGAAGTTGCATTGGTGCCTGCTGTGATTGGGACTCAAATCATTCTGAGTCAGTTAGAAGCAATGCATTTGGAGATTTATAATCTGTACAAAGATAAGGGAAAGGAGGTGTGTATAGAGGTATGGTTCATATGATGTAAATTTGTCTGGAATCATAAGGATCAATACCCTCTGTTCAATGATTATCTGCACACTGGAGGACCAAGCCTGCTGAAGAGCATAGTGGGACCAAGTGGGACACCTCCAATATGGTGTGCTATTAGTATGTCTTCGAGTCTGCATGCAACAAATTATTGTCCAAGAATTGGAAAATATATGCCTGAGCTGAAGCAATTGTTTTGTAGATTATTCTCATCACTGGGACATGATAAACAACACTGTAGAAGTATTGATTTGATAATTCAAAAGGCTAAGCTATACATATTGCAAGTTGAACCTACCTCACCAGCCTCCCCATCTGGGCACGGTGGATTCCAGACTAGAGGAAGAGGAAGAGGAGGAGGATCAGCTGGTCGAGGAAGGGGATAAGTCATGTGCTACAATTGTGGAGATGTTCGTCATTATGTGCGCATCTGTCCAAATCCTGATTGACAATCATGCAGGTACTATAGGTAGTTTGATCATGTAATTGAATATTGTCCTATTTTAATTGCTAAGATGCAGGAGAAAAAGACGCAAAATCTAATGCAGAATATTCAGATTGTCAGGGCGGAGCTGCATGAAGAGAATTCTAGCATGGATGTTGTCATTAGAAGCAATGCAACAACTAGTGAAGATAAGGGGAAGAACCTAAATGTTGATCTTTGGATTCTGAAGGCAGCTGAGAAAAAGGATAGATTTAATATTCCCAAATATTCACATCATATTTGGAATATTAGAGTCCTTGATTTTCTTAATAGATTAAGTAAATAAGAGGGTGGAGGGACCCAAAAACCTCAAAGATGAATAAAATCCACTTTTAATGTGTGAATGTGGATATTCTAGGTCAAGATCTAAAAACATGGAGTAGTGGAGCAACTCTACTTATGGAGATCATGTCTCATTTATGAGATAAAATATGGAGGATGAAACAATAAAATAAGATCATGGATCTCAAATATAAAATCATGAGGATCTTTGATAAGGTCAACTGAGATCATCGTGCATTCAAAGAAGATCATGAAGCACTTATGATAAGATAGTGGAGGAAATGGTGCATTTAATACATGCATGATGGAGAGGGTGATCACCCCATGTGAACATGATGGAGGACATGGATCAACAGCGCAGTCAAACATGGAGACTTTGTCCACATGTACATCGCAGATTTTGAGTGGGCCTAGGCTATGTAAGTCTCATGCATATAATGAAGGTGAAGCCACAATGGAATGCATGATTTGGATTATTCATTTCTTGATCTTTTTAGATCTAGATTTGTCTTAGGACATTTCTATGCAAGCTTGGGGTGTTTAGCAGAGTTTGCAGTGTTGTTTAGGACATGATGTTCCTGAGCTGGAATCCCACCTCTTTCTTTGAATAGCTCTGGAAAGAGGATTGTTCTTCATTCCTTATCAAGCATTGGTGCCATATTCAAGAGGTTGTTTCTAGCATTCAGCTAGGAAACCAGTGGAGGATTCATCCTACCACTTGTTCTTCAGATCCAACCTTTCAGGAGCAACAGATCTACATTCGGAATTCAAGCCATTGGGTTTTAACTCCATGCAGTAGTAGTCCCTTCAAGGATTGTGCAGTTCAGTCCTATAGATCTATTGGAGGAAGGAAGTTTCCATTATTTCAGCTGGAAATCCTATGAGAGATAACCTCCTCACATTGAATCTATTGTTTCCATCACTCAGGAGCTGATTTTCCATATCCAGCAGGCTAAAGAGCCTCCTTCTCTGACACCACAATTTTTTGAAGCTATTGTTCATTCATCATCTATTTTCAGTGGAGGAGACTGGAGGAGCTAGATCTTTAGCTTTTAGCCCAAGGATCTAGTGAAGGGATCAACCCTTCTTGTATAGATCTGATTGTACATCATTGCAACCATCATATTATTAGATCTAGCTTTAGATCTGCATTCCGAGCAGCATATATATGAAGCCCTAAGAGGAAGGTTTTCTTAGTCTTACATATATGAGAAACCCCTCCTGGGATATCTTGAGAATCCATCATTGAGCCCAAATCTACAATTTTAGCATCATCGAAGCTCCCATTCTGCCTAGATTTGACTTTCTATCTTTCAGGCAGTTGCAGTCCCTACAGTTGTAGCAGGGACAACACATTTTACCTTCTAGTAGAGCAGCAGTTATGCAGTCCCTCTTGGGATATCATTAGAGGATCATTCTAGGCTACTCTTGTGGCTTGAGTGTCTCATATTTTTAGCACTTTTTACTTTCTTTTTTTACCTCCAATATAATAAAATGGCTCAGCTATTTTTGTGCATTTTGAGGTGTATATCGATTTATTTTTTACTTTTCTGCAGATCTCATATTGTGTTTTATTATTACTGCATTCTCCATTTTGTGATATTACAGTGGTATCAGAGCATGATCTTTGGCTCAGCTTGTGGACACTTCATCTTTTACATCAAAAGAAGAAGCAGATAGATGAGATCTATCATGGAGGATGAGAATTCTTTGGTGGGTCTCAATCTAGTCTCCTAAACTGAGCTCATTTAATTGTCAACCAGGATTTGTAAACTGCTGAAGTGAAGTGTACCATATGTACCTAGGTGCTTGTTTCCTAATGCGTTGTGTGTAGTGTTTTGTGATGTTTTTGGTCTTTAATGTTGATTTATGATGTTTTTGGTCTTTTGGTGTTTTATGTTCACAATGAAAATGCCTAGAAAACTAATAGAAAGGGGTTGGTGGTCAAAACAGAGTTAAGCCTAATGTGTGGAATGGAAAATGCAATTGGAATCACTGAAGCAGAATCTGAACTATGACTAAATAAAAGCAAAAGCTTGATAATGACTTCTTAGGTAAATGACACAAACTAAACTTGAAAAATGATCACTAAATATGCAAATCCTCTAACTAAACAGTTAAACACTAATCTTACCATGATGCAACATTTTGTTCTAAGCTCATCTATTCTATGACTAATTTCTAGTTCTATTCTGCAATTTAATTGAATATCACAGAACCTTTACTCAAAGAGTTATTGGTTTCTTTTTCAAAGTAGTTCTTTTGAGGAAGAGCTCTGCTTATAAAATGATGAGGAAATTGCAGAGAGATTTCAGACCTTATAGTGATGTTGTCTTCTGTCCCTATGGCTATGGATCATTTGTAGTTTTTAGAACAAGAAGATGTTTGTGAATAATGAAGGTTGTTTTGTTAATCCTAACAACTAGAGTAATCTATTGTGCAATGGATGACAATTTGAATATGAGATGCAAGTGCAATGAGTTAATCTAAGAATGAACCTAAGATGCCACTAAACTAAAACAATGCTGAACTATAAGTCATCATCAAACTTGAAACAAAGTAACTGAACATGAATTAAATGCAATGAAACTCCGGAGCATTCTAACTATGCTAACATGCTTTATTCTATGAAGTTACACAATCTATTTGTTCATCATTAGTGATATTTTGGAAGAGTTCCTTCTTTTGGAAGGGGTAGAACAATTCTGACTGTGTAATTAAATGCAATTGTAAGCAAATGAACTGAAAGCAAATGAAAAACTAAGTTATCATACCCATACCCTACTCGTTATTATGATGTCTTGGGCAAGCGTTTAAGAGCAAGAACAGAGATGATACTTAGTAAAAACACACAACTAAATCATTCATTATCACGGTCATGTCTTGAACTTCTTAAGGATGTCTTGGAAGAGTTTCTTCTTGTGGAAGAGTGATTAGAACAAGTGTAACTATGATAGTGAATAGCAAAAACTACAACTAAATCCTACAGTACTATAGCTATTCATCATTCATCATTATAATCTGCTCCTTCAGGACCATTTTCCGGTTCTCATTGGTACTCTGGTAGAGATTGGACAATGCTGTCCACATCTCATGAGCATTTCTCTTTCCTCTCACATGAGGAATGCAATGGTCTTTGATTCCGTCTAGAATCAATCTCTTACCCTTGTTGTTCTTTTTATTATATGCTGCCAACTGAGTAGCATCAGTAGGCACATTCACAAGGTTCTGTGTGGTATGCACCATAATGTCACAGACTTCTGCGTCCTCAAAGATACTCTGCATTCTCTCCTTTCAAATGTTGTAATTGGAATGCCCATCCAACCTATCCTCCACCCTCAGTCCCAAAGACATCCTGCTGTCCTAAAACTGAAAACTAGCATTGCTGTAGTAAAGGTAAAACTGTTGTTTGTGAAAAATCAGCTTGCTGGAATTTTCTGAGTGAAAAATCAGCAGGCTGTAATTTTCCTCCTTGCTGTCCCAAACTGCCCTTCAGCACTCAAGCTTTGATACCATGTAAAAATTTATAGTTTCCCACCCCGGTTTTCAGTTTTTCACCTTATTACTCCAAAATAGTTAAATGCCCTTTCCCATATCCATACATTTAACAAACTGGAAAATAACTTTTGCTGAAAACACAAATTTTGGAAAAATTACAGAATGCTGGAAAATGCAGAAATAAATATCAGCAGTAACAAACAGCCATTCAATACATCATAACACAGTAATTTTTGGTCAAGGTGACCTTGGAAAAACCCCCTACAACTCTTGGGGAAAACCAGTCTGGAAGCTTCTCTTTTATTTCTGAAAAATGCTTTTACAGTGAGCAGTAATACACAGAAAATTACAGCAAACACAAAAATCACTTATCTTGACTTTCGTGCCACCCTCCACCTCGAAAAACGTGCCAAACAGCAAACATAAATATTTCAGAGAAATTACAGCATTAAATGCTGTCTTAGCTGCCTCGAAAAATGTGCCAGGAATGACCGTACGGACTGTACGGATTCCGTACGGATGGGACAACAGCCCCCTTTCTCGATTTTCGTGCCCAGAAAATTCTGCCTTGAAAATCGTGCTCCTTGCTGCTGTTCCAGCTCTCGAAAACAGTGCTGCCCCTCTCTCGAAAACCGTGCAAATTCTGTACGGACTTTCTGCCTTGGTTAATGTGCCAATAAACTCTGCTGTACGGATTTTCCAGCCTTGGGAAGTGTGCTCTCTTGCTGTACGGACTTGCTGTGCTGCCTTGTCTCCCTCTGCTCAGAAATTACTCTTCAGCTCCCTCTCCTCCTCTCTCAATCTGCTCATGAAAGAAATGAATGACCTTTTTCTCCTTTTCCTCCTTTAACCTAACCCTAAGTGACTTTTGGGAAATCCCTAAATCCAATGGCTGAAATAGATTGAGATCTAGGGCTGAGATTAAATGCTCATTTAAATCTCACTTTCTATTTTTTAATTCACCCCACTTTAATAAAGACCCACTTGGTCATTTATTTCCAAAGTCACTTTTCCTTTCTAATTTTACATTGACTTTATTAAATTCACTTTAAAATTAGACTTTAGTAACTTTATCACTTAAAGTCACTTTTAAATTAGATTTGACTTTATAACTTTATAAAGTCACTTTAGGAGAAAAATTAAATTCTTTTGGACACTTTTCCCTAGGCCAAAGATCAAAGCCTTAGGGAACCACACGTCCTCCGGTAACCAAATTTCAACAAATTATAGCAAGGAGCTCATCATATAGCTTGGGTTGTCAATCCAAAAGCTCTCTTACTATCTCTTGTTGAACAAGGAAATTAGTTTAAATGGGACCAATCTCTCTCAGAAGCTGATACAAAGATAAGAATAGTGTAGGAACATCATGCAAAACTCCAATACAAAGGCATCAGAAAGTTAAGAGACAGCTTACTGTAAAGAGGGCCAGTTCAAATAATATGCCACAGAAATCAAATATTAGGAAGTGGATGCAGTGAAGAACATGAGGAAGATATTAGTTAACATGAGACTGATACCCAGATACACAACAGAATCACATATGGGCTTATCCAACTAAGAATCCATACATGACAATGGCGTTTTAAAAGCACCCTCCTCAAGTAACTAATATAGCAGAAAATGTGGATGAAATGAACATGGAACAATATATCATGACTAGGCCTATTTAAAGCGCTTGACTAATCCAAGTATGGGCACCAAATAGGATGAATCCTTACTCAAGACCAGTGAGCCACTCACATTCTAGAGCATGATACAAGAAGCTAAATAGCATGAAATGAGATTTTATATTAACACATAAGAGAAAATTACATACTGTGAGATACCAAAGACTAGAATCCTCATTACAGTTATAACTCCTCCTCACTGAGACCCTACGGGCTCTGAGCCTTCATACAGAAATGTAACAAAATATATACAAAAGTCTCTTCACCGCACAGATTGCTGATAGAAATCTGGAACCCCCTTAATGTCTTATTTCTGGGTTTTTATAGAAAAGATAGAGAGTTCTCGAAGCGGAGGTGGATGGAACACGTTTAATGACTTAATTTGAACAAAATGGCAGAAAAACTTCGCGCCTACACTGTGAATGACTAAAAATAAATGACTGTACTTTACAATTTACTTCCAGAAATAAATGCTGAGGATGAAAAATCTCTTCATGAACAAGACATAAAGAATAAAATATACAAACGTTCTGTACTTAACTGAAAGAGGAAAATTTGCTGCAATAAATCCCTGAGGTGGCTTGTATTTGCGTATAGTACTCTCGGCCCTCTAACTTCGAATTTCAACCTCAGATCTTTAATGCAGGGTTCTGTGTCTCTTAATCTTTCGCTGATATTTCATGATGCCTCATTAATACTCCCGCCTGCTCAAATATGTCTCTTGATTTTCTCTGGAGATTTCTATAGACTCATATCCTTGCTTTCTTTAATGGCAGTCATATCATACAACTGCCCTCGGCTTCCCTCCCGAATTTCTTCCTCGAAAATTGTCGAGGGCGTGTTCGACTTCGCCATCAGCAAAGAACGATGATGAATCTTCTAACGCGGCAAACCTGCAAAAACACAAACCTGTTAAGGAAAATCGGACAGGGGATGGAGATGAGGACGATGGTGACGATGAAGACAAGGCCATATGGCAAGAACATGTAGGGTGGTGAAGAAAATAAAATGGATACTTTGAAGGGGCGTAAGTTTTCCACGTAAAACCGTTTATACCTGACGAACGAATAAAAACGATGAACGTGAATGGAACACATATAAATATATGGCAGGGAAAAAATACCATGGACACATGGGAATATGACACATGGGTGTAAAAAAAGCCGAGAGGAATAGGTAACGTGGACAAAAGTACAAAAAATGTCAATGGGGGGGCGGCGTGGAGAAGTGGGACCTGGTCACATCGGAGTGTGATTTATTGAGAAATACATCGTTTTGACTACGCACGAAAATGCAAAGAGATACGATGAATTGCAATGGAACGCGGTGGGAGCGGTCATACGAGGTGGGGCCCGGGAAGCGCATCGCAAAATCGCAAATAGAAAAAGTGCGATGGGGAGACGGTGGTGAAATCAGGAAACTGCGATCTGCGCTTTGCGATGGAGGAGTCACAGAACGCGCAAAATTGCGACGGGCGGATGTGCGACAGGGGAATATGCGATGGTGCGATCGATCGCATCGCAAATAATTGCGACGGATCAAACGGTCAAACAAATGAAAATGCGATTTGCGACAAGCACCCTAAGGGGCAGCGCTTGGTTGCATGGATGAAAGGAGGTGCAGAGCTGATGGAAAAGGGGTTGGGCCCAATATATTTTAAATCGCGGATTTTAACCTTTGTACAATGTATTTTGTGGGGCGGATAGGATAACGATAGACAATATATGAGAGTCTAAGGCCACGACAGGGGTTTTAAGGGGATTCAAAAATGACAACAAGCCAAGAATTTGTATGTATGGGTTGACATGTACAACACCAACAATGTATCTTTGCTCCCTTTTGATGAGTTGGGAATTACATCAAAGATATAAGTGATTTGTACCATAATGAATTATTTTTCCATCTAAATATATCATATGTAATAAGATATTGCTACAGCTTTTGAATTGGTGCCCACACTTCTTCGTCATTCTTCCATTCATCCCTTGTTTTGGTTATCCAATCTGGTTGGATAATAGAAATGACACAAAGCAATGCTTCCACATCCTCATCCTTTCTTGAGAATGCTTCTGCAACAATGCTTCCCTTTTTTGTAGATGATTTCAAAGTCATAACCCAACATCTTTGTGACCCATTTTTGCTGCTCTTTTGAAGATAATCTTTGTTCTAAAAAGTATTTAAGACTATCATGATCTGTTTTTAGCTTGAGGTGTCTTCCCATGAGGTAAGATTGCCATTTTTTAAGAACATGTAGTATTGCCAACATTTCCTTCTCATAAATAGGTTTTTGTAAATAATTTCCTTTGATTGGACTAATTTCAAAAGCAATGGGTCTTCCTTCTTGCATTAAAACAACACCAATTCCATTTCCCAAGGAATCACATTCCAAAATAAAGGTTTTTGTGAATTCTAGTGTAGCTAAGACCGATGCTTGACGCATTACCTCTTTAAGATGTTCAAAGTCCTTAGTTTCTTATGGAGTCCAATAAAATGCATATTTATTTAGTAATGTTGTTAGAGGTGCTGCTATTCTCCCATAATTCTTAACAAACTTGCGATAGTACCCTGTCAACAGGAGAAATCCTTGAAGATGCTTTATGGTTGTGGGAAATTTCCATTCCTTAATGGCTTTAATCTTTTTAGGTCTACCTTAACACCCTCATGGGATACAATATGTACCATATATTCCACCTCCTATACTCCAAAGAAACATTTGGAGGTTTTTTCATATAATTGTTTCTCCTCCAATATATGAACATGTTGAATATGATACTCCAAAGCAACCTATGAACATGTTGAATATGATACTTCCAAGAATTGTTGTAGATTAGTATATCATAAAAAAATAATAACACAAATTTTTGAAGGAAGGGTTTGAAAATGGAATTCATCAAACCTTGAAATGTAGAAGGTGCATTGGTAAGGCCAAAAGGCATGGCCAAAAATTCATAATGACCCTCATGAGTTCTAAATGTTTTTTTTTTTTTTTCATAATGTCTTTAGTCTTCATTCATATTTGATGATATCTTGAATGAAGATCCAACTTGGTGAAGTAAATTGCTCCATGTAATTCATCCAATAATTCATCAATGACATGAATGGGGAATTTATCTTTAACAGTGAGCTTGTTGAGCTCCCTATAATATGAAAACATGTGTCATGATTCATCCTTATTGTGCACCAATAATATTGGAGCATATAAATAACTTTAACTAGGTTGAATTATACCGGCCTCTAGCATTTCTGCAACCATACGTTCAATCTTACTCTTTTGGGAATAAGTATATCTTTAAGGCCTGATGTTTGGAGGAACACTTCCTAGAATCAAATGAATAGCATGATCATGATCATGATCATGAATAGGTGGGAGACCTTTGGGAGTCTAAAACACCTTGGAATGATTGTCCAAGACTTTTTGGATATTTGGACAAATAGATGATTTCTATGTTTGAACCTCTAGTGAGCATAATTGTGTAATTACGCCTCTGTTTTATTTATTCAAAATCTTTGTCATGACGTTATATTTGATTATATTTCCCGATTTCCCTACGATACTCCGTAATTCAACTTCCTTTCCTTCCCAAAACGGATCAAGAAAGTTCTTGAAAATTAAAAGCTATAGTCCCCAAAGATTGAAACCATTGGAATCCCAGTACAACATCAGCACCACCCATTGGAATAGAAATAATTGGACTATTCAATACATATTTCCCCATGGTTAGCTTGATATTATGGCACTTTCTAGAGAAATTTATGGTTCCTCCATTTGAAACCATCACTTGACACTCTGGTACTGGATATAGGAATCAATTAAATTCCTTGGCTATCTTAGAATGAATAAAATTATGGGTACTACCTGAATCAATCAACACTACCAACTTTTCTTCTTGATATATCCTTCTATCTTAAGAGTTTTAGGAGTGGTAATTCCTTCCAATCCATTACAAGATATGGTCAGATTCATTTCTTCTTTCTCTGGGGTTGCTTCTTGGTGTATATCCTTCTATTTTGATGTTTCTTGTTCCTTTTCTTCCTCCTCTTCACAATCTATGTAAAATAATTTCATCTCAGCGCACTTATGACCTTTAGTGCATTTTCTATCACGAATATAAAAAATCCCTTTTGCTCTTTTTTCCTCCAATTGTTTTAGTGTTAACCTTGTATGTTGTGGAAGGCTAGGATCAATAACACTTCCATATTTATAGTTGTGAGTGGTAGAATTCCTTGTCATAATTTTGCTTACAACTTTTCTTAACACCCTAAATGCCTTCTCCAATGAATCAAGTTCCCAAAGGCGAAACTCATGTTGGATGTTATCCTTTAAAGTCCCTATGAAGACATCAATCCTACGTTCCTCCAGAATATCTGTTACCTTGATATTCAATTTCTTGAAGCTCTCAATGTGCTTTGCTATTGAACCCTTTTGTTTGAGATTTATCAATTGGCTAAAGAAGGTGTTGCTCTTTTTATCCTCATAATGTGCTATCATTTCCTCTGTAAAAATTGACCAAGTGACAAGTGTTCTACGAGAAAAAATCCATCGATACCATACAAACTGATTGGGTTCTAAATATAAAATTGCAATGCGTACCTTTTGTGAGTGTTGCACATCATGGAGGTCAAAATATTTCTCCATTTGTAGTATCCATGTTACTGTATCCTTGTCATCAAACTTCCTCATATCAATCTTTGGAATGTGGTGGTTCTTAAACCCAACATTGGAATTTCTAAAATCATAATTCATATTCCTTTTTTCCTCGTCCTGATTTTCATGGATTACCTTCTCACCATTGGGAAGCCTTTCTTGCAACAACTTTGTCAAAACTTCCTTCAAGCCTTCCATGTATGCTTTCAAACCATCGATCTTAGCTTACATGCCATCCATGTTAGCATCCATGTATGATTTTAAACCATACATGTCACCTTTTAAACCATCCATTTCACCTTTTAAACCATCCATGTCATCTTTTAGTTCATCTTTGGTTTTTCTTTGTGAGAGAGAAATTTGTTTCACTTGGTCTCGTAATTTTGATATATCATGCTGCAATTCTAACTCTTCATGTGTCATAGTAAAGCTTTATGAGGGCTTAATGGGTGTGGAATTATTTTTTTGGGAGGAATTTTAGAACCCAATACTGATATATATGCTTCAATATTTCCTTGGAATCAATTCAAACTAATTTTTCAAAGAAAATTTATACGATTTTTTTAATAAATACACAACTTTTTATTGCTTTTTAGGAGCTCGATATTGAAACTATTGTATCGCTATGATTTCGTATCTCCACGATCCAAACTTTGGTCCTATGTTGTCCCTCTGAGTCTTTTTTCCAGTTACATAATTCAAACCAAATTTGGATTCTTCAAGGTAAAGTTATGCCAAATCTCCTAAGATGACTTGATTATGGATTGGTTATGTAGAGGGAAGTTGTAAGGTATTCCACATGTCACATTTTAAACATTCAACTCTGAAATTTATATAAGAAAAACTACAGTCTATGCACTTTTGAACACTTTCACAAAATTCAAATCCAATGCTTGAAACGAAAGTTATGAAGATTTTCCCTTGGTCACCTGTTTGAGATGAAATTCTAGAGCCTGCAAAAACCCTAACTCCCTCATATCATATCTCTGAAAATATAGCGAACCAAGATATGAAATTTTTACACGGGGTTCAACATAATTTCGAATCTACGTAGTTTCAATTTTAGCTTTTGAATCTTCGTATAAAAAAAATTATAGTGAAGTTTCCAAGATGGCCTGTTTGAAGAAGCGAAATCCTAGAATTGAAAGCTCTGATACAAAATTTTATACAACCAACTCACAAAATAGAAGAAAATATAGATCGACGACTTAAAAATTAGCCTCTTCGAGGTGGAAACGTTCTTTACATTACATAAATAAACAATTCTTGGATGATTCAAATGACAAAACCTCCTTTCTATATATAGGAGTCTAAGGGGTCACAATATAATCAAAGATGACATAACCCTAATATTGTAAGGGCACAACAATAATAATAATGGGCTTCTATGGGGCACTATTATAACAATATGGGGACTACATGGGTACAAAAATAATAATAATGGGGCTACACTAACAATAACAATAAGGGGATACACTAGTATTATAGGGACCTAACAGAATTTGGTTGCAGTTTGACTTGTCTACATAAGAGGTTAACTTGGTGGATTGGAGGAAGTCTATGTCTTGGTCAAAAGGTATAGGTTGTCTCATATGATTTTATTATAAAGAAGAGAATATTTTTTTTTTTTGGGTTTCCTCCTACTAGAAGGGTTTTCTCTCACTGAGTGCCTACACCTTGTGTTCTTGTCTTTGGGATCTTCATAATTTTGGAAATTTTATCCATAATAAGAACTTAATAATAAAAGAAGAAATATTAAGAATTCACAAGAAATTTTTATGTTAAAGAGAAATAAAATTAAAGAAACCCTAATAAGTTTCCTTAAGGATTTCTCAACATAGTATCATAGCTAAGGTCAATCAAACAAGGTAGCTAGCATATCATCATCTAGAGAACAAAGAACTTAAAAAATCTATCAAAAGGAGCATTGTACTCATAAGCTTAGAAGACCGAACTCAAGAGAATATTTCTAAGCATATTCATAAGTCATAAACACTATGATTAGACCGCATAAGTGGGCTAGAAAGTGAAGGTACCAGGAAGTACTATTTAGGCATCATTTGTCATCATTTCAAGATGTATGAGAAGCCTTGATGAAGAAGAAAGTCTTGAAAGGAAATCTGAAGTCTTGAGCATAAAATTAAGTATCTTTAAATCATCTCATAAATTCGAAAGTTTTTGTACTACAACATTAGGGTGACCAAATCAAAGTTTAAAAAGACTAAGAAGTATTCCTAACAGGCAACAAAGAAATGAACCAAGACTAATATTTAGATGTATAGTTTCAAGCTCCAGTGAAGGAAGTTATCTAAATTCTATTTCATGGAAGGCATAACCAAAGGGTTAAACTCAAAATTATATATCAATATTTAACAAGACCTGTAACAACCCCTCCATCTCATGAATTATGTCACGTTGAAGGAAAATCTAGTCCACATTCATTGAAGGAGAACTAGATATGTTTAAGAAACTATTTTTTTCGTTTAAGGGGTGAGTTTGTAAAATAAGGCTACATGAATCTCAAATATACTAAAAGAGGTTATTTTTGCATAATACATCGTTGAGGAAACCTATTATCTTTGTCTCAAAAGGGATAAATAAGCTACAATAGTAAGAAGAGTTCATAATCCTATCATCTTAGAAGTTTCTACTACAAACAGTGATAAAAAAAGCATCAAGCATCTTGCACCAACCTTTGGAAGGAGCCTTGAAGATCTTATCAAAGTCAAGATTGTAACAAATTATTCAAGGATGAAATTAGAGCAGAAAGAAGCATCTTGGAACAAAAATCCTATTTGACATTGTTTGAAGGCAACACTAAAGGAGGTATAACTTAGGAAGCAATTACTTTCAAGAGAGGGTAAGGTAAGACTGCTATAAGGTACATATAACATAAAATGTTCATTTGTGAGTTTTTGTTTAAGACCTATATACAAATATACATTAGGGTTTTGTTATATGTTCAGGGTTTGTAGTCTTATATTTGGATTAAAAACCCTAGATGGATATCAATTAGAGATCCCTATTCAAAAACCCTAACCCTGATTTCTTTTTTTCCCTCATAGAAACCCTAGCCTTTGATCTCTAGGGTTTGTAGGTAGTCTATGAAGAAATAAAAATCCCTCGTAAGGGTAGAATTATATTTGAGATTCAAATCCTAGAATTGATATTTCGTAAGACAACATCATAGGACTTAGGGTTTGGATCTGAAAACCCTAGGAATTCTCCCTCTATAAAGATTCCATAGAGTAATGAAATTGTCTTCATGCTTTCATACTTGTATATTTTGTTTGGTGGTACTTGTCAAGTAAATGTTGTATGTACATAAATACATAATGATCTTATGCAAAAGGAAGCTTCCACTTTCTCATAAAAGATAAGTATTCTTTATCTTCTTCATTATTTTAGATTTCTTTAGCTTTATTATTGTTGTTAAGGTATTATCCTTTCTCTTGTATTTTCATTTGAAGAAAAGATTGCATGTATATTCTAAAGAATAAGGATTGTGAATAGATTCTGAGGGAATATTCAAAGCGAAACTTGTAAGAAGCTTTGTTGCATAGAGAGTCCTTCAATAAGAAACCCTACAAGGTTTGTAAAAAGAGAAACTCAAGGTATGTAAAATTGCAAGATTTGTAGTAGATAAGAAGGTACGATCATTTTGAAATTTTCTTTATATTATTATTTTTCTTATGTTTAGGGTTTTGTTATAGAATCATAAAGATACTTATTTGTTAGGGTGATTCTAGTCTTTATATTAAATCAACCCTCATCATACTATCTATCATTTGTTCACTTTGGTAAAAACCCTAATCTTTCGAGTTAGCTGTAAAAACCCTAGCCTTTTAGGGTTTGTTGATGATATCTAGAACATATGATAAAACCCTATATTTTTAGGATTTGATGAATTAGGGTTTATGACGAAACCCTTAAAATAGTTAATTTAATATCGTAGGAATGAAACCCTATATGTATATGTTTCCGTATGGTTAAATCCTAACTTTCTCTAGTTGTTGTACACCTAATGTTTAAGTTTTGATGATGGCATTTGGGGTTTGTGACAAAACCCTAGCAAAGATTATTCTAAAAGTCTAAGGCATGAAATTGTAACCCTAGTTGATTGCTAAATAGGTCTATATATCTAAGTTTTTATAACCCTATATGCTCTCTTTATGATAAAAGGTTAACCCTATATTGATAAATTTTATTTCATGTTCTTGTACATATACTTTTGTGTGTTTGGATATACTTGTTGTTGAGATTTGCGAGCACATAGTTTGCAAGATATTGTAAAGTTGTAAGCTTGCCTTGTGTTTGATGATGAATTTGTAATAAGCATGATGGAAAGAGGGAGTTGTAAGAACCATTATGACATTTAAGTTTACTTGACGAAGATAAGAGGAATGAAGTTTTGGAAGGTCGAAATTCTCCGATGATATGCTGATGCAAATAAATAATCTGTGTAGTTGAAAGAATAAAGTTGTTTATGGAGCTTGGATGACAGAAAGTAAATATCCACCATAGTTAAGAAAGAGGACATAATATTAATAAGGAAAAGAATCGGAAAATAGTTGAAACACAATTGATGGTTATTCATGTTTGAAGAGATCTTTGTTTTAAAAAGTGTTGAAGTTGAGTTTGGTGCTGCTGAAGAAGTTGGAGAAGAAGATTTCATCAATAATTGTTTGGATGTTATGGTTTAGGACCTGAAGCCACCTATAATATTTTGTTATACCAAAAGGTGGCTAAGATTTTTTGAGCCTCCAAGGAACAAATTTTATCACTAAAAATTGTTGGCTCTTGAAGACTCCTTGAAGGCCTCATGCCTCTGTCCGAAATCTTCATTTACTATTTCCATTTCATGCTCTGAAATTCTAATAATTTCATAAGAAGAGATTGCTGAGGAACCATCATTTTCGCCTTTCTCCCACTCAAAACTAACCTTCATATGCTCCCCTTTTTCTTCGTAAAATCCCCTTTGTTTTCATGATTCATTTTCTCCCCTTCATGAAAATCACTCTTATTAAGGTTGAAGACTCATTCTTTAGCTTTACCGAAACCCCTCAAATAACCCATAGGACTTTATAATAAAGACTTTATGTTATAAAGCCCTACCCTTCTAACCACTTCCCCTTTTTCATACCCCGCCATACATTATTATATAAAATTTATTATAAAGTTCATATCATATAATATATGGCCCACCGCTTATCGCAAATCGCAATGTCGCATTATCGCATTTTCCATGGGTTGGTCAATCGACCCATCGCTAAAACTTGCGATGCGATCAATCCGCCCAATCGCATATCGTGAAATCGCATTTTCGTTTTGTTTGATTTAATTGATCCATCGCAAATATTTGCGATGCGATCAACACATCGCATAAATCCCTCCATCGCGCAAATTACAAAATCACATTTTTATGTGAAACCCCTGATCACTCATCGCAAATATTTGCGATGTGATTTTGCGATCTCTTTAACCGCCTCTGAATAAAATCTCCACTGTTGGATGCAGCCATCCAACGGCCACGATCTTTCCCGCCTTCTGAAGCAGTCTAAACCTAAAAACGCAGGATTTCTTAACGGTTTTTGTGTTTTGCAGGTGTTTTAATGGTTTTCCAATGTATAATGAAGGAAAGCTGAGGGTTAGGAAAGACGTTTCCTGTGCCTTCGAGCTATTAAAAAGAACCATTCAAAGGTTTGAATTCAATGATTTATCAATGTTTCATGAGCGTTGATAGCACGTAAAATGGCCTGTGCGGCCCTGCACATCGACAAGACACTGTTTTATTCAAAAACAGTTAAAGAGTATAAGTTTGAAGACAGAGCACAACAGAATGAAGATTGAAGACAATTTTACGGGGATTACGGCTAAGACGGTTATCAAAAGCCTAATCCCCAACTCAAAACATAGTTTAAAGAAAACCTAAAGTGTTTATCAGATAGAAAGCCTCCACCGCCACATTTGAGGCAAATTGATTCCTCAGCTACCACAGAGCCACCTGTTGCCTCAAACCTTTCAAAACAGAGGCCGAAGTTATTGAAGAAAATCAGATATTCACCTCCAGCGCAGCCAGGGAGTTACTTTTGCAAGGAAATCAATGCAGAAATATCTGCAGAGTTACTCCAAACATTACGCAAAGCCTCAAAGTCAAATAAAGCTCCCACCGAGCTTGATTCATAAATGTAAAACAATTAATACAGAAAACCACTTGTAAACTTCTTCATCGAGCCCCTCAAAAGGCCAAGAAGTCTTGAATCTGTATTAATTGCCTTAAGAGATCTTTGATTAGATGTCACCTCCTCATTCTTCTATAAATACCTCGGTAGAAGATGAGAAACTGTTGGTTGAGTTGGTTGCAAAACTTTGATATACACTTGAGCTAGAAACTTCTGATTGTAAATAGTGTTCATTGGCCCTTGGAGCTCTGCTTGTGATAGATTTGTTAGGCTAAGTAGTGAAGATGATTGCTGGACTGAAACATTGGACCTGAAGATTGTAACTGGTTTGACATCAATATAAAGTTGTTTCTTGGGATCCTGGTCTATATTACTGGTGAAATGCCTCTTTCTTTGTTAATTGTTTTCCTTCTATGTATGCCATATTGTCCATATTCCTCTGTAAAGAACAGTTTAAACAGGGTTAGGATCTGTTGTACATCAGTAACCTTTTCTGGCTGAGAAATCTTTATCTTAATGTTTTCCTCATATCAGTTTATTTAAGAATGATTCAATACAGTTTAAACAGTTAGGAATGTTGGCGTTCCCTCGTCCTTCTGTTGGCTTAAAACATTGTTCTTGAATGTGATTTCCATTATTTGCTATTAAAGTGAGACTAGAGAAGATATGGTTTGCCCTGATTCCTAGATTCTTTTCTCCAAAGGCAGATTCTGAAAGTTTCCCTTGGTGTTGACT
Source organism: Pinus albicaulis (assembly GCA_034641835.2). Taxonomy (NCBI): domain Eukaryota; kingdom Viridiplantae; phylum Streptophyta; class Pinopsida; order Pinales; family Pinaceae; genus Pinus; species Pinus albicaulis. Next base: position 811,859,754 of record CM076581.1, on the reverse strand, counting down.
GAAAGCAGACTAGGTTTAAAAGTACTTTATCTGATCTTAAGTTACACTTTGTTTCTCTTATATGTTTTCATACTTTATGAAGGTAATTATGTGGATTACTGGATTGTTTGTCAATTAAGCTGCTTTAATAGAACTTTCCCAAGAAGTTTATGGTTAGCCCTGTCCTTGGTTGGTTTTAAACAGTTACTTAAGAGGCTTTTCTTGTTTGGACTGACTATAAATCCTCTAAGAAATTATTATCAGTTTCCACCCCTCCAACACTTTATTGTTTCCATCCCATCACTCTAATATCAATAATATTGTGGTATAGATGAATTGCCCCTTGGATCACTCTTGATGTTGTTGTTCAATTAAAGCCCTGATATGAATCCATAGCCCAATGGATTAAAAACTAGCGTTATATCTATCTTTTAACCATAGCTGTTCTTCCCTCTTGCAACTTCCCACCTTTGAAACTCTTTGCATTCATGACTTTTCAATTCAAACAATATTCATGCTCAACCATCCAAAACAAAACAAAACCCTTGGACTTCATAACTAGCCTAATATCATTATCCCAATCTTCAAAGACATATCCATCTTTGCACTTATTGGAGAGATCCCTCTCCGGATTCAGGAGGGCTAGATCCTAGAATCCCAAAGTTGGTTGAAACGATGTTGTTTTTGTAATTGGACTCTGCCAATCTTGCTAATAAATTACAGATTCCTAACGGGACTAGAGATTGTGATAGCATATCGATAACAAGAATAAATTATATTAGAAGTAATTGGGGTTGTGAAGCTACTAGATCTTATAATGGTTGAACATGTAGTTGATGTGTTGATCTCTCCCTGAGAAGTTTTCATGCTTGGATTGGTGGATATCTCTGGTTTGTTTGAGAGGGAGAGACGAGTACCATGAATTGCTCGTAGAATGATACTTGGGAGGAAATCTTGGCCATGTTGGTATTGAGATCTCAGGTCATGGTTTGGCCTTGATTATGTCTAGACTCCGACGTGGGAGGATATCTTGGTCATGATGGAGCTCTGTTTTAGTTTTGACCTTATTAATGATACCCAGATCCCTGTGAGGGTTGGTGTCAGGGTATGGAGGCCTAGATGGTATCTATATCATGTTGGATTGATACCACAATTGTAGCCTAATGGTACCTATAGTGGAATATTTCCTTGATGACACCTTAGTCCCTATTAGTGTCTTAGATCCTTGTATTAGTGTCTTAGATATGACACTTGGATTCTTGAGTTGATGGATTCTTGCAATAGTGTCATTGATAATTGGATATTTGATGTGTTGGATACCTTGGCAGTGTTGGTATCCCAAGCATTTTGTATGTCATTTTACTCTTCTTGGAACATTTGAAATTGAGGCCAACCTTGTACCAGTTGAACAATTATGCATACGTCCCTATCTAAGAGGGAGTGTTGAGAAATGTAACCAGTGTCGGTCTTCATAATTGTTTAGCTCATGTCATGATGTAATTATTTGTCAAAAGAAAAAATATTGTAAAATAAACTTATTTATAAGCATGGGTTTCATGCTCTATTTAATTTGTTTCTAGGTCAAAACACCCATTGAGTGATTATATGGTTTGTGTCTTGGGTCATTGTAATTCTCATTATATTCTAGACCCTTCTTAGGATTTTTGTATCAATAAAGAAAAATATTTTTATAACATAAAATGTGTCTTGTCCCTCCTCCACTAAGTTGGCTCCTTCAACTGTCTAGTTGGTCCCATGAAGGGATTCACTCACCTTGAAGAGACTATAAATAATATGGGCATTCGACCTATTGTGACATTGATCCAGGAAATAACTCGATCTACAATTGGAGGTGGGAAAAAGGAGTCAAGAAAAGGGTGCAAAGGCTAAGGAAATAAGAGACAAGTAAAGCAAAGAAGGAAAATAATTTTATCAAGCAAAGAGGACCAAAATTTCTATGTTTTCTGCCACACTTGCAAGGAGATTTGAAGCAGAAGATCGAGGTGCAGACCCGAGGGTACATGATGATATTTCAGATACTGCAAGATGGCCGACAATTTTCTTGACTCAGATTTTGGAAGGATGACTTTGTTGACTTGTGAGAATTTGACTGTAGTTTGACTTGTCTATGTAGCAGGAAGTCTATGCCTTGGTCAAAAGGTTTAGGTTGTCTCATTTTATTTAATTCTAAACAAGAGAAGACTTTTTTTTTGAGTTTTCCCCTAGGATAGGGGTTTTTCCCTGGTTGTGTGCCTACATCTTGTATTCTTGTCTCTGTGGTATTCATAATTTTGGAAAATGTATCGATGATAATAACTTAATAACAAAAGAAGAAATAATAAGAAGTCATAAGAAATTGTCATGTTAAAGAGAATTCAAATTAAAGAAGCCCTAATAAGTTGCCCTAAGGATTTATCAAATGGTATCAAAGCTAAGGTCAATGGAATAAGGTAGCTAGAATATCACTATCTAGAGAAAAAATAACTTAAAAATCTATCTAAAGGAGAATTGTAATAATAAGCTTGGAAAACCAAACACAAGAGGATATTTCTAGGAATATTCATAAGTCATAAACACTATGATTAGATTGCAGACCTGGGCTAGAAAGTGTAGGTACATGAAGTACTCTTAGGCATCATTTTTCATCCTTTAAAGGTATCCGAGAAGTCTATATGAGGTAGAAAGTCTTGAAAGGAAATCTAAAGTCTTGAACATAAAATTAAGGATATTTAGATCATCTCATAAATTCAAAAGGTTTTGTAATACAAAATTAGGGTGAAAAAATCATAATTTAAAAGGACTAAGAAGTACTCCTGACATCTAGCAAAGAAAATAACCAAGGTCAATATTCCGAGGTATAGTTTCAGGCTCCAACAAAGGAAGTTCACGAAAGTCTATTTCATTGAAGCCCTAATCCAAGGGTCAGACTCAGAATTATATATATAAATTTAAAAAGACATGTAACAACCTATTCATCTCACAAATTATGTCACCTTGAAGGAAAATCTAGTCCACATCCATTCAAGGAGAACTCGATCTGTTTAAGAAACTATTTTTTTTGTTTAAGGGGCGATTTTGTAAAAGAAGGCTTCTTGAATCTCAAAGATAATAAAAGAGGTTCTTTTTGCATAATCCATCATTGAGAAAACCTATTATATTTGTCTCAAAAGGGAGAAATAATCTACAACAATAAGAAGAGTTTGAAATCCTATCATCTTAGAATATTCTACTACAAACAGTGATAGAAGAAGCATCAAGCATCTTGCACCAACCTTTGGAGGGAGCCTTAAATATATTATCAAATTCAAGAATTTAACTAATAATTCAAGTATGAAATTAGAGTCGAAAGAAGCATCTTGGAAGAACACTGTTATTTGACATTGTTTGAAGGCAACACTGAACGAGGTATAACTTAGGAAGCATTAAATTTCAAGAAATTCTAAGGTAAGACTGATAAAAGGTACGTATAACATAACATGTTCATTTGTGAGTTTTTGTTTAAAGATATATATAAAAATATACATTAGGGTTTTGTTATATGTTAAAGGTTTGTAGTCTTATATTTGGATTATAAAACCTAGATGGATATTAATTAGAGACCCCTATTAAAAAACCCTAACCCTATTTTAGTTTGTTCCCTCATATAAACCCTAGCCTTTGGTCTCTAAGATTTGTAGGTAGTATAGACAGAAATAAAAATCCCTAGTAAGGGTAGAAGTAGATTTGAGATTCAAATCCTAGTGTTGATGTTTCAAAAGGTAACATCATAAGACTTAGGGTTTGGATCTGGAAACCCTAGGAAATCTCCCTTTATAAAGATTCCATAGATTACTGAAATTGTCTTCATGCTTTTGTACTTGTAATTTAATTTGGTCGTCTTATCAAGTAAATTTTGTAGGTACATAAAGAAATACTGATCTTATGCAAGAGGAAGCTTCCACCTTCTTAGAAAAAGTAAGTATTATTTATATCCTTCATTATTTTGATTTCTTTAGCTTTATTATTGTTGTTCAAATATTATCCTTTCTCTTAAATTTTCCTTTAAAGAAAAACTTGAATGTATATTCTAAAGAATAAGGATTGTGACTAGATTCTAAGGGAATATTCAAAGAGACACTTGTAAGAAGCTTTGTTGCAGAGAGAGTCCTTCAATAAGAAACCCTACAAGGTTTGTAAAAAGAACAACACAAGGTATGTAAAATTGCAAGATTTGTAGTAGATAAGAAGGTACAATCATTTTGAAATTTGCTTTATATTATTAAATTTCTTATGTTTAGGGTTTTGTTATAGAAGCATAAAGATTCTTTTTCCAAAAGAAAAAATTGAACTTTCTATCAAGTGTATAGAAGGTTACATAGTATATGCACATAGCATTCAATGAATTGCATGCTTTCCTTTTTTGAGAAAGGAAAAATGGAGTTGTGGCTGTTTGGAAGAGAAAAAGTTTTAACCATTTCCCCCCAACCCTTTTAAAAATATCAAAAGAGAGTGCATCTACTTCGGCCCCCGGGCTTCCCTATATATCGAAAAAACTTCCCTAAAGAGGGGTGTAAAGCATACCTATTGTTGAAACTTTCCAAACAAGAACACCTGGATGGTAGAAACCTTTCCAGATATAGAGAGTTTTAGGACCAAAAGAAAAAAAGCCCTCACTCAATATCTCGGATCTCCTCTTAAGAGGAAAACAATCCAAAACAGAGATGGTGGGGTTTAAAGTATAGTGCAGTACTTTTGAAAAAGTTAACATTAAAAGTTTGTACATTTAGTTTGGAGACAGATAACAAAAAAAACAAAAAACAAAAGATAAACACTGGATGTATGATCTTCTTTAGCGAGCAAAAGGGGGTTGTTCCATGATTCGAACCAGCTCTCCGTCAAACTATTTTGCTACCCAGATCCCCATATCTTCCTGAACGCATTCCTTAGAAAGGAGGTCTGCATCATTGTTTCGTTCCTTGTAAATATGACAAGCATAGATTTGATTAAAAAAATATTTTAAGACCAATACCTCATCTAATAAAGGAATTAGAATATAGTTGAGGCATATTTGAGTTTTGTTAAACCATTTGATGATATTCATAGAGTCACCAAATATCTGAGCTTCTCTCAGCTCAAAGGAGGAGAGCCAACATGGAAAAAGATAAAGAGCTTTGATTTCTGCAAAGCTATTTGCTCCAGGCCCGAGTCTAACCGAAGATTTGTCCACTTTTTCAGAGGGGAGGTGTATGGTAGCCCAACTCCACACCTATTTTGTGGGTCCAAGGCCCCATCAAAATAAGTCCACGGGATGTCTCCCCTAATATCTTCGATTTTGATGTTTTTGACATGATGGGATTCCTGTGGGATTCCTTCCGAAGCTAGAATATTTATGGGGAACAGGACGTCTTGAAAAATGGCTCGGTTCCTTGCTATCTAGGTTCCCCATGCTACAATAAGGGGAATGTTCCTCACCCTGTCATTTGGAGCTTCATTCCACCATCTTTGCCAAGCCTCCGAGATGGTTTGACCTTCCAATCTCTGAGAAAGTTTTAGAAGCCTTAGAGTTTCGACCCATTAAAGGCACAAGAGAGAAAAAGGTGATGTGTAGACTCCCAGCTATACTTGCACAGGGTGCACCATCCTAGACCGATCTTGCCCCTTCGTTGTCAATATTCCCAGGAGGGAACTTTGTTCTGTAAGATGCACCAAAAGAACAGTTTTGATTTAAATGGGCCTTTTAGCTCCCACAAATATTTAAACCACCACTCCGGCTCCGCCCATCCCTTATGTGTCATTATCTATTTGTAGCCAAATTTTGGTGTATACTGGTCCGAAGGGGAATGAACCCACCTAAGCTCATCCGGCCTCTTCTGAATTCAAATGTTTGTTCTGTGTAGCTCACTGATAAAGCCTTGAAACTCTTCTTTCCACCTATCTTCAAGTTGCAGAGCTTCTCTTGACATCCATTCTTGTCTCCACATGGTTGAATGACTAACCTGAACAATATGACTCAGAGTGCAGAAGCCTCAATTTTAAGGATGTTCAAGTGTTTCTCTAGAAAGAGAATAACCTCCATTGCACCCCATCCATGGATCATGGCCCAAAATTACCTGTGCACCATCCCCTACATGCCAAGACAGTCCCTATTCATTGGTCTTGATCGATGCTAGCGTGGCCTTCTAGATGATCGAATCATTTTTCACTTTCTTTGCAGGGAGATGCAACCATTCGCCCATTGGCATCGGGTCAATGTATTTCCTTTTGATCATGGATGTCCATAGGTTTTCTAGGGTGATGAGTCTCTAGCCCAATTTTGCTGCCAGAGCGAGGGTGAAGGATGTGAGCTCCTTATTTCCCCAACCTCCCCAGACCTTTGGTCGCGTCATTTTCTCCCATGCCACCCATGGCATTACATGTTCGGTCTTAGAGCCGGACCATAGGAACCTGCTGCAGAGTTTATTAATTGAAGAGATGATGCTTTTAGGGACCCATGTTAGGGCGAATCGATACACTGAGATTTCCATAACTATGGATTTGATCAGCACAAGCCTCCCTGCTCAGGATAGCCATTTAAAGCTCCACTGCTTCATTCTTGATTCAATTTTTCCCACAAGCCAGTGCCAGTCATGGATTCGATAAGAGTTTGGATTTAGATGGAAACCCAAGTATTTGAAACTGTCATGGAGGGATTTTAATTCAAAGGGCAACACATCTGAGATTCTTTCCACTTAGGCTCGAGTGAGATCTTCCATGGTAATGGAGGAATTCTGGCTGTTGATGCTTAACCCGGTGGCCTTTAGGAAAAGTTCAAGCACCATTTTTATCCTTCGAATGTTTTCTATGCTTCCATTATTAAACAGAAGGATGTCATTGACAAAGAGTAGATGGGTAATGGAAAGGTTGACTGCTACCTCAATACCTTTCACTTCCCCCTTTCTTTTTGCATCATGAATCATCTGATTGGGCCCTTCCATAGCAAGGAGGAAGAGGTGAGAGGATAATGGGATTCCCTGGCAAAGGCCTCTTTGCATTTGAAAAAAGGGAGTTGCAGCCCCATTGATCAGGATGGCAATAGTGGTGGTTGTGATACACCCCATCACCCAGTTGATAAAATCTATCCGGAATCCAAGATGGGCCAGGAGCAGCTGGAGATACATCCAACTTATTCTGTCGTATGCCATGGAAAGATAAATTTTTACAATGGCTCCTTTTTTCTGGCTTCTTTTGAAGCTGTGAATAGTTTCCTGTGTCACCGCCACCGCCTCATGAATTTTCCTTCCATCTAGAAAACCAATTTTTTCCAACAATTTTTTTTTTGAGGAAAGGCTTTAGATGGGTTTCTATCACCTTTGCAGTGATTTTATATATGCATGTACAAATAGAAATAGGTCTGACGTCATAAAAAGATATCAGGTCCTCCTTTTTGGGAATGAGGGCGAGGAAAGTAGAATTGAAACATTGATAGATGGTACCCGTGCTCCTGGACTCTTCTACCACTGCTAGCAGATCCTCTCCCAAAAATGTGTTGGAAGAATTCCACCATCTATCCATCAGGCCCTGGGCTCTTATCCTTCTGTATTGCCTTGAAAATCCCTTCCACCTCCTCTTTCGAACATGATCCATTACACTGTCATTCCCCTCTTCTTCAATATATCTGGGAAAAAACTGGGCCACCTTAATCACTTCAAATATAGAGGCCTCCGAAGGGGCTTTGAATAAGGATTTGAAATTTTTACATCCCAAGGATGATAAGTCCTCAAAGGTTCTAGCAATAATTCCTTCCTCTATTGGCATCCCCCAGATGGATTAATATTTTTCCTTCCTTTTGCATAGTTCTGGAAGAATTTCATGTTTTCATCCCTTGATGCCAACCAAATGGCCCTGCTTTTGAGACGCCAACTTTCTTCATTTTCCAATAAGATTTTATTTCTTGATGTTTCAAGGCTCTTTACTTTGTCCCTTATATCGATTGAAACATAACTCGCGCCCTCCGGCCTCTCATGGAAGTCTAGTTCTTCATTTATCTTCCGCAAATCTTCCTCCTCCCTGAGTTTTTTAGCCTCATCCCATTCCAATGTAGTTTTTTTAATTATCTTGAGATTCTCCATAAATAGCGAACTCATACTACCCTGCCCATCCGCCCCTTCCCTCCTCCAGGTGGCATGTAACAAAAGGTTGAATGACTCATCTTTGAGCCACGATGAGTTGAAATTGAAGGGCGCCCCCGATTTCTTATTAGGGCCTTTAATTTCAAGAAGGATGGGAAAGTGGTCAGTGATACCTCCTTCCCCTACCCAATGCCGAAAGACAGATGATCGGGCTACCAACTCTTCATTAAGGAGAAAACAGTCCAATTTATTTGCCACCCTATCCTCTCCAACTCTTTTGTTTCTCCAAGTAGGCCTAGTCTAAATCAGGTTTGCATCAACCAAATGCGTGGAAATAAGCTTGTGGAGGAAAAAATCAGCAAGGGGATCTGCTAGGGCAGAGGGGCCCCAGGATTCAGATATCCCCAAGGAAAAATTTAGGTCCCCTCCCAGAATTAGGTTAAGGTTTTTCATACAAGACTTAGCAAAGATATTGTTCTAGTACTGAACCCTATCCAAACATGGACCATACAAATTGAGAAGCAGAAGTGAGCGACATAGATCATTTGAGTAGAACTCCATTGCTAAGGCATTTTTGAAACCGCAGGAGGAGATATCCTTCAATATTCCAAATTTTATTCCCATCGCCATACCCCTAGACCTTCCTTGGGCATCCAGAGCATGAAAGGACCACCCTAGGAAAATCTTGGACAGAGCTTCAACCAATTCCTCCCCCACCCCCAAAGTCTCCTGTAACATAAGGACCTCCAGCTCGTAGGACTTCATTAAAGCCTTAAGTGCTAGGTTTTTGGGTTGACTAGAAAAACCCCTGCAATTGAAAGACAGAATGATCATCGATAACCCAAGGAGGGGTATGCACTGCTCTAAGTACCCCAGACAAGGAAATTTGCTTCCCATTTGCTATGTCAATTTTGGCCCTAACCTGGGCTTTGGAAAGGTTGGATTTCCTACCCCTCGTTTTTCTAGGGCTGACCAAAATAGTCTGAGGCCCCAATTCTCTAATTACCTCCTCCTTCATGGGCTTCTTCACCTTGGATCTTAAATTATATGGGGGATTTTCAGGGGGACAAGGCAGAGGAGGGGGAGGCGCATGGTCTTGAGCAGGGGGAATATCAGAGGGGATATCGGGGATAAAGGTTATGATATTGTCCAGAGAATTTATTACTTCGTGCATTTGCATAGATTCCATTTGAGACAGTCTGGAAGGACTAGGCCTAGAAATAACAAAAAACATAAGTACACAAAGAGGTGTAAGGAGAGGTGGAAGAGTCCAGGATCGTACCCTCCTGAATATTTTCCAAGACCTCAGCATCATGGGGAGAGGAGGGAGCTAGAGTCTGCTCCATTTCTTGTATGATAGCTATAGGATTGTTTGGCTCAACCTGCATGTCTAGTGGGTCTTATTCTGTCTGTTGTCCGCCTGTTCCTTCAACCCCTTCCATCAGATCATCCTTAGTTATTCCAGGCTCCTCTATTACCGGGGGCCTTGCTGGCACTCAGTTTGCCCTCTTCTGTTTCCTTTTCCTTTAATGTCCAAGTGGACAATCCTTCGCCAAATGGTCATATTTGTGACATCGGTGGCATCGAAAGGGCATATGTTCATAATCTAGCATCTGAGTGAACTCTAGTTCCTTGTATTTAAGATGCATTTCTTCTGCTAGTCCCTCTTTTGGGTTTAGATTAACCAAAATTTTTGCTGCACTCAGGTCCATGGTCTGAAGGAAAGACTGATCTGCGTCTAGGAACTGCCCTAGAGTGTTCCCTATCGATCTAAAGGCCGAATCCGTCCAGAAGGGAATTGACAGCCTCGAAAGTTTTACCCAGACCGGAGTTTCTTCAAATTTTTCCCTTTTTGCATCGAACACCAGAGTCCACTTCCTGAATAAAATAGGTCTTTTCCTGAAATTCCAGTTCTTTTTCAATACCCATTCCAGATGATCCTTTTTTTTCGAATTTAATCATGAACCAGCCTCGGGATAGGGTTTTAATTTTAGTAGGGCTCCCCGGAGCATTTTCCCATGTTGAAATTGCCCAATTTGAGATGTAATTTGCCGAGTATTTCCTTCCTTTAACCTTGCCTACTAGAATAGTTTCTGCAGCTTCCATAACTTCATCAATATGGATATCCACGCCAAAGCTACAACATGGGCTCTCCTCCTTCTTTCTAATAAGCTTATTATTATTTCTCTTATTTCCTGTAACCCCAGTCCTACCTCCGTCCTCACCCTCCAACGACATTTCGTTCACATCTAATCCTTCAGGATCGAGCAACCCATGTTTCCCTTCCGAAAGCTGATGGGGTTTCTCCTGAGAAGGACCCCCTTCTTCTTGGCCTCTGGTGGCCACAACAACCACCTGCACCTCCTCTCCTCTGTGGGTTCCAGAACACTACTCCTACTCCTCGGCTTCAGGCACAAGATGCAAAACGCCCGCCAATCCAAAAACACGTAGACACATAACACTAGGGTTTTGGGAAAAGCCCTTTCCTACCTCTGACCGGGATCCCGTTGCTTCACTCCCCTGCGGAAAGTGAAGATCTTGGAACAATCTAGTCCCTTGCGACTAAAAGTGATTTTGTGGGCACAAGGGGCATCCAAATGGACTCCTCTGCCTAGATCCTAAAATCTGTGACACTCTACCAAGAAAAATTTTAGTCCTACATTACCCTGAATACCACAGCTTGCTACAGTATCTTCCAACCCCCCTGAAAAAAACGAGATCTGTGAATTACCTGGCATAAGAGGACTTACATGATTTGTCATGGCTTAGGTATTCCTTCCTTCCCAGGGTTTGTCAACTGCTGGAAATTGCCTGGAACTCTCTCTTCCTTTTGGGCACAGTTGAAAGTGCTCTGTAAACTTTCCTCAAAGAGGGATGTTCCATTCACAGTGTCCCAAACCCCTCCCGATTCTTTTTTGTTTCCAACCTTGCTCCACTGTATGCCGGAATATACCGCTCCAAGTTCTTTGTCGACAATTCATATCCCCAGACAACTAACAAATATTCCCGCACGAGATCTAAATCTACCAAGTCTCGTTCATTAACCATGGTTCCTGTAAACGTCAAAAGAGATAAAAACCCTCTGACAGTGCAAAACAACCTTCAACCTCTTGACCGCGTGCTCACAACTTCGTAGGGAAACATGTTTAGGGTTTGAAATGATTGTGACTACCATCCTAAACGTACGACAACCTGTTCCTTGGCACCACCTCCCAGGCACAGCGTGGACAGCTGCATAGGGCCCAAGTGTTTTCCGTACTCTGACAACCAGGGACGCCTGTCACATCCTTTCCTCCCTCGTACCGTCGCATGTACCGTGGCTCATTGCTCCAGAACCTGACTCCCTCCACCATGCTAATCATAAAGATTCTTATTTGTTAGGGTGATTAATATTTATATTAAATCAACCCTAATCGTACTATCCATCGTTTGTTTACTTTGGTAATACCCTAACCTTTAGGGTTCACTATAAAAACCCTAGTGTTTTAGGGTTTGTTGATGACATCTAGAACATATAATAAAACCCTATATTTTAAAGGTTTGATGAATTAGGGTTTATGATGAAACCCTTATAACAGTTAATGTAATATTGTAGGAATGAAACCCTAGATGTATATGTTTCTATATGGTTGAAATCCTAACTTGGTCTAGTTTTTGTATATCTAATGTTTAAGTTTTGATGATGGTATATAGGGTTTGTGACAAAACCCTAACAAATATTATTGTAGAAGTATAAGGCATGAAAGTATAACCCTAGTTGATTGTTAACTAGGTCTATATATCTAAGTTTTGATAACCCTAGATGCTCTCCTTGTGATAAAATTCTAACCCTATATTGATAAAGTTTATTTCATGTTATTGTACATATAATTTTGTGTGTTTGGATATACTTGTTAAGATTTGTAGGCACATAGTTTGCAAGAGATTGTAAAGTTGTAAGCATGCCTTATGCTTAATGATGACCTTGTAATAAGCATGATGGAAAGAGGAGTTGTAAGAACCATGAAGACAATTAATTTTACTTGATGAAGATAAGGGGAATGAATTTTTTGAAGGTTGAAATTCTTCAATGATATGACGATGCAAAGAAAGAATCCATGTAGCTGAAAGAATAATGTTGTTGATCTCCCTAATTTGAGAGGGGACTTGGATGAAGGAAAGTAAATATCCACCATAGTTAAGAAAGGGGACATGATATTAGTAAGGAAAATAATCAAAAAATAGTTGAAACACTACTGATGGTTATTCGTGTTTGAAGAGGTCGTTGTTTTAAGAAGTGCCGAAGTTGAGTTTAGTGTTGTTGAAGAAGTTGGAGAAATAAGATTTCCTCAAGATTTGTTTGTATGTTAGGGTTTAGGACCCTGAGATTGTGCTAGAATTTCAATAACAAGAACCAATATGTATTAGAAGTGATTGGGGTCATGAAGCTGTTAGATGTTCTAATGGTTGAACACATAGTTCATGTGTTGATCTGTCCCTGAGAAGTTTGCATGCTTGGATTGGTGGATATCTCTGGTTTGGTTGAGAGGGAGAGATGAGTACCATTAACTGCCTGTAGGATGGTAGTTGGGAGGAAATATTGGCCATTTTGGTATTGTATCTCATGTTATGGTTTAGCCTTGACAATGTCTAGATCTCGATATGGGAGGGTATCTTGGTCATGATGGAGGTTCGTTTTAGTATTGACCTTGTTGATGATACTTGGATCCTTGTGAGGGTTGTTGTCAAGGCATGAAGGCCTAGATGGTATATATATCCTGTTGGATTGAGACCATGGTTGTATCCTGATGGTAGCTATAGTGGAATATTTCCTTGATGACACCTTAGTCCTTATTTGTAACAACCCTAGTAAAAAAACCATGTAATAAAAGTTAATAAAGGAAAAATAATAACCATGGTCATGAGACACATATTTCAAGTTGAATGTTGGGAAAAATGTCTTAGTGTGGGTGTTCATATGGTTTATTATGGCTATGGAAATTGGTAAAGGCAATGGCAAAGGATTTGTAAAGGAAAAGTGGCATTATTGGCATTTATTTATTAAAATAATGGAAAATAGGAGAAAAGAGAGGTGAAAGGTCACAGGTTGCATACGAGGAGGAAAATGAAGGAAAATAATGGAAAATTGAAGAAAATATAGGCCTCATTAATAAAAAGGCTTCTGAGAGATCAACACAATTTTTTTTCGAATTTAGTTTTTTGGAGCTCTTCATTCTCTTTCTCTCATATGCTGATACTTTAGATTTTCTTGAGCGCCTCGAGGTGTGTGACATAATTGGGATTTGGATCAAGAAGGAAGGAAAATGAAAGTGCAATAGGACATCGAGATCAGAAAATTACAACGTGTTTTACTTGCAGCACCGAAGCTGCATGTATGATTTCCTTTCTAGTTTGGCAAGTATGGTGTAGAAATTAGCTCAATAAATCACTTATTCAATGAAGATTAACCCGATCATACATCAATTTCGAATTGCATGCATAACACATAACCCTCTTCTACAATTAATTGTCACATGCGGAAATAATATAGAAGCTATCGCACATCAAATCAATCACACATTAACTCAGTATGTATGGGGAAAGCCTATAGCTGAAAACCCCGCAGCTATTGTGTATATTATAATGGAGAAATCATGTAACAATCATAGTAATCTTCCCTCAAGTACTCAAATCTCCTCAAGCACACAAAATCAGCTTGGTTTTGAACAAGTCACAGTTTCAAAACACACCCACTAATTTCCCTGCCTCTATTGCGCAGTCAAGGCTGGTCTAAATAGAGATCCAAGTTCGAATCTCACTGTCTCCAACTACGCAATTGTCATTGGTAATTTCCTCCAAGTGTATTGCAAATCTCATGCACAACTAATGTCACAACTGATAGCTATCTCAACCCTTTCATCTACCTCTTTCACTTGTCGCCACTGAATCATTCATGCACCGGGAAGTTAAACTGATGTGCTCTTTAGTTGAATAATGAGTTAATAATTAGTGAATTAAATAATATTTAATTCACCCCACTCATCTCTAGTGTATTAGCCAGTTAAACTAAATACAACTAGTTCAACTAAGTTAACCCGAACACAACTCCACCAACTGTCTCATCAACTCCACCAAAAACTCTGCCACATGAGTCTAACTGAAGTCTAACATGCAAGATGCCATCAAACCCTAGGAACCACGTGATTCCTTCTGTCAGTTGCATGAGTCACCTCCATGACTCGAACTGAAGTGCTCCAAGAGAGTAAACTGCTGTTTATAGTCAAAATATTATTAAGGGTAAATAATATTTGACTTCCATATTTTTAGGAGATACAGTCTAAAAATAGCCTGGGTCCTAAAAATAAGGGTCTCATCTATTTTTACCAACATATCGCATACTTCAAGAATCTCCAACTGGAATTCCCAAATTATGCTCCGTATGTCTAAAAATAGACATAGTCTAAAAATAGATTTTTTTTGACAAAAATCACATGTGTGGTCCCCACCTAGTTTAGGTGATCACTTTCCAACTAGGATCAGGAAAGATGTTTCAGGAGGCCTCCTTCACTGTTGCTTGTTGCCATTTTCAACACTCCTCTCAACAAAAAGGAATGTCTTTCGATGCGACATGCAACTCCATGCATTCGCCCGCACCTTCACAAGCGCCATGCAACCCATGCATGCGACATGCAACTCCATGCATTCGCCATGCACCCCGCATGCGCCATGCAAACTCATGCATGCACCATGCACCCGTTGCAGTCCATGCTCCATTGAGCAAGCTGCAACCCATGCATCCATTTGCAACCTCCGAAACCGAATAGGCTCCAAACAACTCAACCGGGCCTCCTTGGATGCATCTAAGATTCATCATCAAAGTCTTCGACTTCGCCGGTACCACTCACATGTCATCGTGAACCATCGCGCTGCGTTGAACTCTTGCATCCATACCTCCGGCACTTGTCAAAGGTTTCCGATCCGCGTCCAGTATCCGACACTCACTTTGATCTCGCCCGCATCACCTTGAATCGATCTTGCTACCGTCACAAGGTGAGCACCTCGTAGCCAGGTTCAATCCATGAGATCCACACCATCTCATGAATCTGCCCAGAAATCTCCTCATGGGATTAATCATGCATGTCGCCCCACCTCATACCTGGTGGTATAGCTGCATGCACTCCCTCTGCCCGTCTGGCACGGAATTTCTCTGCATGAGTGGTCTCTTCCACTCCATGATCCTCTTGTGGCTGCTCCACATCCCGAGGTTCACTATCACCTGCATGCAAAACTTGCTCCCTCTCAAGCTTCAGTTGCATGTCTTCCTTCTGCTTCCCAACAATAGGAAGCTCCGTAGAAATCTCATCTACATCAAATCTATAAAGATTCTTCTGCATCTCCAGTGGTGGCTGCTCCACAACCTTCCGAGACTGCTTCTCACGCTGCATGTTGAGAGGCTCCCTCTCAACCACCAAGTCACTAACCTCTGCTTTGCTCTTCAAAGCTTTGCATGCATCTTGTACCTCAGTGCATGTAGATTCTTGGCTCGCGCACATTGCAATTGTCCCGCCGTCGCAAAATTTTCTAACAAAAAGAGCTGATTTTAAATCGATGATATCTCCCTCATCCGAGCTCCGATTCGACCGATTTTTTTTTTCAATTTGGGTATTTTTTCACAAGGAATCCAAATATGTTATTTGTTTCTGAAAATATTTCACCAAAAATTTTCAGATATTCCCTACAAACTCGCGCACCCAAAAATTCTCGCTCTCATTCCATGTAGAAAATTATATACAATATGCATGTATATTTCCGGCTTTCTCCATCTTTATGTTTCTTGAGTTTATCCTAAACTCAACCGCTTCAATGCTTTTCAATTGCTCCAATGATCAATATAGCTCCGATACCATGTAGAAATTAGCTGAATAAATCACTTATTCAATGGAGATTAACCTGATCACACATCAATTTCGAATTGCATGCATAACACATAATCTCTTCTACAATTAATTGTCACATGCGGAAATAATAGAAGCAATCTCACATCAAATCAATCACACATTAACTCAATATGTATGGGGAAAGCTTATAGCTGAAAACCCCCAGCTATAGTATATTATAAATGGAGAGAACATGCAGCAAATACATAGTACAAACTCCTCACAAGTACTCAGTACTATCTCCCAAAGCTACACAAAACTTAGCTTGGTTTTGAACAAGTCACAGGTTCAAAACACAACCACTACTTCTCTGCCTCTATTGCGCAATCAAGGCTGGTCTAAATAGAGATCCAGGTCCGAATCTCACTGGCTCCAACTGCACAATTGTCATTGGTAATTTCCTCCAAGTGTGGTGCAAATCTCATGCACAACTAATGTCGCAACTGATAGCTAACTCAACCCTTTCATCTACCTCTTTCACTTGTCGCCACTGAACTGTCCATGCACTGAGTTAAACCGATGTGTTCTTTAGTTGAATAATGAGTTAATAATTAGTGAATTAAATAATATTTAATTCACCCAACTCATCTCTAGTGTATTAGCCAGTTAAACTAAATACAACTAGTTCAACTAGTTAACCATAACACCACCTCCATTAACTCCTCAATCAACTCCACCAAAACTCTGCCACATGAGTCTAACTGAAGTCTAACATGCAAGATGCCATCAAACCCTAGGAACCACGTGATTCCTCTGTCAGTTGCATGAGCCACCTCCATGACTCGAACTGAAGTGCTCCAAGAGAGTAAACTGTTGTTTATAGTCAAAATATTAGTAAGGGTAAATAATATTTGACTTCCATATTTTTAGGAGAGGCAGTCTGAAAATAGCCTGTGACCTAAAAATATGAGTCTCATCTATTTTTACCAACATGTCACATACTTCAAGAATCTCCAACTGGAATCCCCGAATCATGCTCCGTATGTCTAAAAATAGACATAGTCTAAAAATAGATTTTTTTGACAAAAATCACATGT
>CM076581.1:811574721-811842635 GCA_034641835.2 Pinus albicaulis | reverse complement strand
AAACTTCTTTAACTACTCAAAACTGGTTGCACATTCCTCTGTCCATTCAAAATAATTATCTTTCATTTTCAATGATGTGATAGGATAAGAAATATGTGAGAAGTTCCCGATGAACCTCCTATAATAACCTGCTAACCTCATAAAGGATCTTACGTTCCTAGGAGTTTCCCACTCCATGATAGCCCTTATCTTTTCTGGATCCACTACTATGCCTTCCTATGAAACCACATGTCCCAAGTAATGGACCTTTGTTTTAAAGAAACTTCACTCGCTAAGCCTAGCATACAACTGATGCTCTCTCAAAAATCTCAATATTGTTGCTCATTGTTTGGCATGATCTTCTTCCTTTTTAGAATATACCAATATATCATCAATGAATACAATAACAAAATTTTCCAATAAGGATGCAACGCACTATTCATCAAGCACATAAAAGCAGTTGGAGCATTAGTCAAACCAAATGGAATTACAACAAACTCATAATGTCTGTACTTAGTACAGAAAGTCATCTTATAGATGTCTTCTTCTTTAATGCGTACTTGATGATATTAGGACCTCAGATCAATCTTCAAGAAGACTGCTGCTCCCTTCAACTGATCGAACAAGTCATCAATCCTTGGCAATGGATACTTTTTCTTGATGGTCACCTTGTTCAAATTCTTGTAATAAATGCATAGCCTGAGAGTACCATCCTTCTTCTTCAAAAACAATATCGTTTCACCCCAAGTCGATATATTTTGCCTAATGTATCCCTTGTCCAACATTTCCTTCAGCTGCAGCTTTAACTCTACCAACTCTGGTATGCTCACCCTGTAAGGTGCCTTAGATGTTGGCACTGCCCTTGGTACCAACTAAATAGAATAGTCTACTTCCCTACGAGGTGGAAACTCTGAAATCGCTGCAGAAAATACATCCTGAAACTACTATAGAAATAGGTACTTTCTCAAAACATATACAACCTCAAATTCCTTATATTTTTCACTAGAAATGTCCATTTCAAATAACACACACCCTTTCCTACGACTACACTTGGCCTGCATATTTGTAACCATTATCACTGTTGTTTCTTTCTTCTTACATTGTAAGACTCTTTGTTCTCCATTATCATCCAAACACTTAATAGCCTTGTCATAAAAATGCATCTTGTTCCTGTGAAGATATAACTAGTCCCTGCCCAAAAGCATGCTATATGATTGCAATGGAAATACATTCAAATGTGCTAATGTAGGCATACCATTCAGGTCAAATGCATAAGCTCTTACCCAATGATGAAATCTCTTCTTGGCACCCACATCCAACTGCACTAACCAAAATTTTACATGCACTTCATTATTCAAACCACACTTGTCCACCAAGTTAGGATTAACATAACTATGATTAGATCTAGGGTCAATAAAAATAGAAACAATTTGATCACAAAGCTTACCATCCATCTCGATGATATATTCCTGGTGATATTCATGCTTGTTATCCAGTGATGCATAGAGCTTGGGAATACTTTTTCCAACATCTCCCACTGTTTGTGCCTCCTAAGCACTATAGATCTGCGATCTACCACCCTAATTTTGTGGACAATCTCTCATGCGATGATCTCCTCCACAAGTCCAACACTTCAAGGGCTCCCTATTTTCACTCTTATTTTGCTCTTCATTCCAAAGTGCCTGTCCTATGCCAGATTTATTGAACTTATTAGGTGGTGAAACATTCTCTTTGTTACCTGTATCCTAATGCCTTTCTCGCTTCTTTTCCCATTTTCCTTTGTTCTTTGCATTACCTTTCAAGTCCTACTTACTCTCATATGCATGCTTGGATTTCTTGTAACAATGCTTTAGTTTCTGGATGGCCTCCTCCAATGATCTAGGCTCATGAAACTCAATCCTCTCTTTGAATTCCATCGACAACCCACTCATGAATCTATGAATCTTGGACTTCTCCTCCTTGAGGTAAGCAACATACCTCAAAAACTGCAGAAAACTACTAGTATACTCTTCATCGGTCATAAATTCCATCTTTAGATCATACAATTCCTTTGCCCTATTATCATAGTATACCTCTGATCAATAATTTTTCTGGAATGGCCTCTGTTGGGTCATGGAAAATGTATGTTTTTCCTCCTTCTTTACTTGATTAATAATATTGTTTTCATGAATTTCATTTCATTTTGAACATGTTCTTGAAGAAAATACAATGAAAAAGAATTAAAGAACAATTTTGAACGAATTACATACTTTTAGCATTAAAATACTAAGTTTTTCTTGTTTATGTGTAGGATGACTAAATTGGACAATTGTTGTTCCTTTGGATAAGACAACAACGCTAAGAAGGGAATTTGTCGTTATTTCAGCTACACGGGTCAAGCTAATGGCGGAAGACAAAACATGAAATTAACAAAGAAGATACGATCATCTAGCTAAGTAATCCTGAGGATGTTTCGATCCTCAAGATTAGCTCTAATTTTCTAGCATTTCATAGATAATATATAACATTAGTAGATGATAAGGGATTGTAACTTTTGAACCTTTTAATTTCAATCATTGTTTTTTTCCCATCAAGACTGTGAACACAGATTCAACCTTAAATGTTGTAGTGATTTTGTAATTTATTGTTGACGATCGATGAAGAGCTTGGAATTTTCACATTAAATCTGTGCATTGAGTTTTTATCGCAATTCCTTCTAGAGGTTTTTGGCACAGTCACTGGAAGATCAACTGCTCACTCTATATTGTTATTTACTCTTTTTTGTGAAGATTTACGTTGTTGTTCCTTCTACAGATTGAGATATATTAGGTTTTACATCTTATTTAAAGTTATTTTCATAATTCAAAATGAAATTAAGTCTTGAATTTGATTGTCGTTTTCTTTCTGCATATGCTTTCTACAATTACAGAGTTTGTTATTTTTGTGTTTAGATGCCGTTTGTGTTTAGTATAATTTAATTAGTTTCCTTTAATACATGTGAATTTGGTTATTCAGTTTCATATCTTTTTGGCATTCAAAATACAAGGCTAAGATCCTTATCTGAAAAATAGTTTGTAATTGATTCATTTTCTAATGTTTGGACCATAGAACAATTTCTGTTTTGCATTGGAATTTCTAGAATCAATGAGCTATTGAGAAATTGTTTATTTTTGCAATGATTGGTTAGGATTTAGGATTAATTAATTTCATTCGAATCTCTAATTTTTATTCGCACAGAAAAAGATAACAACCTTGAAATAGAAAGGCAAATCCCAGGTTGACATATTAATGTAGGATTAAGATCGATTTTTAAAATTTAATTAGTGCACCAATATTTTGGGGCCATTTCTAGGGAGGTTTTTAGGATAGTAATTAAATTGTATCTCTAAAGAGAACTGGGTATTGAAAACGAGAGGTAAGAACCTATGTACAAAGCAAGAAAAAATCTTGTTCCTAGTGCCCACTCTTAGTAGATACATAGAGTTTGTGTACGAATGAATGACTAGGAGAAGAAAAACATCAATAGATCATAAATCATTACCAAAAAAAATCAAAGCCCAGGGATCGATGAACCTTGGATACCAAACTTTACAGATGATTTAATTTGGAAAGATAAATCTCAGGCATCAGTAGGACCCCTAGCAACATCTGGAAAGAGGTCTACTTTGGTCCCTCAAGCAGCAGAATCGTCAAATGCAGCTTATAGAGAGATCCATAGCAATACTGAAGGATCTGAATAGAGTTTTCAAAGCATAAATAATATACACTCTAGTCCTTCACAAGAGGGAAAGTCGTGTAACTTAAAATAAGGAGAGGGAGAAAATAGTGGAGTTTCTAGAGCAGATTCACAAACATATGAATTTCGATCTATTGTATCCGTGGCTGAAAAATAACTATCTAACATTCTAGATCTAAGTAGTGCAGTGAAGCCCCATAAAAATTTGAATACTTCATCCGCCCAGAAAACACCCCCTGACCAAGAAATCCCTGAAGGTTATTAGCACATATTTTATCAAATGGAAAATCCACAAGCCCAAGGTCAGACCTCAACATTGGAATATCCTACCGTTGACCTAGTAGAAAATGCCCCGATGAAGTCCATTCCTCTACAAAATATCCCAACCTTTTACGGGACGACCTCACAATATTCAAATGCTTTTCTATTTGAGTTTTATGTCCTGTGTAGAGGATAAAACTACACCATAAATCCTCAGAAATTGAAGTTGTTCCCCTCCACCTTGAAGGGAGCATCTTTGCAATGGATTATGTGTTTAGGTGGAGGTACCATTAACTCCTGGGATGAAATGAATAACTCTTTTCTCACCAAGTATCAGAACTACTATAAGACTAGGGATCTAAAATATGAGATATTTAAAATGGCTGAAAAGTACGATAAAAATTTAGAATAATATGTTGAACAGTTTCAGTATAATTTGCAAAGATCCCCCTATGCCTCATTACCAAAATTAGTCTTGAAATCCACTATGTTAAAGGGAATGAGAGAAGAGTGGGTACAAACTTTAAATATAATGGGAAATGTGACATATATCAAGAGGAATATGAATAAATTGTCCAATTGTGTATCAGGTGTTCGTGGGGTAGTGCACGCATCAAATCAGCAGGGCAAGATACCATGACTAGAGGTAGGAGACCTCTCAGTGGAGGTGTGAAGAGAACATAGATCGGTAACCTCTTGGAAGATTTCAAGACATATATCATGGGCATGTTGACTACACAATTAGACGTCTTATAGGCCAGACAAAAACAAGCTGAAGTAGAATACATGTTAGTTGTATTATGTCCATGCTGCCGAAAGAAGCTCAGTAAAAAAAAAGAATGTCCTTTGGACATGATTTAGACATGCTCTATATGTACAAAGGATGATGCAAAAGATAAATGTAAATTAATTTCCCAATTAAAAGTAGCATTCAAAGAAGTATAGGAAGGAACATAGCTGGCATACTTAATGGCTCAACATCGACATTGATAATTCAGACCCTCAGGTATGACACAAGACCCTTCTTTGTTATTTCCTATGCAATATATTCAATAGATGTATCCTAAAATAACATGGAAAGTTCAACCACCCTTCTCTGCCTGGAAATCCCAACCGTATTCCATGTCACCCTTGCCAAACCAACCCTTTCGAGGAGCTAATTGGCCAAATTCGCAATGCTCTACACCCTTCTGGTGAAATTTAGTTAATAATTCTTACCCTTCACAGTGGGCTACTTCCACCTCACAGAACTTGAATTGGTCTCAAAATTGGCAACGCCATACGAGGATGACCAATCTACCCATGCGAGAGGGTTCTCAACCTCAACCCACATTTCTAGCTCCATTCCAGAACCCTCAACCTTCAGTACGCCCCCAATTTCCATCTCAACCAAATCTAAATCCTAATAATAGACTAGTTCAATCTATGCATATTTGTGAGAATTAAAATAATGACCTCGAACCTATAGAATGAAATGAGCTTCGACTAAGGTTAGGGCATATTATCATGAGGAAGTCTAAGAGTCAAGGGGAAGCTGAATATTTTCCTAATAATTTTCATAAACAAATCATCATGCTTCAAATATTATTTTTGGGGGAGGTTTGGCACTTGAGTCTTTAAGCATAGTTGTTAGCACTTAGGTATCTATGAGCACTCTTGCCCTTGGTATACTTTAGGCTGAGTTGTGGTGAGACGAGGGACTTATCTTTGAGATGATATGAAAAATATGCATTCCACTATTGGATTTTGATGGAATTGTTGTACATGTAGTTGAATTTGCAAAATTATTAATGAGAAAATCGACTCTTTTGTCATTAATTCTTGTGCACTTTCATGTTGGTTGTAATGGGTATCTGATACTTCTAATGTGTGTGCATTCATGCTTTCATATGAGTTATACATTTATGAACTAATTCATAGATATTTCTTCTATGTTTTCTTTTGAATATTTTCCCTTTTATTCCATGCTAATGCTAGTAACCTATTGTAAATTAATTTGCAATTAATTTCTAGTACTTTCCTATTTTTGTATGTATTAGATGGTTTTATTCCGCTGATTATTTCTTGATACATACTCCTTATCATTTTGTTGTTATATTCTTGTACCTTTTACTGTAGGTGCACCAATCGTGGGAAGATTTCATCCTCACTCTCTGGTAATATCATACTTTTCCTCTATTTAACATCTCTTCATTTCAAATCCAAGGGGAAGCACACCTAGTGGAATCTGGGCCCACATACCAGGTGTGACTACTATCCCAAATGGTGTGAGGTGAAATTTTTGGAGACTAAGTCACTACTGAGAGGGTGAGTGAATAAGTAGTGATAGAAAATATACAACTTAAAAAAAATGTGAATACATTAAACAATCAATAACCCAACATATACACAGTGAATATGATCGTAGAACTACATAAAAAATCAGTACATAATATCCATGACACATAAAACAATCATTCATAATGAGACAAGATATTTCTGGTGGAAGCCTCGAAGGGATAAAAACCACCTTGTTCCTATTGCGTTGTTTCTCTTATTTTATTATCTGTTCAATTAATTTCATTTACATTATTTGGCTGGCCACTACTAGTTAGGAGCCACAACCCATACTACAATTTTTTAGGAACCACCACCTAGGAATCCCTAACTCCCTATCAAATGTTTGTTGGCCACCACCAGCAAGGAACCACTACTCCTATCCTGGGAAGGCACTACTTACCAGAGGCCCAAACCTTCTCAAACTCTTTGGGGCCACATTTCAAAATATTTTAGACTAAACCCCAATATAGTCAAACAATATATGCTCTCTAGAATACAAATTATTCTCAACATAATCAGTAGAAATCTCTCAATTTCTCATTAATAAACCCATAGACACATCTCATCAAGACAAATCCTCCTACAATTTACAATAGCAAAAAAATCATTATAACCCAAACATACTAGCAACGTCTCAACAACGACTCAATACTTTATCCTGAAGATAATACATCAAATTCTAACCTTATACTCAACATGTTGTGAATACATCGTCAACATCTCAAATACATTTCTAAAGTTACAACAACAAGAAACAATATATTTCATTATGGTACTTATCCCTTTAGTACCAATAACCATTACCTCTATATGTAGCAATCAAATCAATCCATCACACCATGATTTTTCAATACACTCTACAGGCAGCCACGAATCCTATTATTGATCATTAAAGTCTCCAAATCGATCTGTTATAGGTCTTTAGGAATTGATCAATTCAGTAGGATATAATGCATCACTCATGTACAATATACTCTTCTACCTACACTCTATCTCCCTTCTATGTGTAGAATATACTCTGTTTCTCTATCATAATCTCTACAATCTAAACCAAGGATACATCGTTATGTCCCATTTCACTCTACATGGTTTTTATGCTCTCTTAAGTGGGAGAAGTAATTCCTCAATCAACCAAACCTTTTTCCAACACTTAGATATAAATATTTATGTCCTAATGATCAATTATGAGTCATTAAAACACTACAGTGAAGCTTCCTTGCATTACCATGGGAAATCCATTGGATTTCCCAGTGCTTTCTTCATTTTCTCGCCCTACAAACTATAATGAACATTGTAAATTTGGGAAGTGCATTATAACACAATTGATAAGCCTGCTAGGGTGATTTATAATGCATGCTATGTTCTCATTACTTGTGTTATCATGCATTAAACTCATTTTCTAGAAAGAACCTCACTTACAATCATCTCCAAACCTTGTCATACCTCCTTCAACTTATTCAGACCCTTTCCAACCTCCTGAAACTCCTCTGCAAGTATCAAGGATACCACCATAAGGAAATAGTTTTCAAAACATATTTTCATCAGGTAAGGATCATGAAATCCTATTTGTCCAAACACATATGCATCAAGATAGGATCATGAGGGCCTAGTTGGCCAAAAACCTCTGCATGGATCATGAGGGCCTAGTTGACCAAAAACCTCTACATGGGTCATGAGGGCCTAGTTTTCGAAACACCTTTGCATCAAGTCAATGGTAACTCATCTCCAATAGATATTCATTCTAACCACAAACAATCACGATCATGAGGGCCACCACCAACAGGTTGACATTAATGTCTGCCATCATGCTAACAAAAATTGGTACTTTGCTCTAGAGAAATTGTGACTTTTCACTTAGGAGAACCCCTTACTATTAGTGGTACATTTTGTTATGTAAACAATTTTTATGGCTCACAATTTCATTAATACAATTCAAATTTTCACACTTAAATTTTTCACGTGTTAAAATTTACTGTAAATAATTTAAATATATATTTTTAAAAAGAAATAATAAATATATATTATAAAATAAAAATTACAATTTAATAATTTCTAATAATATATACAAAACTTATTTATTCTTTTAAATTCTGAAAAAAATGTATTAAAAAATTCAGTATAAGAAAATAGATATTAAACCAAACAAATTATAAAACATTATATTTTTGAAATCACTCTAATGCATATGCATATATATATATATATATATATATATATATATATATATATATATATAATGAAAACATGCTACAATAAAACCAACCAACTATATTATAAAACATTACCTTTTTGAAATCACCCTAATGCATTAATATAAATTATGAAAAATAAGATAATCTTTCTTTAAGTATTCAATTAAAGAAAAAAGAGTACACTAAAACCAACCAACTATATTGAAACCATACTAGTGTATTAACATATATCATAAACAAGTACAACCACATTAAAAATATGTAACATGTACAACTACACGTAAATTAATTACCTTAAAAAAAATTTCTTATATACATAAATCATAACATTGTAAATATAGTGCACATGTAAAGTTATGGAAATAGATATGTCATAACAATGTAAATAAAATGCACCTCTACACTTATAGATATACATTTATGATCTTAAGGCATGTGCTTATGTAATTCTACGGTCAAATACATTACTTGTTGACATTTGATGTTAAAAGGTATGGGTTACAACATATATATATTTTCTCTAGCATTGATCCACTGTACTTAGATACTATCTATGATTAAAATGGTTTGAATATGTTATACCCTCATGATCTCCATAGGTAGTGAATGGTATAATATTGTTTTGGATAGGTCATCCCTATCATTTTTTCATTAATTCCAACCCCTCCTCGCGTGCATATGCAATCAACGGTTTTGGTACCCATGATATGTACATAGAACATGGCATAAATTGAATGATCTGGCACCCTTAAATAGGTCTTTCCGATGGGATCTCAGCCCTCCATAGATGTGATCGGACGAAAGAGGAACGACATCATGATTCGCACATGCGGTCCTTGGTAAACTCCCCCCTCGCATCTGGTCGTCGATTTCACCGAACGATGGAGATTTCTCCAGTTGGAATTTACCCTAACCACCTCTACTGTTTGGAATGCTCTCGGGCATTTTTCATTATTTCTCTGCCGCTCTGCAGGTCTTCAATGTTCATTGAGGGGTTTTCTCTATTTGAGCTCTTCACGAGCCTTCTCTTCATTGTCATTTCCATTTCTCTCCGCCAAGATGATTTCAATGGAACGTTAATGACTTCTCCATATGAAAGGTAACTAAGCATCAGTTCTCTGATCCTAAATGTGTTCCTCCGTCTATTATGTTTGTTACAGTCTTGCTCTCACAATATTATGTTGATTATGTGGGTTATACTTTTGCAAGATTTATTCTAGGTTTTGGATGGGAAATTCTAGAAAGCTAATGAATTCCTGCACTCATCATGGCACAGGTAAGAGGTCGAATGCTCGACCAAACATGCATTATTTTCCTCTTTGGGTATCTTCATGCCAAGTGGTGCTTGTTTCTTTGCACGATAATTTTTTTGCAACTTGGATTTTGGGTATTTCTTGATACCTGATGGCCTGCTCAATTTGAGACCCTTGTTTCTCATTTTGACTGTGAAATCATAGATTTTTAACCTCTATTTGAAATCAAGGTTTTAATGGCTAGAATGCCTCTCCTAAGTTTGTATTTTAAACTGGGCCATGAGCCAAGCCGAAAGGGCGACATTTTATTGGTAGATTGTTATGTTTATTATCAGTGCATTTGTTATTTTGATCTCAGCCAACGGTTTGAATGATTGTTAAGAGAAGCAAGGTCGTTTTTTCCATGTGGTGCTTTATTGTATGTATTCGAAATACACTTTTCACTTTGTTATTTGAATGAAAGTTGAATTATCTGTTAAATTATGTCACATGCTTCACATGGGTTTAACTAACTTCTTTTACTCTTGTTTCCATGAGGAATATGTGTATAAGGTATGTCTGCTGTCGTTTTTTGTTGAATGTTAATTTCCTCTTCTCAAAGCCTTTGCTTGAGTAGGAAAATATGTAAATTTGCAATTTAATAATCATTCTGTTTCTAGAAGAAGTTCATTACTGATTTAATCCAGATTCTAAGAAACTATTCTTGTTTTTGGGTGTTTGACACGGTGTTGGGCGTAGAATTACAATGAATCTACTCTTTTTTTACTATGTGCATTGTTCGCAGCCTCTGAGGTTTACTAGCGTGTTTATTTGCGTACATTGTGATTTTATATCCTAATAGTGGTGAAGAATTTTTCATTGGAACCCAAGGGGATAGAACGGTTTGATCTTTGGCCAATTCGTTAAACCCCTTGGGTGTTATTAAATGTTGTGCAGACCTTAAGATGGCCCTGATGCCAATATCAGGGTTTCGCCATGACTATTTTATTTTAAAGCTTCCAGTTATAAAATACTAAGATATTATATTACAAAAATGCTTGTTATACATTTGGGGTAGTTTTTATGGTTATTTTTGTCATACTATTCTAATCTTTTGTTCCCGGTGTTTATACTAAGCGGGAAACCCTACTATCCAGTTCTTCTTACTTGTTACAATATCTTTAAGGAATATTTATGACGAATGCATTTGTGTTCTTTTCTATATATGCTAACATTCCAAGCAAATTTTAAATATTATACATGTATGTATTGTTCTGGCTATTATAACATTATGTTAATGTTCTAAAATCTAAATGTAGATCTTTACATTTCCAACTACTTAGGTTCTCTGGAAAAACCTATAGTAAATTGTAAAGCTGTACCTTTCCAATTATTCCAATATTTTAATAAAACTGGCATCATTAAAATTATCTTTACTTTTCTATATTTTTCTAGACATTTAGATTCCATAAATACAACTCTTTAAACGTTACCAAATCCTTATCGAGCTTGGTTAATCCTCCCAACCATGAGAATGGAAATGACGTCCACTTCTCCCCACCAAGCTCCTCCTTATGGGAAAGACACACAGTTGCTGAGCCTCTCCGCACCTGGGAAACTAGACTTCAGTCCAGCCTCAGGTAAATGGGTGGAAAAATACTTCACTTGTTCCCTATCTAGCTCGGAAGTATTCACAGGAAACGTCGTGCCCTTGACAAATTTTTCTCTCTAATCTGTTCTAGACCATCATTCTCTATATCAGAACCCTCTTTCAGGAAATATAAAAGCCAACCCCGTCTTCTATTCATATTTCCTATAAATATGTAGAAGGGTGGTTATGATTATGCAACTGCCCCAACTACCCATGGCTCCTTTGTATTACCAACAAATTTTTATTTAAGACAAAATAATCTTGATATTAAAAATAAAAGAAAATAATATGAAATATTCTCCTATTTTATTTGCACTTAAACATAATATAGAACTAAAGTAGTTACCACAGTAAATCCAAGTAACCGATAAATTTTAAAATCATAGGGGCTTACAAAACATTAATTAATGTGGTTATCATAAACTAGTACAACTACATTAAAAATATTAATGTGGTTGATGTTAGTGCCCCGTAGTTCTGAAGGCTGAGGACAGAATACCAGAGGGCCAACATCAAACCACTTTGGAATCCAGGACCTATCGTTTGTAGACTCAGAGAGGGCTCTCTCCATTATATGTAGCTTTGTTGATGGGAATTTTAGCCTAGATATTAGTGCATAGGGGTTTGTTTTAAAATTTATGGTTGAGACAATAGAAGAGGGCCATTGGGCTATGGAGCCAAAAGGTGTAAACAGATTCAAATGGATGAATAACTAAGATCATGTGAGACCAGGCAAGCTAGCCATGTCAATGGATGTTTACAGTTTGTGAAATGGAAGGAGGAGGAGATTAAGGTTCAATGTGAAGGTAGAGAAAACTATCTCTGAATTCTACATTCAAATCTCAGAGGAAAACAAAAATTACTGTTTCAATACTGAGCAGGGTACCCTATGGTAAATCCTACACAAAATTTCTTATCCACAGTAAAGAAAGAAAACAGTATGTGAAACTAGAGAATGACAAATTACAGGAAAAGAAGCACTTCACCATAGATCATAACATAAGGATCTGGAAACAACAGTGTCCCTTCATTCATCCAAAAAAGAGTGTTTACAACAATATGAGCCTATTACAATGGTTTTATTATTTGGAGCTCTCCTTGATACTGCTAATGCATGCGGTATTTATATAAAAATTTAAGTCAGTTACTCTATCTACTGTAGTGATTTTCATTAATTACATTAAAGAATAAATTTGGACAAGTGGAAACATGCATGCAATGATAAGACAAAAATGACAAAATGGTGGTTGTATTTACTCTTACAGTCCAATATTGATTGTGGAATGCTCAGAATCTGGCTAGTGAGATGCCAAAGAGGCAAGGATGGATTTGAAATCTTGGCTCTACCTCTTTAGAAATCTGTTGCTGGATAACTAAATCTTGTGTTGCATTGGCTGATTCAGTAGATTTGATTTTTTTTCTCACTGTCATGATGGTCATATTTTCTTCTAATCGCCTTTGTCTTTGTTGCATCAGTGACTGTTGCAAGGAGTTTTAAACAGAGAACCCATCGTTCCTTTAATAATTAGCAGAAACTCCAACACACCCTTCGGATAGGATTGGTAGGGAAAATGATGTGGAGAAATAGCACAGGAATGAGATGATGGAGCAGTGGATTGGTGTATGGGGAGTGGCTTTGTTTGCAGAGAAGAGACCCCCCCCCCCCCGCCCCGCGCGGTTAAAACTCGAAGGCTGAGGCAGGGCCGGAAAGAGATGATGGCCGTTAAATGTGGGGCGAGGTAAGGCGGATGAGTGATGGATGAGAAAGTAAGGGAAATGGAGTTTAAAAACAATGATTTGACATGATGGTACAAGCGGTCCCTACTGATATTACATCACAACATCCAAATATTAACTTGCGACAACTTAACAATAAACATAAAACTTGCTGATTGCGATATGCGATGATGATATCGCATAGCAACATAGCAACCCAAAACTCATTGCAAACCGGCATTTTGCAATTTTAAGTTTCCGTCGTTAACTGCTATATCATATCACATGCAATGTGCGATGGGTTGCGGAGAAAGGGTGATGTGGCAGGGAAATGGGTTGCACCACGTCGCACATCGCACTTCGGCATTTATAACATAATCCCATGCGCTTATCCTCCAGAACTTGCGATTTTTGATATGCGATCGGGTCCCACCCATGTCGCATCAGAGAGTTTATATGATTTAGATATGGTGTTATCAATGGATTTTGTGGACTTGCGATGCGAAGAGGTGATGGAAGTCAAGGCTTTAATACGGTTAAGTGCGGGGAATGATAAATACTATACCCCATAAGTAATGTATGATATAAATATAAGGTTCGCTGTGGTGAGGACAAAGTTGCAATAAAAGGGATATAGGGCAAGTTTAGAAGGAAATATGATATGGTTGTTAGTGGGTGGGCGGAGCTACTTTTTTTAACTATAGAACATGAATTTTAATAGTTAAAAGGGGTTTTGAAAGAAATGAAGTGTTGGACTTTAGAGTTTGAAAAAATGAAGGGTAAAAGAGGGTAAATGAAATGAATTAGGGTATAAATGAATTTTACTCACCATTACACCTTATCAGCAACATTTCCCCCTATGCACTAAAATAAAAAGGAATATTGATTCCATTGGAGTCCTTGACAGTCAGGATTTCCCTTTCTTTTTTTGGAAATAAATCACAACCATGGCATATTATTTTCAATAGGAAATATTTGAGAAATAATCAGTCAACTTGTGATACTGTAAATTATAGGAGTCTAACAGTTGATATAGCCAAAGGATTCATAAATATAACCAAAAAAACTATCACGAAGAATGTCTTTCTAATCAAGGAAAATTTTAAGGGTGGAAAATTATTTTAAGTTTTAGAAATCTTGGCGAATCTTAGTAGTCCCTAATATGCAAACTATAAAATTTTTGGTGATATGTTTGTAAAAATATTCAAATTTATAATAATTTCATATAGTCTCTATAAAAATTTGGCAATTTTTACGGTAAATAATTTTATACTATAAAATTTGGTCGAATCATTTTTAAAAAAATGGAAATTGACGAATATTTGTTTTTGGAAAAAACATGGGAAAATAGCCCATTTGCGAATATTAGCCCCAAAAATTTTCCCTGTTACTAATGCACACATTTACTTGATTAACCGTGTATAAAACATTTATGGGTCAACTTTAACTTTAGAAAAAAAGGAATTACACATCTTATTGTAAAAGGGACCATTTTTGTGACAACTGCATTCACTGCTAACTAGTTGTTAAGTAGTTAAATGAATTTTAATATTGTTTAAGGAAAAATACTGTGACATTTAATATTTTGATGGAAAATTAATTTTCCTTCTTTTTAATTATAAATAATAAAATTGGTTATGAAAAGTAAAAGTGAAAAGACTATTGGTAAATGTTTTCCAAGAACTGAAAAGGTGGTTGGACAGTTTGAATCGTTACCTGTTCCTTTGGGGATAAGAGAATCATCCCAGTGAGGAACAGGGGTTCTGTTCTTGGGCTAAGGAAGAGTGAAGAGTTTCATGAGCTGGTTGTGACCAGTGGAAATCACTCTAAGAATTCCTGAAGATTTCTAGTACTGACAGGACTGGCAGTCTTGAGGTCACAGGAGAAATTCTACTCTCAACTCGTACCTTTCAGTGGAAGCACGGGGGAAGAGAAGGACATCATTGCCTCTCCTGCTGGTTGGGAGGATACCAACAGTCACTTTGGTATTCAGATAAGTTTTGTCTGATCTAACACTAAATAGACAGAAGATTTGTGTTCAAGATTTTCTGTTTACGGACATTGGTTAATTATTCTATGTTCTGATAAGCTCTGTTTGATTTACTATTAAATAGACAGAAGGATTTTTGAGATTATTATATGCAAATAAATAGTATGGTTTGCATAAAAATATTGACATTAATCCTTAGAAAAATTCTCTATGTTAAAGGAAGAAGAGTTAGGGTAAATGAGTAACTTAGTAAATAAATAGTGAGTTCTGTGAAAATAAATGTAAACGTAATATCTATAAAAACAGATAGAAAATTAACCATAGTATACTCAGGACATTTTAGTGGAATCAAATGATAGCCTACCATATATAAATAGAATACTCAAGGTATTCATTAAAGTTGCACTGAGTTAAAAATAGTATTCTTTAAAAAAAGAACAAGAAGAACATTATTGCAACACTGTAAAAAAAAAAGGGTTTATGTCCATGTAAAAGTATTCCAGGGAGAGTTGTTGGCAATGGGTATGAGGGTGAAAACCTCAACCCAATACACATCGCTCCTCTAAATAATTAATATACGCGGACAAGTTATAGGGTGGTACAGTCACCGTGAGTATAACTTAGTAAAACGAAATCAACAGAGAATAGAAATTAAGTACAGAAACCAAGGACTGGAGAAAATAAAATACTAAAATGACAATGAGTAAATTAAATTGAAAGAAAGAACCAAGTTACAACTTAAATGGAGAGCATAACTGTAGATATTGCATAAATGTATATTTACTATTTGAACAAGACAAGAAATGAAATTACACAGAAAAATAAGCTATGTAGCAAGTTAAGAATTGGGATAAAAGCATACAACATAACTTGTACATTTCATTAAAAAAAAGAGAAATACTGAATTTCTGATTCTCCCAAAATTATTACATGCAGTCCAAGTGAAGATAAAGTCTCTACTCTAGAAATTATACATCCATAGTATAAATCTTCTCATACTAAATGCAAATCTTAATATTACAAAACTAGCAGAGCCGGAAGAGACTATTCATGGCCACAAGAAATGCTGGCTGAAAACTTAGACCTTAACTATTCCATTTATACATATGAAAAAATGAGAATGAAACACGGCCAACTGTAAAAACCCATTTTTAGGTTCATTTTCTATGAAGACTCGAAGACACAGTTACACCTCATTAACTGAGTACAAGAAATTAGAGGTACCTGAAGGGACTATCGGCGTGTTAGCGGAGTCGTATGCCAAAACCAATCAATTATAGTCTCTGCAGAGGAACAACTAAACCGAAGTAGTGCCAACCTACCAGGGTTGACCTGTGACAATAGCCACAGAGGCAAATTTGTAAGGAAGAGAGACCAAAACATAAAAATGAAATTCTCTAACTCAGAAAAAGAAGTAGTCGAGTTTTAAGAAAAAAATGGAAATCTATTGGGAGAAGTACCTGAGGAATATAAGCCCTCCTCCACTGTCCGAGCGATGTACTAGTGATCCTTAGAGAAGGAAAAGAAAATTTAGACATAGTAATAACGAAGAAGTTTCTCTAAAAATATATTTGGAGATGAGTTGAAATTCTTAGTAGGCGAGAAGGGAGAAAAGTTACCTGAATGTTAACAAATGAAATCCGTCATGAGGAAACTGTTCCAATGACCCAGACCAAATTTTTCCAACATTTCATAGTTGGATGGTATCAGTTCGATCTTCTCCATAGATCAACACAAAGAAATTCTAGGGGCGAAGCCATGAAGGAACTTTGCGAGCTGGGTGAAATTGTGATGGCAGCAGAGCCATAGCACGAGAACGCCACGGAGCAAACACAATATGGAGCAAGAAAAAACATAACTAATGAACTTCTTGACCAGATGCAGTGACCAATGAGGTGGAAATTAGGGTTTGCGAGTTTACCTATGCCATTTTCCCGCCGGTGGTCCTCATCGTCAATCTGTCTACATTCAACAGTGTAGATGCATGAAGAGGACCATAAAATCCCGCAACCATATCTATGCACATCATAGTTGTCCACCGAATTAACGAATGGTACTTCTGCCTTGAATGTCCATCCTTCGTTACAGATATACCTCGAAAGAATCCAATGAATGGTATAAATCTATTAAATGATAAAACGTATATTAAGGTTGCATTATGGAATAACATTCAAATATAAACTATGACATAGTGCAAGGTATAAATTATATATATGGAGTGCAAGGTATAAAATATATATATATATATATATATATATATATATATATATATATATATATATTCATTGCCAACTAATTAAAATGTTGAATTATTATGAAGTGACAGGGAATCCTTTTGGGATTGATATGTTGTAATACATCCTATGAGTTAAATATATATTTTTTAAAATATATAAACCTTAATACATAGTGTTGGTAGATTTGGAAAGGAAGAAAAGTGATAATAGAGCTTAATCAACAGATAGTAAGATTAACCTTAGTTTAAGGGAACAACTTTGGTCTAGGAGGTAAAAAAAAATATTTTCTTGTTTATCAGTGTGACAAGTGGTTTCAGAGTAACGTTCATATGCTAGGACCCTAAGGTTAAACTAAAAATTTACACTGTGTGTATTTTAATGCATAGAATAGAAGTATAACATTGAAACATCATGAGAAGGGGAACAAAACAACCACCACCCCAAGACATCAGAGAACCCCAAACAAAACCAGTTGTGAACCCTGAGATGTTTGTTCAGATGAGTGTTGATCAGCACCAGCAAACCAACAAGATGCCGGAGGAACAAAAACCTCAAACCAATATATTTTTGAATATATTACAACAGTTACAAGAAGAAATGACTCGAGTGAGAAGGGATAACGAATGATTAATGCAAGAGAAAGAAAAGATACTCAAAAGTCTGTCCGACAAACAAAATCAAGAAATGGAACACCCCAATACTAACAGGGCCATGCAAGAAGGTGAAGAACAACAAACCAGAGACAACACCATTGACAAAGTGGAAAGAAGCCCATCCCAATGAAGCAACAAGAATAAAAACTACAATGAAACAAAATCCAGAAAATTGTCAGATCAACAAGAGGTTAAGAAGCAGAAAGTAGAGCTCTAGTGGAGTTTCAAAAAATAAAACCACCAACATTTGATGGTGAGGTTGAGGAAGTGGCAGAGGGATGGTTAATAAACATGAACAAGTATTTTCAGGTGTATGAATATAACAGCAACCTAAAGGCCAAATTTTCCATATATCAGCTAAGGGAGAAATCCACTATGTGGTGGGAAGAAGTGAAGAATGTTCACAACACTGAGGAATAAGATGTCACCTGGGAATTGTTCTAGCAATAATTTAAAGAAAAATATTTGAAAAAACGTTTCTACGATGAGAAAGCTAAAGAATTTCATGACTTGAGGTTGGGACAGATGACTATGGATGAATATATCACCAAGTTCACCTCCCTCTTATGATATGTTCCATATCTTCGAGAGGAAAACGCTAAGGTGTAGAGATTTTCGAGCAGCCTGCCAATACATATGAAATAGTGAATTGAATTTGTAAATCCCAGAACAATGGATGAAGCCATTCATAAGGAACGAATGTGCTATCAACAGTCCAAGGCTAAAGGAGAGGTTGGAAAGAGTTGGCAGCCAAGGAAGGGACAGAAAAGCAGCTCCAACTTCAAAGGAGCTAAAAGCAATCAATTTAAGAATTTTTCCCTAAATTCTGTCAGTAAAAAATTTGGCAGGAATCATCATAGAACCCGATGGCCAGTAGAAGAAAAGCCTACAGAGGCATCCAGCAAGCCTGAGCAAGGACAGGTGACTAAGCCACCTCTACAGTGTTGGGGGTGTGGTGAGGCACACTACTATAAAAACCACCCACAATGAGTAGGAAATGACACAGTTATAAACTTGCGAGAAGCTTCCACAATAGTTGATGTGGCGTGAAACATTCCTCATATCAACACGACGTTGGAGGATCGACACGCAGATTATCATCCAACGATGATTGAGTTGGAAGGTAAATTACTGTTTGAATCTATTTCTATTTTGGTATACCTAGGTGCAATTCTAAGTTATGTTAGTCTTAAAATAGTGGAACTATGTAAATTAAAAGAATAGAAATTCAAAAATTCGTGGATGGTATAGCTAGCCATAGGAGCAAAAGGAAAGGTAATTGGCAAGATTCCAAATTGTACTTTGGAAATTTCAGAACAACAGTTACAAGTACACCTGAAGATACTACCATTAGGGTCCTACGATGTTTTGCGGGGAATGGACTGGCTAGACATTGGACCTTAGTGGAATGCAAGGAAAATATTATTTATTATAGAATGCAAGATGGCACACGCAAGGAGATTCAAGGAATCAAGAAGCCACTATAGTTATGTCTAATTACAACATCCCAAATGAATAAATGTATAAGGAAGGGATGCCAGATATATTTTATTCAGGTGGGATATGCCAATTCTAAGGAAAAATCACCTATGATGGAAAACATACCTGTGGTGCAAGAATTCATGGATGTTTTTCTAGAAAATATTCTTGGATTACCACCAAGACGGGATGTCGATTTTACTATAGAGTTAATGCTAGGAGCATCATCTGTGTGAAGGGCTCCTTACAGAATGAGCATTCTAGAATTAACTGAATTGAAAATGCAGTTACAGGAACTGCTGGACAAAGGTTACATTCATCCGAGTGTGTCCCTTGGGGAGCACCAGTGTTGTTCATGAAGAAGAAAGACGGAACCATGCAAATGTACATGGATTATAGATTAAGTATCCATTACCAAGGATTGATGATCTGGTTGATCAAGTGAAGGGGGCCACAGTGTTTTCTAAGATCAATTTAAGATCTGGATATCACGAGATCCAAATCAAGGATGAAGACATATGCAAGGCAAATTTCCGTACCAGGTATGGGCATTATGAATCTGTGGTGTTACCCTTTGGGTTAAAAAATGCACCAGTAACCTTTATGAGGCTAATGCATGGAATCTTTCATCCGTTCCTGGATAATTTTGTAGTCATATTTATATATGACATTTTAATTTATTATAAAAACAGGGAAGAACATAAATTGAATTTGAGGATTGTGCTGGAAATGCTAAGAAAACACCATTTGTACACTAAGTTCAACAAATGTGATTTCTTTAAAACAAAAATCCAGTACCTAGGTCATGTCATTTCAGCAGAAGGGATTGTTGTTGACCCAGAGAAGATTAAGACAATTATGGAATGGTGAGTACCCCAGAATGTGGTAGATATTCGATATTTTATGGAGTTAGCTGGGTAATATCAGAGATTTATTGAGGGATTTTCCAAAAAAAAATTCCCATTACCTCCTTGCAAAGAAAAGGAAAGGTTTTCGAGTGGACTGTTGAGTGTCAGAACAGTTTTGAAAAGTTGAAACAACCTTTGAACACTGCACCAGTGTTGAGGGTAGCTGACCCCAAAAAATAATTTGAAGTCTGTACAGATGCAAGAAAAGAAGGTGTTGGGGTATTTTTATCGCAAGAAGGAAAAGTAGTGGTATATGAGTCAAGAAAGTTAAAAGAGCATGAAAAAAGGTACTCCACCTATGATCTGGAACTAACAACAGTAGTGCATGCACTCCGAGTTTGGAGACACTACTTGCTGGGTAAAAAGTTTGTGCTAAAAATTGACCATAGCAGTTTGACCAATTATTTCAAGAAGGTGGATTGAAACTCAAGATGGGAAAGATGGAATGCCTTTTTAAGTGAGCTTGATATGGAAATATAGCACGTGAAGGGTAAGGAAAACCGGGTAGCTGATACTTTAAGTAGAAAACTACATTGTGTTTGTGAGCTATATTACAATCAGCTGGAAAGTAAATTTTTAGAAAAAGTGAAAGAAGAAGCACAAAAAGATCCAAAATATTAATTCTTATGGCAGCAAATGGAAGAAACCAAAAAACAAGTAAGTACTTCTAAATATGGAGTTGATATAAATTGGATGCTAACTTTTATAGGTAAGGTGTATGTACCAAACCATGTGGACCTAAAGGAGCTAATAATGAATGAATACCATCGCAGCAATTACGTAGGTCACCCAAGATACCGAAAAATGTTGACTGCAATTAGAAAGGTATATTTCTGGCCTGTTATGCATAAAAATATTGCTGAGTATTTAAATAAATGTTTGGAGTGTCAGCAGGTGAAGGTGGAGCATCAACATCCCCTAGGATCATTGCAGCCCATACTGGTACCTGAATGGAAGTGGGAGGTCATATCTCTAGACTTCATTACAGGTTTACTGTGGACAAAAAAACAAAATGACTCAATCATGGTGGTAGTGGACAAATTGAGTAAATTTTCACATTTTATACCCGTGCAGTCTACTTACAAGACTGTACAGATAGCAGACATATTCATGAGGGAAATTTTTAGGCTACATGGTATTCCGAAGACGATTATCTCAGACAGAGATGTTAATTTTACCTCATCATTTTGGTAGACTCTATTTATAGGTCTGGGGCCCCAAATAAACTTTAGTACAGCTTATCATCCCCAGACCAATGGTCAAATGGAGTGAGTAAACCAAGTATTGGAAGACATGTTGTGCATGTATGTGATTCAACAACCAACCAAATGAGAAGACTATTTTCATCTTGTCGAATTTTCTTACAACAATGGTTATCAAGAGTCCCTGAAGATGAGTAATTTCGAGGCCTTGTATGGGAGGCAGTGCCGCACACCCATAAATTGGAGCAGCCTTGAAACAAAATTGATGTTGGGACCCGAAATGCTTGCTGAAATGGAATTATAAGTAAGGAATATAAGATAAAATATGAAGGCTGCACAAGATCAACAGAAGAAATATGCAGATAAAAAGAGGTCTTATCGGGAATTCGAAGTGGGAGACCATGTGTATGTGAGGATCAAACCCAAGAGAAGTACCTTGTGCCGGTGGACCTCTTGTGCTAAGTTGGCTCCCATGTTCTGTGGAAATTTCCAAATTTTGGAAAGGGTAGGACCTGTGGCCTATCACTGTCTTTACCCAGTCACATTTGAGTACACAATGTGTTT
The DNA here is from genome assembly GCA_034641835.2 of Pinus albicaulis. NCBI lineage: Eukaryota > Viridiplantae > Streptophyta > Pinopsida > Pinales > Pinaceae > Pinus > Pinus albicaulis. The sequence continues at coordinate 811,820,537 of CM076581.1, read as the reverse complement.
CATGTGTCCTTGTTGAAACGTTATGTGCACGATTCCAAGCACGTAATTCATTGGCAGAATATACAGGTAGGGTAGAATAAAAATCCTAACTTGAAATATAATTTCTTTATGAGAATATGACAAGAAAAGCTTTGTCATTTTTGTTGGAGAGGTAAATCCCCTCTGTGGACAAAGGTGATCCCACTAGCCCTAGAGTGGGTCTAGCAACAAACAAAACACGCTACGATATCAATTCCTAGTTACAAACGACAAGGCTATGATAGATAGCCTACCTCAAGACCTACACTGCTTTTGTTGAAGAAGAAGCGTTGCTTCCTGTTCCTAGCTTGATAGATCACAATCCTTACGCTCACCGCGTCCAGACACCAGTACACATGCAGAGAAGAAACAATGGCATACAACGTAATAATTCAAGCATGTAACTATCAATTAGTTGGAAAAGATTGAGTCAAATTGCATTACACAGATAAGAAATACAATAGTGGAACCAAGAACATAGTCGAGCATATATTAAAATGTGAAAGAAAGATTACAACCGAGTTCCGACGTCGCGTTCTTCCTTTGGAAGGGCTTCCAGTGGAGTGTGTCTCACAAAGCTTGTCGAGAATTTAGATAAGGTTCTCTCTCTTACGGGGTTCTCCTTAGCTCTACTTTCAAAAGTCGCTCAACTATATTTTTCTTCCCAAATGTTCAGCTAGGTTGCAAGTAGATAGGGCAGGCTTTTATAGAGGGAGAAGGAGAGGTTAGGATCCCTATAATCATGGGGGAGAGTCCTATCTCTTAGGAAGGTTCCACGAGAGGTGGAAAACCACTTCCTAAACAGGGAGATCCAGAGTCAAACAGCCCAACCTCTTTCTGATGATTCATTCTGAAGTTGTTAGAATCAAAATTCCACTTTTTATTTTTAAGAAACATTCCCAAATAGGCTTGACGTGGGCAATACACAGGGACAGAGCACCAGGTGTCGCGAGCTTAGTGTAAATTTCCTAAGTCAGCGCGAGTGATGAACTGGCTACTCACGCCAATGCCCAAACATATGTTTTAGTAAGTTTCTGAGGAAATGTTCTCAAGGAGAATTCTTGACCTTATGCAAAAGGATGAAATCAAGGTGTTTTCAGGACATTTTACTATTCACAGGTCATGGGAATAGTCCTCCAATGTACGGGACAAGGGATTGCAGGGATGGTGAAAAAATATTGTCTAACTGTTTGCAGGTAGAACCAGACGGCAAGTTTCTAGTTGAGCCGCAACACATACTTGACTAGAGGGAAATTATGCTCCGGAAGCGAGTCATCACCCAAGGTTAAAGTGCAGTGGAAGCACTTCGGCCCGAATGAGGCTAATTGGGAGGATGAAACTTTTATGCATGAGGCTTACCTAGAGCTCTTTTCTGAGCTAAAATGAAACACTGAGGACGTTGTTACTTCCAGGGGTGGAATTTGTGACAACTGCATTTACTGCTCACTAGTTGTTAACTAGTTAAATGACTTTTAATATTGTTTAAGGAAAAATATTGTGACATTTAATATTTTTCTGGAAGTATTTTTCCTTCTTTTTAGTTATAAATAATAAAATTGGTTATGAAAAGTAAAAATGAAAAGGTTGTTGGTAAATGCTTTCCAAGAATTGAAAAGGTGGTTGGACAGTTTGAATAGTTACCTATTCCTCTGGGGATAAGAGACTCATCCTAGTGAGGAATATGGGTTTTGTTCTTCGGTTACAGAAGAGTGAAGATTTTCTTGAGCTGGTTGTGACCAGTGGAAATCACTCAAAGAATTCCTGAAGATTTCTGGTACTGTCTGGACTGGCAGTCTTGAGGTCACAACAGAAATTCTACTATCAACTCGTACCTTTCAGTGGGAGCACAGGGGAATAGCATGATGTCATTGCCTCTCTTGTTGGTTGGGAGGACACCAACAGTCACTTTTATATTCAAATAAGTTCTATTTGATGTAACACTAAATAGACGGAATATTTTTGTTCAAGATTTTATGTTTACAGATATTGGTTAATTATTCTATGTTCTAATAAGCTCTGTCTGATTTACTATTAAATGGACATAAGGATTGTTGAGATTATTATATGCAGATAAATAGTATGGTTTGCATAAGAATATCTATATCAATCCTTATAAAAACTCGTTGTGTTAAAGGAAGAAGAGTTAAGGTAAATGAGTAACCCAGTAAATAAATACTGAGTTCTATGAAAATAAGTGTAATCATAATATCTATAGAAACAAATAGAAAATTAACCATAGTATACTCAAGAAATTTTGGTGGAATCAAATGATAGCCTGTCATATATAAATAGAAGACACAGGATATTCATTAAAGTTTCACTGAGTTAAAAATAATATTTTTAAAAAAAATAACAAGAAGAACATTATTGCAACACTGTCAAAAACAAGGGTTTTTGTCCATGTAAAACTATTGCAGGGAGCGTTGTTGGTACTGGGTACGAGGGTGAAACCCTCAACCCAATACACATTGCTTCCCTAAATAATTACTATACGCTGATAAGTTATAGGGTGGTTCGGTCACCGTGAGCATAACTTGGTAAAACGAAATAAATAGAGTAGAAATTACGTATAGAAACCAAGGAATGGAGAAAATAAAATACTAAAATGATAGTGAATAAATTAAACTTCAAGAAAGAACCGAGTTACAAATTAACTGGAGAGCATAATTTTATATATTGCATTACCGTATGTTTACTATTTGAACAAGGCAAGAAATGAAATTATGCAGAAAAATAAGCTATGTAGCAACTTAAGAATTGTGATAAAGCATACAACAGAACTTGTACATTTCATTTAAAAAAGAGAAATAGTGAATTTATGATTCTCCCAGAATTATTACATGAAGTCCGAGTGGAGAGAAAGTCTCTAATCCAGAAATTATACATCCACAGTATAAATCTTCTCATACTAAATGCAAAGCTTAATATTACAAAAATAGCAGAGCCGGAAGAGACTATCTGTGGCCGAAGAAATGATGGCCGAAAAATTAGCCCTTAACTATTCCATTTATACATATGAAAAAACAAGAATCAAACACAACCAACTATGAAAACCCAGTTCTGGGTTCATTTTCTATGAAGACCCGAAGACGTAGTTACGCCCCATTAACTGAGTACAAGCAATTAGAGGTACCTAAAGGGAGTATCGACATGTTAGCGGAATCAAATGCCAAAACCAAACAATTATAGTCTTTGCAGAGGAACAACTAAATCGGAGTAGTGCCAACCTGCTAGGGTAGACCTGCGACAATAGCCACCGAGGAAAATTTGTAAGGAAGAGAGACCAAAACATAAAAACGAAATTCTCTAACTCAGAAAAAGAATTAGTCGATTTTTAAACAAAAAACGGAAATCTGTTGGGAGAAGTACATGAGGAATAGAAGCCCTTCTCCACTGTCGGAGTGACGCACTAGTGATCCTTAGAGAAGGAAAAATAAAAGTTAGACGCGGTAATAATGAAGAAGTTTCTCTAAAAATAGATTTGGAGATGAGTTGAAATTCTTAGAAAGCGAGAAGGGAGAAAAGTTACCTGAATGTTAACAAATGAAATCCGTCATGAGGAAACTGTTCCAATGACCCAGACCAAAGTTTTCCAACGTTTCGTAGTTGGATGGTATCGGTTCGATCTTCTCCATAGATCAACACAAAGAAATTCCAGGGGCGAAGCCATGAAGGAACTTTGCGAGCTGGGTGAAATTGTGATGGCAGTAGAGCCATAGCACGAGAACGCCGCGGAGTAAACACAATATGGAGCAAGAAAAACCATAACTAATGAACTTCTCGACCGGATGCAGTGACCAAGGAGGTGCCAATTAGGTTTTTCGAGTTTACCTATGCCATTTTCCCACCGGTGGTCCTCACCATCGATCTGTCGACATTCAACGGTGTAGATGCATGAAGAGGACCATAAAATCTCACAACCATACCTGTGCAGATCACAACTGTCCACCGAATTAATGAAGGGTACTTCCACCTTGAATGTCCAGCCTTCATGACAGATATACCTCGAAAGAATCCAATGAATGGTATAAATCTATTAAATGATAAAACATATATTAAGGTTGCGTTATGGAATAACATTCAAATATAAACCGTGACAGAGTGCAAGGTATAACTTATATATATGGAGTGCAAGGTATAACATATATATATATATATATATATATATATATATATATATATATATATATATATGATAAGGACGTGTTGCCAACTAATTAAAACGTTGAATTATTATGAAGTGATAGGGAATCCTTTTGGGATTGATATGTTGTAATACATCCTATGAGTTTAATATCTTTTTTTTTAAGATATAAACCTTAATACATAGTGTTGGTAGATTTGGAAAGGAAGAAAAGTGATAATAGAGCTTAATCAACAAACAGTAAGATTAACCTCGGTTTATGGGAACAACTTTGGTCTAGGAGGTAAAAAAAAATTATTTTCTTGTTTATGAGTGTGACAATTTTGCTAAATAAAATTTTCTTATATATAAATGAATGTTAAAAATAATAATGAGGAGCTTATCATGTAGGAACTTATTAGAAATGGAATAATCTCAAATCCCTAGGAAATTGGTGAGTGGGGAGCCATGTGACAAGAATATAATTTTTTTAATTTATTAAAAGTAATGGACCATTTTGCTAAATAAAATTTCTTTATATATAAATTAATGTTATAAATTATAATGAGGAACTTATCATGGAGTAACTTATTAGAATTGGAATAATCTCAAATCCATAGGAAATTGGTGGGTGGGGAGCCATGCGACAATAATATAATTTTTTTAATTTATTACAAGTAATGGACCATTTTGCTAAATAAAAATTGTTTATATATAAATTAATGTTATAAATTATAATGAGGAATTTATCATGGAGTAACTTATTAGAATTGAAATATTCTCAAATCCCTACAGAATTGGTGGAATCTAATTTTTTAAATTTATTAAAAATTACTGCAACCTAAAAAACTATGTAACACACTACAACCTTTGATAAGCATTAAGGTTAACCATATGTTAAGCATACTCTTTTGGAAATCAATCTAAACCCTCAATTAAAAGACTAAAACTAGCAATTGCACCACGTGTTGCAAAGGAAACGTCGTAAGATTGTGGTATAGGAAAGAATAACATATAAGAAAGAATAGTTAGTAGGAACTTTCTCGGCTCCAACTGGTCCTCCAGAATAAGGGGTGGAGAATTATGTTTACTGGAACTCAAATCAAAATATCCATATTGGGTAATTGATGTGGAACAACTTCATTGTTATTAATTGCATGTAAGATGTGTTTTTTCATAATGGATGAGATATTTTGGACAAAGTACTCATGACCTCTATATGACGAAATCTGCATGTTTATTTATTTTTATTTTTTCTACATGAAGGATGCACTTTCTTTTTATGACCAAGTTGGGCAGACTTCACCCTTCCACGAAATTATTTGCTTCTATCACATTCACCATGTTGAATTCCTCTGATACTACTCCTAGAACTCTGACTCTACTCTACAGCTAGAATTATTTAATGGAATAAAAACTTATCACTATGACATGTCATACTTCATAAGAGACTACTAAGAAACTTAAGTATGGTAAATCCACCTTCACCTGTCATTTGAACATAGAGCATAGAGTTTATCTTAATCATCAATTTTATGGATAAGAGACATTTGGGCCCTTTTTAACCCTTGGGGATCATTAACTAATCTCAGTTCAAATAATTTATATTAATAATTATCTACAATCATATTTCCATAATTCCTCTTTGAACAACCAATATTCCACTTCTTTGGAACTTTTCACCTCAGTCATAATAACAAACATCATGAAGACCCAAAAGTAAGAAGAAAAAATCAACTCATAATCAGGGAATCTAGCGACTTCTTTAAGGATCATAATTCAAGACTTTAGTGCCTTTTAAAGATCATTTATTTTCTCATCAAATAAAAAGAAAAAAATAAAATTTTGTAGTGACAAGAATGGGAACAAATTTTAAATGTAATAAGTCCATTCCCTAGTGATAGTACATTTTTTTTTTGAAATGAAATTATTTTCTCGATCTTTTAAATAATAGATTCATCCCCAAGTGACCCTTTAGAGATACATTTTTTTTGAACTAATTGCAATAGGTAAGTGTCTTTTGTCTAGTATTTTCTGAGCCATTGAATCTAAGGGAAGATGTAAAGAAATACTAGACAAAAAAGATCAGAGTGACTGAATGTGAAATGAAAATAACATTGAGGAATCTCTTCTGATTTTCTCATGTGGGCCTTCTTCAATTGTGTAGGTAGTAGGAGCTTTCTCCTCCAGAATAAGCGGTGGAGAATTATTTTGAGTGAACTACTACTCATGTAACTTTGACTCCTCCTTACAATTGGAATGTTTCTCTTCCCATAACTCTATCTCGGGTAATAATTCTAGCTTTCTCTTGTTTATGAATAAATTGTCTGTATATCACTATTGTCTATCTATTTTTTAGTGCTTGCTTGAATCAGTGAGATAATGTAGCTCATATGAATTCCAAAATCCTTCAGTAACTCATTTTCTGAAGAGCCCTCTTCTGTTTTTAATTCTGTTATTTGGTCCTCCATAACCTTGTCAACGTCGTTTCCTTCTAAAGAATCATACATTCTTGATAAGTATCCATTGTGTTGTTTTTCTTCTTCCATATACTTTGGATCTAAATGAATGGAACATGAGATAAGCTTTGTGACATATTCCAAGATTTTTCATTGCACTTCTCATGTGTATCAGGGAAAATAGATTCCATACAGTCAATGCTATGCCTTTTTAGGGCTTGTTGTAAGGTTGGAAGCTTCTCTTCACCATGTCTCCTTTATTCTGTATCCTTGACTTTGATACAAACAATTGTTACCTACCCCTTTAAAGGTAAATTTAGTGTTATTTAAGAAATGAGAATTATGAACATTTATCATTATTTCTCAAGATAAATCATGTCCTCTGAAGTAATTTGGAAATTTAAAAAAAGATCACATATTTTAAAAAATTCCATTATTAATTTATTTTTTTATATATTAAGAAATAATACTCATGAATTATAAAACAATTGTAACATAAATAATATATAACAAAAAAAACATTTATTTTTTGAATAATAAAATAGTTGTAACAAAAATAATACAGAACAAGAAAAACTATGTATATTTCGATGTATGAAAATTTAGATACATTTTATTAAGTAAAATTTTAAAAGAAGAATGGTGATAAACATTTAAAAGTCATTTTATTAAGTAATTAGTTTAGATCTAGAGTTAAGATTGATTTGGGCCATCTTAGTTCCTCCCTATAAGGAAACTACATTCCACATGAATAACATGGGCTGTATTTATAATGTATCATTATTTTATTTTATAATTTCTATTTTTTATTGTATTTTGACCTAGTTAAAATGTTCATTACATTATGTCATTTTTTTTTTAATTTACTTTTATTTTTAATTTTGTGTAATTTGACATAGTCAAAATGTTAAACATGGCATTACAACCTTTCTATCAACAAATTTTTAATAACAACATTTTAACTTAAAAGTCACCAAAACCTAAATTCAATTTAACTTATTAAAAAGAAAAAAACTAACATTATAAAAAACATATATAAAAATATTTACTTGTAAAATTTAAGAAGTTAATTATCAATTGATTAATGAGTTAACTTCAATGATTTGGAAAATAATTCATAATAATAATAAATAATTTTAATATAAAAGACAATATTATTTTAAATATTTTAGTTTAATATTAATAATTTAATAAATATGATTAAAATAAAATTTATAATAATTAAATTGGAATAAATTTTTGTAATAAAAATAATTAATTCATATGAAATTTTATAAGATTAATATCATTATTATTGCACCAAGAGTCATCTAGTATGATGGAGATGGAGATGTGAGATGTTGTCATATAAAAATATATTTAAAAATAATAAATTAATATTTACAATAAAAATAATAAAATAATGTTCTAAGTAAATAAAATACTTCAATCTTTATTTCAATTTTATATCCATTTTATCTCGAGATAAAATAATTAAAATTAAACTAAAAATATATATATATATATATACCTTTTAATATTAAAGAGATATTTAATACCTTCACTACTTAATATGCAGTTAGCAAATACAATGTAAAAATAATATAATTTATATTTTCTTTTTTCTTTTTTCTTTTTTCTTTTCTTCCTCCTCCTCCTCCTTCTTCTTCTTCTTCTTTTTTTCTATTCTTTTCTATTTTTTTTTCTTTTTTTTCCTTTTTTTTTATTTTTTTCTCTCTAAGCAAGATTAATCTATTAAAAAAGGGAATAAAGTTACAGCATGACAGTAGTCAAAAACGCTGCCCAGATAAATGGCAGATTTGTCAAAAAAACATAAAATAAGACAACCCACTGACGGGGAAACCAATCTTGAACAGATTTACATTTCCCACGTAGGGGAGCCAACGTTGATATCTTTGACGTTTGCAGAGTTTAGAGAGTTCCAAAATAAAACAAAAGTTCAACATAGCAAGATGAACAAAATCATGCCCAATTAGGTGGGCCGTGAAGCAAGATAACCAAACCACAGAGAAGTAGCTACTCATCCGGTGGCTCTTCGACAATACGGCACCAATCTTTAGCCAACAAGTCACTATCCCTAGCAAGAGTGGCTCCAGACTCGGAAGGTCTAGGATCAACCGGCGCCATCTCCACATCATGAGCACTGCGAACCTGAGCCTCCAGATCCTGCACATTCACGCTCCCAAGCCCCACCCGAAGGCTCGAAAGCTGAGCTTTGTCTGAGCAAAGGCCCGCCGGACAAGTCCATTGCTCCTCCATCTGGGCTTCTTCATGGAAAACCAAATTAATTGAAGCTGTGATTCAAGGGCGGTTCAGAGAGCATTTAAAGGAGAAAATTGTCGAGCCTGTCGTGGGAGAAGGCAAGGTGGCGGGGGTGTGAAGAACAGGGGAGCCCAAATGGTGGCCAAAACCATGAAACCACCCTCTCCCACTTTTGGTGTGAGGATAGTGGCCTGCATAAAATTCACTAGAGAGGGGAGGCGACACGGAAGAAGGGCTAGAAGGCAGACGCAGGGGATGGCCTCTGGTGCTGCCCCTACGGCAATGCATTTTATGATGTAGGCGAGGCATAGGGGAGGTCTCAGCAAGGGGTGTAATACGAGGCAGAGCAGCAGGAATGACGGGGGAATGAGAGATTAGAGGACTCCAAGAAGCCGAAGAGGACAGACAGAGGCCAGAACAGAGGCTAGAGGCCAGAGAGAAATTCAAATTGTTCAATGGATGCAGCTCTTCAGATAAACCAGAGCGGAACTCCAATTTATCGTCCCACCTGCTACGGCATCAAAAAACACCCGCCATTAATCTATCATTGATGAGAGCCGAAGGCCGGAGCATGCTTGAGCATGCGGAGGCGCGAACATGAGAGGAGGTTTGGTTATGAGCTGCATTACAACTTAATGCATTAAGAATGAACCTTGCGCATCTTAAATGCCATTTGCCATCGTTCATCTGCTGTCTGCCAGCCATGTCATGGGTGGGCAGGTGGCTCCACACTTCGCCCCACCCATGTCCCGTCACATTAATCACCCAAATATACACCCGCATCTGGGAATAATATAATTCATATTACATGATATGCCATTCTATATTTAGTTGGCATGTAATATTTAAAATAAAAAATATACTAATAATTAAAAATTGGTTTATTGTTAGCTATAAATAAAATATTCCAATGTCCATATTAAATAACATAATTTTATATAAAGAAAAATAAAATGATTTAAATTAAACAATTTTTTATGTTTTCGCTTTGCATTGCATGGAATATGTGTCATTTATTACATTTCAAGTAAAGACTTAATATATAACATTTTAAAATATTAATAACAAAAAAGATGAATATATTATATACAAAGATTGTATTTCATTAACAAATTATTGAGAGATTTGTAATTCATTAATTTTTTATTATATATATATATATATATATATATATATATAGAGAGAGAGAGAGAGAGAGAGAGAGAGAGAGAGAAATAGACTCTTTTATATTTGTAAATATGATTAAGATATATATTAAAAATTTAATGTGTAGAATGTGAATCATAATTAAAATAATACAACATTTTGAAAAATAAATTTACTATTAATATATATTTTTTAAAAATAATTATTCATTAGTTTTTAATATGAAAATTAGTTTATATATATATCCATATATATAATTGGGACATGTATATTTAACATTTTAATATATAGAATATAAATCATAATGTATATACTATATAACACATTTTATTTGTGTGTTGCTCAGTATCAACACAAATCCATTTTAATTTTAAATCTAGCAAGAATGAAGAAGAATCACATATTTTGATCACTCCTCCTAGTTTGATAGATCTGAAATTAATATAACTATATATTGGTTAATATAAATTTCAAAATGTTATAAAATAAAAAAAATCCACACCATTTTTACAATATTAAAAAAAATAAAATACATTTTAAATCAATTTAATATCAAAATGGTAATGATCAATATTATTATATTTTAAATATATTTTTAAATAAAAACACTCAATTGTTAAATATTAAATATTTCCAAGATAATTAAATTATAAAAATTAAATTAATAATTTTAATTTTAACCATAAAATTATAAAGTGTTTAATAAAATTACTATGAATTTCAAAGATATATATTACACTTTTTCATGGTATTTTAAAGGAAATCCATGATGGAATGCAAGAATATGATTTTAGTATATATGGAAAAATCCACATAACATTGAAAACCTAAATTATCTTTTTTAAATATAAGGAGTAATCTGAAGTGAAATTATCTTTTTTAAATTTAGTAATTTTTAAGTACTATTTGTTGGAAAGTTTTTGTTTTATTTTTAGTTTTGATTAAATTTTTTTAAAATCAGGTAGTTATTCATTAAAATAACAAGTTTGAAAAGTAAAATTTTCACAACAAAAGTGCCCCTAGAATTTATGAGATGCTAAATTCATATAGTTAAAAAAAAAAGCAGTTTAAATAACACAAATCAATATTTAACTACAATTGTTTTCACCAAATTCTAAAAATAAATCCACTAAAATCTCCATAAAAAAATTTAATTTCTTCGGTGGTGACGGGTCTTATAATTTAGTTTTTGTAACCCAGTTTTAGTACACCGATATGATGTTTTACCGAGCTTGTGTTACTTTCGGATGCTTCTTTTTTATGAAACTGAAAAAAATGAGAGAATATATCTACAATGGAATAATATTGAACATTGATTCAAGATAATGGAATAAGATGAAATCTTGCAACAAGGTAATATTTTCCAAGCCATTAGATGAATAGCTTGATATTGTTGTAGGCCTCTGTTGGAATTTTGTTGCGAACAATAATATTCATCTCATACAGGAGACACAATTCCTTGAATATTTCTTGGAATTGCTTTGTTGGCCATACTCTAATGGCAATAAAGAAGAGACCTTTCTTGGCCTAATGTATCCCTTGTCCAACATTTCCTTCAGCTGCAACTTCAACTCTACCAACTCTGGTGTGCTCACCTTGTAAGGTGCCTTAGATGTTGTCACTGCTCTTGGTACCAACTCAATAGAATAGTATACTTCCCTGTGAGCTGGAAACTCTAAAATCGCTGCGAGATATACATCCCGAAACTACTATAGAAATAGGTACTTTGTCAAAACATCTGCAACCTTAAATTCCTTAGATTTGTCACTAGAAATGTCCATTTCAAATAACACACACCCTTTCCTATGACTATGCTTGGCCTGCATATTTGTAACCATTCTCATCGATGTTGCTTTCTTCTTACACTGTAAGACTCTTTATTCTCCATTATCATCCAAACACTTAATAGCCTTGTCATAAAAATGCATCTTGTTCTTGTGAAGATATAACTATTCCCTACCCAAAAGCATGTTATATGATCCCAATGGAAATAAATTCAAATGTGCTAATGTAGGCATACAATTCAAGTCAAGTGCACAAGGTCTTACCCAATGATGAAATATCTTCTTGGCACGCATATCCAACTGCACTAACCAAGATTTTGCATGCACTTCATTATTCAAACCACACTTATCCACCAGGTCAGGATTAAAATAACTATGATTAGATCTAGGGTCAATCAAAATAGAAACAATTTGATCACAAAGCTTACCATCCATCTCGATGATAGATTCCTAGTGATCTTCATTCTTGTGATCCAGCGATGCATAGATCTTGGGAATACTTTTTCCAACATCTACCACTCTCTGTGCCTCCTAAGCACTATATATTTGCTATCTACCACCCTGATGTTGTGTACAATCTCTCATGCAATGATCTCCTCCACAAATCCAAAACTTCAAGGGCTCCCTATTTTCACTCTTATTCTGCTCTTCATTCCAAAGTCCCTATCCTATGCCAGATGTATTGAACTTATTAAGTGGTGCAACATTCTCTTTGTTACCTGTATCCTAATGCCTTGCTCGCTTCTTGTCCCCTTTTCCTTTGTTCTTTGCATTACCATTCAGGTACAACTTACTCTCATATCTGTGCTTTGATTTCTCGTAACAATGCTTTATTTCTGGATGGCCTCCTCCAATGATCTAGGCTCATGAAACTCAATCCTATCTTTGTATTCCATTGACAACCCACTGATGAATCTATGAATCTTGGACTTCTGCTCCTTGAGGTAAGAAACATACCTAAAAAACTCTAGAAACCTGGTAGTTTACTCTTCATCGGTCATAAATCCCATCTTCAGATCATACAATTCCTTTTCCCTGTTATCATAGTATCTCTCTGATCAATAATTGTTCTGGAATGGCCTATGTTGGGTCATGGAAAATGTATGTTTTTCTTCCTTCTTTACTTGATTAATAATATGGTTTTCATGAATTTCCTTTCATTTTGAACATGTTCTCGAAGAAAATACAATGAAAAACAAGTAAGGAATAGTGTTGAATGAATTACATACTTTTAGCATTAAAATACTAAGTTTTTTCTTGTTTATGTGTAGGATGACTGAATTGGATGATTTTTGTTCCTTTGGATAAGAGAACAATGCTAAGAAGAGAATATGTCGTTATTTCAGCTGCATGGGTCAAGATAAAGGTGGAAGGAAAAACATGAAATTAACAAAGAAGATATGATCATTTAGCCGAGTAATCCTAAGTATGTTTCAATCCTTAGTGTTAGCTCTAATTTTATAGCATTTCATAGATAATATATAACACTAGTAGATGAAAAGGGATTGTAACTTTTGAACCTTTTAATTTCAATCATTGTTATTTTTCCATCAAGATTGTGAACACAAATTCAACCTTAAAGGTTGTAGTGATTTTGTAATTTATTGTTGACGATCAATGAACAGCTTGGAGTTTTCACATTAAATCTGTACATTAAGTTTTTATCGCAATTCCTTCTAGAGGCTTTGGGCACAGTCCCTATAAGATCAACTGCTTACTGTATCATGGTATTTACTCTTTTTTGTGAAGATTTACGTTGTTGTTCCTTCTACAGATTGAGATATACTAAGTTTTACATCTTTGTAAAGTTATTTTCATAATTCATAGTGAAATTAAGTCTATTATTTGATTGTTGTTTTTTTCCGGAAATGCTTTTTGTAATTATAGAGTTCGTTATTTTTGTCTTTAGAGGCTTTTTGTGATTAGAATTATTTAATTAGTTTCCTTTAATACATGTGAATTTGATTATTCAGTTTCATATGTTTTTGGCATTCATAATATAAGGTTAAGATCCTTATCTAAAAATAGTTTGTACTTTATTCATTTTCTAATGTTTGGACCATAGAAAAATTTCTGTTTTGCATTGGAATTTCTAGAATCAATGAGCTGTTAAGAAATTGTTTATTTTTGCAATGATTGGTTAGGATTTAGGATTGATTACTTTCATTCCAATCTCTGATTGTTATTGACACAGAAAAAGATAACAACCTTGAAATAGAAAGAAAAATCCCAGGTTGGCATATTAATGTAGGATTAAGATCGATTTTTAAAGTCATCTTAATGCACAAATATTTTGGGGCCGTTTCCAGGGAGGTTGTTATGATAGTAATTAAATTTTATCTCTGAAGAAAACTGGGTATTGGAAACGAGAGGTAAGAACCTGTGTATAAAGCAAGAAAAAAGCTTGTTCCTAGTGTCTGCTCTCAGTAGATACGTAGAGTTTGTGTAGGAATGAATGACTAGGAGAAGAAAAACTCCAATAGATCATAAATCAGTACAAAAAACAACCACATCCTACGGATCGGTGACCGTTGGAGGCCGAACTTTATATACAGTATAATTCGGAAAGCTAATTCTCAGGCGTCAGTAGGACCCATGACACCATCTCGAAAGAGGTCTACTTTGGTCCCTCAAGCAGCAGAATCATCAATTGCAGCTTACACAAAGATCCATAGCAATATTGAAGGATCTGAGCAGAGTTTTCAAAGCAAAAATAATCTACACTCTAGTCCTTCACAAGAGGGAAATTCATGTAACTTAAAAGAAGGAGAGGGAGAAACTAGTGGAGTTGCTAAAGCAGATTCACAACCATCTGAATTTGGATCTCTTGTATCCTTGGCTGAAAAATAAGTATCTAACATTCGAGATCTAAGTAGTGCAGTGAATCCCCATCAAACTTTGAATACTTCATCCGCCTAGATAACACCCCCTGACCAAGAAATCCCTAAAGGTTATTAGCACATCTTTGATAAAATAGAAAATTCACAACCCCAAGGTCAGACCTTGACGTTGGAATATCTTATCGTTGACCCAATAGCGAATGCCCCGATGAAGTCCATTCCTCTACAAAATATCCCAATCTTTCATGGGATGAACTCAGAGGATCCGAATGCTTTTCTATTTGAATTTGATTTCTAGTATATAGGATACAACTACACCATCAATCCTCAGAAATTGAAGTTGTTCCCCTCCACCTTAAAGGGAGCATATTTGCGATGGATTATGTGTTTAGGTGGAGGTACCATTAACTCTTGGGATGAAATGAAGAACTCTTTTCTCACCAAGTATCAGGACTACTGTAGGACTAAGGATCTAAAATATGAGAAATTTAAAATCGCTTCAAAGGATGATGAAATTTTAGAATAATATGTTGAACAGTTTTAGTATAATTTGCAGAGATCCCCCTACGCCTCATTACCAAAATCAGTGTTGAAATCCACTATAATTAAGGGAATGAGAGAAGAATGGGTGGAAAATTTAAATATAATGGGGAAATGTGACATATATTGACAAGAGGAATATGATGAAATTGTCCAATTGTGTAACAGGTATTCGTGGGGTAGTACATGAATTAGACCACGAAGGCGAGATACCATGACTAGAGGTAGAATACCTCCCAGTGGAGGTGTGACAAGAACATATATCGGTAACCTCTTGGAAGGTTTCAAGACAAATATCATGGGCACGTTGACTACAAAATTAGACATCTTATAGGCCAGAAAAAAACAAGATGAAGCAGAAAAAATGTCAGTTGTATTCTGTCCAGGCTGCCAAAAGAAGCACAGTAAAAAAGAATGTCCTTTGGACATGATTTAGACATGCGCTATATGTACCAAGGAGGATGCAATGGATCAATGTACATCACTTTCTGGATCAAAAAAAGTATTCAAATAAGCAGAGGAAGGAACACAATTGACATACTTAATGGCTCAACATCAACAATGGCAAGTAAACCCTCATGTATGACGCAAGACCCTTCTTCATTATTTCCTATGCAATATAATAAAAAACAGAACCCTAGAACAACGTGGAAAGTTAAACCACACTTCTCTACCTGGAAATCCAAACTGTATTCCACATCACCCTTGCAAAACCAACCCTTTCGAGGAGCTAGTTGGCCAAATTCGCAATGCCCTGCACCCTTCTGGTGAAATTGAGTTAGTAATTTTTACCCTTCACAGTGGGCTAATTCCACCTCACAAACCTCAATTGGTATAAAAACTAGCAGCGCCCTATCGGTATGACCAATATACCCACGCGAGTGAGTTCTCAACCTCAACCCACATTTCCAACTCCATTCCAGAACCCTCAGCCTTCAGTATGCCCCCAATTTCTAGCTCAACCAAGTATGAATCCTTATAATAAACTAGTTTAATATATGCAGATTTGTGAGAATTCAGACAATGACACCAAACCTATAGAATGCAATGAGCTTTGGCTAAGTTAAGGTCATATTATCATGAGGAAGTCTAAGAGTTAAGGGGAAGGTGAATATTTTCCTAATCATTTTCATAAATACATCATCATGCTTCAAAGATTATTTGTTTAGGGGGTTTGGCACGTGAGTCTTTAAGCATAGTTCTTAACACTTAGGTAGCTTTGAGCACTTTTTTCCTTGGTATACTTTAGGCTAAGTTGTGGTGAGACGAGGGACTTATCTTGGAGATGATATGAACAATATGCATTCCACTATTGGATTTTGATAGAAATTTTGTACATGTAGTTGAATTTGAAAATTTATTAATGAGAAACTCGACTCTTTTGTCATTAATTCTTGTGCACTTTCATGTTGGTTGTAATGGGTATATGATACTTCTAATGTGTGTGAATTCATGCTCTCATATGAGTTATACATTTATGAGATAATTCATAGCTATTTCCTCTATGTTTTCTTTTGAATCTTTTCTCTTTTATTCCATGCTAATGCTAGTAACCTATTGTAAATTAATTTGAAATTAATTTATAATACTTTCCAATTTTTGTATGCATTAGAGGTATTATTCCGCTGAGTATTTCTTGATACATACTCCTTATCATTTTGTTGTTATATTCTTGTACCTTTTTCTGTAAGTGCACCAATTGTGGGAAGATTTCATGCTCACTCTCTGGTAATCTCATACTTTTCCTCTATTTAACATCTCTTCATTTCAAATCCAAGGGGAAACACACCTGGAGGAATCTAGGCCCATATACCAGATGGGACTAATATCCCAAATGGTGTGAGGTAAAATTATTGGAGACCAAGTCACTACTAAGAGGACGAGTGAATAAGTAGTGACAGAAAATGTACAACTTTAAAAAAACATGAATACATTAAACGATTAATAACCCAATATATACACAGTAAATATGATCATACAACTACATAAAAAATCAATACATAATATCCATGACACATAAAATAATCATGCATAATGAGACAAGATTGTTCTGGTGGAAGCCTCTAAGGGATAAAAATCACCTTGTTCCTATTGTGTTGTTTCTCTTATTTTATTATCTCTTCAATCAATTTCATTTACATTATTTAGCTGGCCACTACCAGTTAGGAGCCACAACCCATACTACAGTTTTTTGGGGACCAAGACCTAGGAATCCCTAACTCCCTATCAAATGTTTGTTGGCCACCATGAGCAAGGAACCACTATTACTATCTTGGGAAGCCACTACTTACCAGAGGCCCCAACCTCCTCAAACTCTTCCGGACCACATTTCAAAATATTTTAGACTAAACCCTAATATAGTCAAACAATATCTACTCTTTGCAATACAAATTATTCTCAACATAATCAGTATAATTCTCTCAATTTTCTCATCAATCAACCCATAGACGCATCTCATCAAGACAACTCCTCTTACAATTTACAATAGCAACAAACTCATTATAACCCAAACATACTAGCAATATCTCAACAATGACTCAATACTCTATCCTGAAGATAATACATCAAAATTTAACCTTATACTCAACATGTTCTGAATACATCGTCAACATCTCAAATACATTTCTCAAGTTACAACAACAAGCAACAATATATTTCATTATGGTACTTAGCCTTCTAGTACCAACAACCATTACCTCTATATGCAACAATCAAATCGATCCATCACACCATAATTTTTCAAGACACTCTACAGGTAGCCACGAATCCTATTATTGATAATTAAAGTCTGCAGATCGATCTATTATAGGTCTTTAGGAATTGCTCAATTCAGTCGGATAAAATTCATTACTCATGTACAATATACTCTTCTATCTCCCTGCTATGTGTATACTATACTCTGTTTCTCTATCATAATCTCTACAATCTAAACCAAGTATACATCATTATGTCCCATTTCACTTTACATGGTTTTATGATGTCTTAAGTGGGAGAAGGAATTCCTTAATCAACAAAACCTTTTTCCAACACTTAGTGTTAGTATGAATCCTTTGTCGAAGTGTACGAAAAAAGACCACTTTAGCTACGCATAACTAATAGCCCTAACATCAAAAGTGGCTGCCAATATCTTCAGATCTGCAGTTAGTTGATCAAGACAAGAGCTGCAAAAAACCGGATCTATGCATAGAAAGACATTAAGCAGTAAAAAGAAGGGTTTGCTCCATATATCCAATAGACAAGACAAGAACAATTTTTGAAAGAATTTTTTGTATTAAGGGAACCTGGGAGGAAAACAAGAATATGTTTCCAATTCTCCTCAATGGGATGGGTTCTTGGAAGTCCTCAGCACTTCAGATCTAGAATCTCTCTCTCTTGTTGGTGTAGAAAACCCAGACAAAGATAGAACTCAAAAGGAGCTCACACAACAAATAATGTAGAAAAATGTGACCAAGTGTATAGATCCAGAGTGATCTAATAGGAAAAAAAAGGTGAAGAATGGTAGGAAAAACCCTCCTATTTATAACAAAATATTGGGTCATTCTAGATCTTGGTGCATGATTAAAATAATGTTAACCAAATCTAGATCCACCTTTTATGGAATATTTTGTTATATTTGTTGGAGGGAAAAAGTATTTGACTTGGGTCAAATCCCTTTATTTGTTAATAAGAAATAAATAAATGATTTATTTATCTTTTTAAGGAAGTGGTTGAAGGATAATCAAATAAATAATGATTTATTTAATTATTTGTGGGTGATTTGGTCATATTTAACAAGGAATATTATCTAAATAAGATTTAAATAATTATTCCTAGAAAATAATAAGATAAATAAAGGTTTACCTAATTAATTTCTTTGTTTTGGGTTAAACATGATTAGGAATAATAATTAAATTATGGTTTAATTAATTATTCCATGAGGAAAATCAAACAAATATAGGTTTGTTTAATATTTCCTTTTGGGGTTTCCTGTTTAGACCATAAAACAACCTAATAAATGTGGTTTATTAAGTTATTTAACATAGTGAAGGCAATTTTACTTAGGGTAAAATTGGTCTTACATGGTGTACTTGGGTCCATCTAATGATGATAGGTTAGATGACCAAAAAATGGTGTAACAGATTGCCCCCCAGCGTGCGAGTGTTAGGAGCAAATCGTATGACCGAAGTACGTTGTAAGAACTCAATCACCAGACATCAAAAGGGAAGTCTGAGAGAGAAATGTGAGGTAGACTAATGTGCTGAAGAACTAGACCCTGAGGAGACGAGACTTACAGGTGCAACAAGTCTCTTTTTATGAGAGGGTACCTGTGCTAAAGGTGGCGGGGGAGGCATACCTATGCCCGCCGAGACAAAGTACAAAAGAATAGTGTGTCCAGTAAACAAGGGACCGAACCATAAAGTACAGCCGGCATAATCATGAGCTAGATAAAAATACAATGAAGAATCCCACATACATGTTGTGCCTGGGATAACAGCCAGGACTTATACAATAATATCTGAGTACATGATATACAAATACAACCCAAATGCCCCCTCTAAATGGGAAAGGGCTCGCAAAATCTGACTGATACATGTAAATCAAAGAGGCGCTGCAAACGGCTAAGGCCAACATCATCAAATATATGGAGCTACATCAAGGGCTGCAATGAAGAGGTCTTCCGGGCATGTGGGGGGCTACCTGCAAGGCCACCCCCTCATGAGGGCTGAGAAATCTCACACACACCCGGGAATCACCAAGAGCTACTGCTACGTCACTGAACCATCAAGTATACGGATCTCGATCATGCTGAAAGGAGCTGGAGTGGAGAAACAATCAAGTCAAAGGGAAATGAGAGATCCCTTTGCCTGATCTGAGGCACCGAACAAGAGTGGAAGCTGGAACCAAGGTAAACCGCCCTCTAGACCTGTCTTTTGGAATGAAGAAGCTGATGTCGACAGAA
This sequence comes from Pinus albicaulis, assembly GCA_034641835.2. Classification (NCBI taxonomy): domain Eukaryota; kingdom Viridiplantae; phylum Streptophyta; class Pinopsida; order Pinales; family Pinaceae; genus Pinus; species Pinus albicaulis. The sequence continues at coordinate 811,800,426 of CM076581.1, read as the reverse complement.
GGAGGTCCGCCAGAGGTGAGGCAATGAGAGATCCTCAACTAAGGCACGAGAGAAAATAGTAGAGCGATGGACAGACTAATACCAATGATGATGGTGGAATGGAGGGGACTGAGTAGCGAATGGATGACTTCCCTTGCTAGAGCATAAAGGGCATGAATGAAATGGCAGCGACTGACACAATATCATCAGGGATAAGGGACAGTGGGACTGAAGGCCATAATGTGCGACACAAGAGAGAAACCAAGCAATGAGGGATGGAGGACTATAGCGGGGTACAAAGGGACTCGGGATAGACTCCATGAATGTGATGATGACTCCACTTGGATGCTCTAAACAAGGGCGACTCGATGGTGCTTCCACACAGTAAAGGCCCAATGGGGGACCATGAAAACATGAGTACAAGATGGTAACTCATGACGAAAATCGACACAAACAAAGACAAGTAAGGAGGCAAAATGGTGCCCCAAGTACAAGTGTCGTAAGTGAAGAAATGCGATTTTAAGGAGAGGTGAAGTGACCATTATGGGACAAAATGTGTCCTAGTGAAGTATCAAATCACAAAAAACTAACAGATACCCATTTGACGGCTCGGTGAGAGCTTTCCAACGGTGCAGACAGTTTGTCAAACGGGGCTACGGTATGGTCGCAGCAGGCGAAAGAAGAAACAAGGGTTCTCTTTTAATAAGGCAGTTTTCCCTCCAAATTCACTCATTTGCTAGTGTTGCTGTGGTGAATGTAGAGAGGAGAGAAGGCCCTAAATCTTTCGGCGAGCGTAGCGGACAAACCGACTGTTGGAATCGAGATCCGTCAGTGGCAGGTAAGAGGCCTAACCTTACTCTTTGATTTTGATGGATTGAAGGTTCAGTTTAGGGCCCAAAATCTCAGTAACAGACCCTCCTTCATCTGTACGGCCGGGTCGCACTTTTTGGGCCAAAAAGTGCGACCTCGGAAGCAAGTTTAAGGGCAAAAACTGCGACCTGTCCCAGAATTGGGCAAAAAAGTGCGACCTGGAAGATGAGGGGGTTTTAGTGCTGTTTTATGGCTGAGAGTTGGGTTTTTGTGTTTGGTTATGGTATTCCCTATCTGTATGTTGACAAAGATGATGTTTTTGTGCAGATATGGCAGATATACGGGTTAACTGGAGAGAGAGAGACCTGGGTACATTACGGGTAGAGATCCAGGAAGATCAGGGTGTCCGTCGTGTGTTGGCCAGGTTTGGGGTTCTAAAGTTTTTGGAGAACCCTTTGATGAGAGCGAGAGAGCCTTTATTGGCCTGGATTATTAGTTACTGGGATCCAGAGCATGAGGTCTTTATAGCGCAGGGGCACAGGATCGAACTGACAGTCCAGGATGTGTATTTCCTGACGGGTCTCCTGCCACTGGGGATGGTGGGAAACACGCAGCCAGTTTTACCGCGGGGGCGACATATCATGGAGTTTGTGGAGCGACATTGTCGACCAGGTCTCCAAGTCAAGGGGACTCGGATAGCGATCGGGGATCTAGAGAGATTAGAGACCCGTGCAGTGGCCGTAGCGGTGCTGCGTATCCTGGGCAACCAGTCACTCCATCACATCACTGGGGGGCAGATGATGATTGTGGAGAGTGTGTTGAGTGGGACCTACTATGGGTGGGCCCAAATGATGCTGGTGTCGCTAAAACGATAGTTGTCACTTTGCAAGCGGCAAGTGAACCACGATTGCCCGTATGGGACTTTATTGTGCGCCTTCTTCTTTGAGAAGATCCCGACCTTACAACCTCATATACATCTCCCAGATGGGGGTCCAAGAGAGCCCAGGATGCGCCAGTGGGGGCAGCTACTGTGCAGAGGAGGAGGAGGGGCGGTCGGACGAGTGTTTCGACCTGATTTCTTTGCCCATTGGGATCAGATGCCGTTATACATAGACGACTATCCCTATAGTGGGATGAGTTATTGTGGGGATCCGGACCTACCACTTCCGCCTGGTCGAGTATGGGGACCTGATGGTAAGTGGCAAGTAAATACTCTTTTTTGGGCATGTTAGAGTTAGTGAATAGTAGATATGGTACTGATTCAGGGACTTTTGGTATGCAGATATAGCTCCGGTAAAACCGGCCGGATATATGGGACGACCGGCAGCATCGGGAGCTGCAGGGCCGAGTGGGTCGAGAGCAGCGTGCAATGAGGATGCGGTCGCCCTTCTGGAGGACATCTGCCGTAGATGCGAGAGGTTGCTGACCGGAGTTTTAGAGCGCGGGTGGCAAGATTTAGACGACCAGTACGTGGAGCCATGTATTGGTCTACCCTCGGAATGGCGAGGTGTCATGCAGCGCATGGCGATGGCCGGTCAAGGCATATGTGATCTACGAGCTGCAGGAGCAGAGCCATTGGCTCGGGATCCGCTAGATAGTGAGTAGGTGGGGGGCATGTGGTGCCCCCTAGTGTGTATGTAGGGGCAGGTGGTGCCCCCAGTTTTGAGTTTTTGTTAACATGAGATGGGCATGTCATATGTATTAGAGTAGATGGACTCTAAACACATGTTTTGTGACACATATTATGGATATGCATCTTTGTTAATGATTATGAATGTTATTGTCTTGTATGAAATGCATGTGATAAATGCCAATCTAGAACATGGTTTGCAATACTATCTACATAGTGATTCTGTTCTCGAGGTACATGGTTGAAAGTTATGGTTTCAAATTCACGTATCAAGAGTTTCACTCGTAAATATCGTCTAAACAGCATAGGGTTATGCACACAATAAACACCATTTAGTTGCATGACAAGAAGTAGGGAATCCAAACGAACATGCAGATGGAGGATGCGATGAAAGAGGGAATCAGTTAAGAGACCACGCACTACATCATATTCGGCCTAATTGTTGGTGGCAGTACCAATGCAGACCCCGTTTGAGAGAACAAGGGCATGTAAGGGGGTAAAAATGGCCCAACCTGCCGAGGCTAGATTCCAGGAGTAACGACTTGCACCATCGGCGTAACCGATATAGGGTGGGGACGGGAGGTCCTGCGGAATGGTGTTACAAGACAAAAAATGGGGGGAGGAGATGCAATGACGGCAGCGTGAGTGTACAGAAGACATCGAGCGGCAACTACGGGAGGGAGTGCGATGAGCAGGATGACTATGACTCATATACAAACTAGAGGGTGACATATGAGGGCTGTAAGAGGCATGGCGGGGACTCGGGCTGCGGAGGTCAACAGAGATACGGGTGGAGTGATCTCGTGTATGGGCAGAAAAGAGGGGGTCAAGGGTGGTCGCTGAAGGGGGGTCAGGTGACACAACAGGGGAGGATGTAAAGGGATTGTGCTCCAAGGGTCTTACAGAGGATGATAGGTAAAGAATGGTCATAGTAGACTCCGTCATCTGAACGTCAGGGGGGGGAATGTCGATGGGAGCGGGGGGATCCTCAAGCTGGCCCGAAGCATACTGTGTGAGTATGGGAGAGGCGGATTGATTTTGCTCAACCTCATACTCTCGGACTACTTCTAAAGAGGCGCGGTAATGCGTCAGGTGAGGAAAATGGTGAGAATAATGGCCATGGACACCACACAGAGCACAGGGTTTGTTGGTACGGAGAGTCTTGGGGTTCTTGGTTACGGACGAAGAAGGAATGGAGGCTTCAGGGACCGTAGACTCGGGGAACGCGACTTTAACCATGGGTTGAATACAGGGCAGCTCAGGACAAGCATGGGTGGTGTGACTGACGACATCACACAAGGCGCAAGGCTTCACGGGCGGAGGAGGGGTCGGGTCAGTCGAGGTAGCCTTATCTTTGGGTGCCCCCTTGCGAGCTTTGCCTTTTTTCTCGGGAGCCGTCACGACAGGAGAGGGCTCCTGTGGAGGTGTTGGGGGCACAGTGGCAACAGAGGAAGCGAGGGGGACAGGTTGAACCGGTGTCAAAGCGAGGTAGGGTTTGGGGTGACTAGGCGGGGTAGCGGTTGGGGGATCAAGGTACCAGACGGGTATATCCAGGGTTAGGTTAGGGAGAGAGAGGGTGGCCATGACAGGGACTGAATAGACTCTGGGGGGGGAGCTAGGAATGGTATCTGACCAGTGGGATAATGACCAGGAGGGATGGCTCCGAGATGGTTAAGTCCTGCGGGAACTGATCTAGGGGGGTAAAGGGTTTCAGGGATACCAGCTGTAGGAGAAGGGCCAGAAGGAGGAGGTCCGGCTGGCGGAGATGAATGGCTAGGAGCGGGTTGCGGTGGGCAAGGTTGAGTCTGAGGTTACTGACTAGCCGGAGCGGGTCGCTTAAGGGCAACCCGAGGCGATTGCATCATGCAAACATTCGACAAGCTGGGATTAGAGATATGAGGAGGGGGAAGACCAAGAAAAGTTCCAAGCAGGGAGGAATCTTTGTAGACGCCGGGGGAGACATTGGTCAAGGAATCGATGGTTTGCTTATTGGCTACAGAAGAGATGGTCGTCTCCGGAGAGGTCTGAGACGGCGGCTCATGGTAAGACAGCTGGTCAATGGTGACTATCTTTCCATTGTGAGGGAAAGACATCTTGCGAAAAACCGTGGATGGGACAGCAGACATGGCATAGGTGTAGCTTCACCCCAATAGAATGTTGTAGTCTAGAGGGGCGTCAATGACTTCGACGTCAACTCAAACGGTCTTACTGGAAAGGGTGATAGGACAATTACGAAAAAGGCCAATGGGCTAGGAGGCGTGGTCGTCCCACGCTCGAAGGGTGATTGTGGAAGGGGCCAGCTCAGGAGATCCGAGTTGCTTCCAAACCGAAGCGGACATCACACAGGTGGATTCCCCCTCATTAATTATACACCGAGAAACGTTGCTCAATCTTGACTGGATTGGGACACACTAAAGGTATTGAGAGGATGCTCATCATGGGCTTGAAACAATCATTTGGTCATCAGCAGGATCTACAGCACCCACGGCAGATAGTAGAGCCTTCTTTTGGGAAGGGCATGACTGGAGGAGTTCCAGTGTGGAAATGACAGCAGGAGATTGCACCAAATCATCTACTATGCTATACGAATGGGCAGCTCGACCAGAAGCGGCATTTCGACGTAACGGTCCTCTAGGAATTTTGGTATGGACCTCAACTCTGGGTTGAGGGATGTGTAAGGGACCATTGGATGTCGAAAGAGGCTTTGCAGAACCGGAAAAAGGGGACTCGGGGGCAGACTGAGCGGGAGGCTTGGGGTACTGGCGAGACCGAGTTTGAAGGTGAAGGTCGATGGTTGGGGAAGGATCAGAATTCATCATGAGGATCTGGTAATCGGAGGAACCAGAAGGGGAAGTTTGAGTGGCGGCCTGTCCGTCAGGTGGTTGGGCAGCCACGAATCCTTGCTGAGGGAAAGGATCAATAAACACAGCTGGTTGAGTAGTGGCCACATTAGGGGGAGCATGAGGGGAGGCATGTTGTCGTCGCAATGTGGCTTGAGACTCTCACATCTACCGCATCTGTGGTAAGAGGGGACAATCGTGCGTGTAATGACCATAAACACCGCAACATGAACAAGGCTTATTTGTGCGAAGAGGCCTGTCCGGCTTGGGCTGAGTGCCCTTTTGCTGGTTAGCAGTGTTAGGGTCAAGACCTTGAGGAGTGGGCCCACGAGTACCAGGGGTAGATTGGTTTGGATTGCCTCTCCGCCTTCTTTGAGAATAAGGAGGATTAGTCGCGCCCTGCTGTGTAAATACTTGCCCTGGAGAGGGCTATAGGTGCTGTTGCGGGGTTGGAGGAGGCAAGGGAGATGGAAGCGCATATGCTGGAGGAGCTGGCACACCAGGCTACGGATAAGGGTAATGGTTAGGTTGGGAAACATTGAGGTAAGCAGGAGGTTGGGAAAAAGGATGAGGCATGCCGTATCCTGGATACATGCTACCTGGAGGGGGGAAAGTGCTAGAGGTGCTGGCCCCTCCCTGAAGGAGACCATAGCCCATAGGAGGTTGAGCATACGGATGAGAAAGGGCTCCAACGATACCGTCGGCGGAATGAGATGCCCCCGGGGCGTTAGCGCCTCCGGGCCTGGGGAGGTCAGGAAGGACGCTATAAACATAACCAGACTGAGCATAGATCAGGTCATATTTCAAGGTTATTTGGAGGGCGGCTTCTTCGGTTTGAGGGAAATGGGAGGTGACATCTTTGCCAATGGGAGCTAAGAGAGTGCAAAGGAACCAGTCCATATAAATCCAATCTTCGAAGGGGGGAGCTCGACATAAGCTTCGTCTTCGTCGCCACTCCTAGACATGAGTGGAAAGGCAGGTCGAAGAGGTTTGCTTGAAAGAGGTCAAAAGCTCTGTACCAGTATCGTATCAGAGAGGGAGCTGGAAATAAGATAAAAAGGCTTGGGAAATGGTCGCAAAGGTGGTATGGGAAGAGGTGGCTTGGTCAACATACCATCTAGAAGCTTCGCCAGTAAGCGTACGTTGGAACAATCGAAGACGAATGGAGTCATCGGTACTGGAATTGGAGGAACACCACATGTGGAAAGATCGGACATGGTTGGTTGGATCTTCTCCAGCAAGGCCTTCGAACTTAGGGATGTCGGAGGGGAGCTTGGTTGGCATAGCAGGCCAACCAACATCGTGGCGGATAGGGTCATTGATCAACTGATTGAAATTGGGGAGGTTGAAACCAGCGATGTACGGGAGCAAGGGTGCGACCGAGGTAGTTCCTGTGGCGGTTCCGCTAGAAGTAGTTCCGGCATTAGGGCCGGGAGCACCGCTAGAGTTAGGCCCTGGACCAGACATAGTGAAGGTGACAGGGGGAGAACTAGAAGTAAAAGTAGAACCCAATGAATCAGAAGAGGAGTCGGAGGGTGGACTCAGAGGAAGACTGGCTCGACGACGACGGGACGGAGCAAGTCGATTGACCGGAAACTGAGGGTGAAGGCCAAGAAGTCTCTGGGAAGCATGCCTTGGGGGCGCAATGATGGTAACACAAACACATCACGAGGGGAAGAAGAACGACTGGTAGAGGTAGGGAGGTGCAGAATCAAGTGATTACAATGTCGAAACAAGGGAAAAAAGGTGCAGTGTCAATTGATTTTAAAGTCTTTTCCTGGCAGTGTAAACTAGGCTCTTCTTCGCTTAGGGTGAGTGTGTGGTGTGAGTTAATTTTAATTTTTAAACCCTTTTTGTTTTGAGAGCAAGAGAAAAAGTGTGTTGCGTAACTGAAAATAATGCTGCAAAAATAGTATATAATGCTGAAATAACAGAAAATTAACAGCTACTATTGTATCAATTCAACCCAAAAAGGCGGGTCTCTCAAAAATAATCTAAGAGAGGGAAAAAATCTAGTCAAAACACACTAAAAAGAGGCCAATAGATCTAGGGTCAAAAAGGGACAGGGATCTAAAGGGAAAAGATGCTGAAAAGAGGTGCAGATCACAGCCAAGAGGCAGAGGCAAGGTGGCTGGAAAGAAGGAGGAAATCAGCAAAAAGCAGAAGGGGAAAGGAGGAGGCCCTAAAAGTAGATCCAAAAAAATCATCAGGAGGTGATTTGAAAGGGAGAAGAGCTGATTAGAAGAGGTCTGAAAAGGAGGTATCAGATCAGGAAAAAGGGGGGCTAAAACTCTGAAAAAAACAGACCTGAAACAGATAAAAACTCTTCCACAAAAAGTGGAGGGTATTGAAGCCCTAGGGGGCTATGTTCCCACTTATATGAGAAAAAACAGATCAGAACTAGGTCGAAACGGGCTGAGACAGAGGCTGGAAAACCCTGACAGAAGCTTCAGAAAAACCCAGAAAAATTGCAGAAAAACAGCTGAAAAAATGGCAGGTCGCAGGTTCTGACCTGTTTCGGTGCGAGTCGCAAAAAATGCCTGGGTGAAAAGTGCAACTTTGGAGGGATGGAGTCTGGTTATGGGTGAAAAGTGAGCACAGCTTCGGGTGTCCCGGCAATTCCGAAAATTGTCATCTCGGTCGGTTGGTATCAGCCCTGGCGGGCCAGAAACACATGGAAGTTAGAAATTTTAATGTTTTAGGGTTGTATATGGGAAAAACACCATGAAAATAGGAAAAACAAAAAGCTGAAAAGAAACCCTAGGGTCTGAAGTAGCTGGATATGCAGGAATATGAAAAACGACAGCGGTCGTAATTGAAAACCCGTGTGGAGTCGCCAATTGTTAGTATGAATCCTTTGTCAATGTGTACGAAAAAAGACCACTTTAGCTACGCATAACTAATAGCCCTAACATCAAAAGTGGCTGCCAATATCTTCAGATCTGCAGTTAGTTGATCAAGACAAGAGCTGCAAAAAACCAGATCTATGCATAGAAAGACATTAAGCAATAAAAAGAAGGGTTTGCTCCATATATCCAATAGACAAGACAAGAACAATTTTTGAAAGAATATTTTGTATTAAGGGCACCTGGGAGGAAAACAAGAAGATGTTTCCAATTCTCCTCAATGGGATGGGTTCTTGGAAGTCCTCAGCACTTCAGATCTAGCATTTCTCTCTCCTGTTGGTGTAGAAAACCCGGACAAAGATAGAACTCAAAGGGAGCTCACACAGCAAATAATGGAAAATATGACAATGATAATGGCTCAAAGTCAAACCAAGAGTTTAGATCCAGAGTGATCTAATGGGCAACAAAAGGTGAAGAATGGTAGGAAAAACCCTCCTATTTATAACAAAATATTGGGTCATTCTAGATCTTGGTGCATGATTAAAATAATGTTAACCAAATCTAGATCCACCTTTTATGGAATATTTTATTATATTTGTTGGAGGGAAAAAGTATTTGACTTAGGTCAAATCCCTTTATTTGTTAATAATAAATAAATAAATGATTTATTTATCTTTTTAAGGAAGTGGTTGGAGGATAATTAAATAAATAATGATTTATTTAATTATTTGTGGGTGATTTGGTCATATTTAACAAGGAATATTATCTAAATAAGATTTAAATCATTATTCCTAGAAAATAATAAGATAAATAAAGGTTTATCTAATTAATTTATTTGTTTTGGGTTAAACATGATTAGGAATAATAATTAAATTATGGTTTAATTAATTATTCTATGAGGAATATCAAACAAATATAGGTTTGTTTAATATTTCCTTTTGGGGTTTCCTATTTAGACCATAAACAACCTAATAAATGTGGTTTATTAAGTATTTTACATAGTGAAAGCAATTTTACTTAGGGTAAAATTGGTCTTACATGGTGTACTTGGGTCCATCTAATGATAATAGTTTAGATGACCAAAACAATGGTGTAACAATATTCATATTTATAATTGAATAACATCTGATGAGCTTATGCGTGGCTGCCAAATGGAAGTAGATGCATTCTACAAGTTGATAACCATATGGCAGGAGGAACGATCCTTAGAAGATATATGGTGTTGGGCAGTGAAAAAGGTATTAAATTATTATGTATCTTCACATTCTTTTACTATAGATATACTCCTTTTTACCTTGGAAAGGTAATTTATTATAAGAATTATGATAGAATTGGAAAGGTTTATGCTTATTGTAAAAATATGACTAAAGGTTTCTTTTTATTGATAAAATAGGAATTAGACGAAGTGAACAGTTGTACCAAAGGCGAGGCTGAGATCGATGTAACTGCTGCTCCATCAGTGTTGAACCACATCCAGCCAAAGGAAAGGAGATCTGAACGAATTGCCAAGAAAAGGCAGGGGACAGCTCGGCCTCGGTCAAATTAAACAAGATGATAACTAAACAAAGGGGAGCGAATCCCTCAGGATCCTTTGGTCCTGAGGGATCATTGTTCAAACTTATCTTATTCCTTGACTTGTTCGTTAGGATTTGATATATAAAGCAGTGTTCTTTAGTGATGAAAGAGTCAGTCAGTTGGTCAAAAATCGTTATATTCAAACATTTCCTCTGTAATATTATGTTTATTGACTCTCGGCTTTGAGAGAACAATATCTTTAATACTTTATATTCGATTAATATAAAGCACGTGTTTTGTTTCATCTCTTAAGTTCTGAGGTAGCCCAACAGTATTTCACTGGCGCTAAGGGATTGGCTCTGGTGGAATTACTTTGCTTTTTGTATTCTTAATCTTTTCTTACTGTTGTGTGAAGTTGTGTTTAATGTTTATTTTGATTACAGAGTTGATTGACTGTTGTTAGATTGAATACAGATTCATTTCTTTTATATCCTTTGCAAGAAGTACATTCGTTGTTCATTTATCTTGCTATTGTTATAAAAGCTTTGATGTTCTATATCTGATTCTACTTGTTGTTCTATTAGTTTATGATTTTTTATAATTGATGGTTGCATAGTAATTGGCTATCGACAGGAATGGAGTGTGGAGATTAGTTGCTTGATTGCATTAGAATTATAATTGCTATTCAATTCATGTTGCTGTTCCATTTTTTTTTATTGTTTATTTATGATTCATAGCTTTAGATTAGCAAATAGATGAGTTACAATTGTTATGCATAGGAATTACAAGTTGTTATTCCTTTCCAGATTTTTTTCCTTTCAGTTATCTTTATCAGCAAGTAGTTTGAGCTTGATTTCATTTTTATTGCTTTAAGAACAAGACCACCAACTGTAGAGGACACTGGTTACTACTTCCAAGTTCCCAGATTGGTTATCTTGCCTTAGTGTGATTTCAGTTGCATTGATTTCTAAGGGAAGGAGTTATTGCTACTGTATCCCTATTCAATGGTTTGCAGATTGATATAGTTAAGCTTTCAGATTATTTTCATTACTGTAATTGGATTTCTTTACAAGCATCTGTTTACTTTTTAACACTCTGTACTACATCTTCATAGCATTACTCTTAGTTAATTGCAGCCTCAGACAGAGTACACTCTTGAAATAAAAATTCGCTCTCGGATTGATGATTAATGTAGGCTAATTAGGTGTTCAAAAGATACCTTTTTATGACCCAACATTTTGGCACTATTGCTGAGGAGAGTGTATGCCATTTCAAAGGAGTGATGCACAGCTGATTTTATTCTGCTTGCAAAGAATTGGGTATTAAATATGGAAGGTAAGAACCTGCACACTAGGTAAGAAACACACTTGCTCACAGCCCGCTTCATAGAAAAAGTACGTAAGCTTCTTTCTTTAGGTACGAATGAAGGTTTGTTTTCTTGAATGAATAGAACAACTAAGAAAAACAAAATTCCTCCTAAAATTGAAAAACCTAAGGGACCAGTGACCCTTGGGAGGACAACTTTTATTGACGAAATCCTTAAAAAAATTGAATCTTAGCCATCAGTAGGGTTTAGAAAAGCTATCTCTAGACAACCTACTAGTTCCCTTCAGGCTACAGAATCACCATCTGAAGCCTTTGCTGAGATATACATGGAAACAGAGGGAATTGAGCAAGATTCCCAATAAATTGAGAATCCTTGCATAAGTTCCCCTTAAGAATGGAACTCTAGCAATCTCCGAGAAGGAGAAGGGGAAATAGGAGAAACAGGAGACCCAAAATCTCCTATTAAAGTAGCCGAAACGATAAACAGTCCAGATAAGGGAAGTGTTGTTAACTTATTCAAAACCAAGGTCCTGAATCACCTCAAACAGTAGGTCAACAAGGAATACTCATTATTCCAGACAAGGGGAGTGTTGTCAAATCCATTCCTGTCCCTGTTAGTCATCCTAGAAATTCCTTGGAATTCCCAGAAGGATATTGGCACATCTTTGATCAAATGGCCCAGAACCAAAATCAGAACCAGCAGACACCCCAAAAAACCTCTATGCTGCAATATCCTATAGTAGATACTATAGTCAATGCATCTATGAAGGCCATTCCCCTTCAACATATTCCCACATTTCATGGCTTAACATCAGAAGATCCAAACATGTTTTTGTTTGAATTTGATGTGCTATGCAAGGGATATGATCATACCATCGATCCCCAAAAACTAAAACGATTCCCTTCAACATTAAAAGGGGCAGCCTTACGATGGTTTATGGGATTAGGTGGGGGTATCATAACTGATTGGGATTAGATGAAAGCTGCATTTTTAAAGAAGTATCAAGATTATTGCAGGTCTCGGGAATTAAAAGATGAAATATTCCAAATGACAGCAAAACCAAATGAAACCTTGGAAGAATATGTGGAACGGTTTCAATACAATCTTCAGAGATCTCCTTATGCATCCTTACCCTTACCTAATAATGTGTTGAAAACCACATTAATTAGGGGAATGAAAGATCAATGGGTTGAAACATTGAATATTATGGGAAGAGGTGATATATATCAGGAAAGTTATCCTAACATAATTGATTTGTGTATCAGGAGTTCGAGGGGCAATACAAGGCTAAAATCAGCAGAACGTGATATGATTACAAGAGAAAATAAGACCTCTAATGAAGGTGTGACTTGTGCAGAGATTGGAAATCTGCTAGAAGATTTTAAGACTGAAATACTTGGGACTTTAACAACGCAGTTCGATATTATGCAAGCCAAACAAAAACAAGTAGAAGCAGAGAAAAATTTGGCAATATTCTGTCCTAGATGCAGGAAGAAACACAACCACAAAGAATGCCCGTTGGATGTGATTAAATTCTGCGCCATTTGCACGAAATATCACCCTACAGAAGGATGTCCTTCGCTTCTTGGCCTAAAAGCAGTTTATAAAGAGGCAGAAGAAGAATCAAAAGTGGTATGTCTGCTTAATCAACGCCAACAATGGCAGCCACGACAATCAGGTATGCCAACTGATCTTTTTTCTTCTTTACAGCCTCCTCAATATAATGCTCAAAAATATAGTGGAATGTGGCAAAATAAACCACCTTTCCCCAATTGGTCACAATAGCCATTCCCTACAACATCTTGGCCAAATCAAACAAACCAAAATAATTGGCCTAGCTTTCCTTTCTTCCCACCATTTTGGAAAAATAATAACTATCCTACACAATGGTCCCCCTCTACTTCCTAGAGTCAGGCCTGGCAGTCAAACTAGAAAAGATCTACAAATCAGCCAGCTGGATCAATCCATCTCTCTCAACCTACAATTCCAGCTCCCTATACAAACCCCCAGACCAACTTAAGACCACAGCTCCCATCCCAACCCAACCCAAACCCAAATAACAGGCTAGTTCAGTCTGTCCAAATAATGGAACCCCCAGAATTAGAAACTGAACTGAGGGAGTGAAATGACCTTCAATTAAGGTCTGGGTGCATAGTAGAAACAGAGAGAAACAATAATATTCATATTGAAGATCCGTTACCTGTAGAACAAACATTACAGAAAGAGAAGGAAGTTCAACAAAAAAATCAACAACAAAGTCAACAACAGGTAACAACTTCCTCTCCACCATTCCCAGAACGATTAATCATACCGCGCCCATTAGAACATCCTAATTTTGATCTTATGGGAGAATTAAAAAATTTGTGTATAAAATTCCTTCTCCTCCAAGCTATCCAAGACATTCCTATATATGCAAAAACCATTAAGGAATTATACATAAATAAGCCAAAGAGGAGAACAACCACCAATCCAGCTGTCCAAATAGTCGGTACCTTATCTGACTTATTATCAGGAATGGAAACACCTGTAAAATATGAAGACCCAGGAAATCCTATAGTGACAGTCCAAATCCATGGGCAATTGTTTCCAAATGCCTTAGTTGATTTGGGAGCAGAAATCAATATCCTAACAACCACCACCTATCAAAAACTTGGCATTACATCACTAGAACCAACAACAACCTTATTGGAATTGGCTGACCGATCAGTAGTCAAAATAGAAGGTACATTACAAGATGTAATGGTATCTATAGATTCCTGGGAATAACCTGTTGACTTCCTGGTTATCAATCCAAAGAACCAGCTAGAAGGACATCCGTTGATCTTAGGTAGACCTTGGTTGGCAACTGCCGATGCTTATATTGGATGTCGACAAGGCAACATGACAATAACAAGGGGAAACTATGTCAATAATTTAGCTTTATATCCCCTAGCCCAGCCAAGTCTATCAATAATCAAAACAAAAAAACAACCTGTATCATATCTTATGGAAAATATGAGATCACCTCTAACTATAGAAAATGCTCTTGATTTTAAAGATCAAATAGAGGATGATATCATTAATAGTTTTATTAACAAACCACAAACCAGATCTCATTTACAATGTCACATGATCAAGGAAGCATTTGATAATAAAGAAGAAGAAGATCCTTTGAAAGACATTCTTGATCAAGTAATCCTACTACTTCTGTGTACAATAGCAAGATTGTAGAAATTGAGCTGGGAAAAACTCTAAACATTAATAAAAATTTGACTGTTGAACAAGAAGAGAAGTTGGTCCAATTATTACGAAAATACAAAGCAACCTTTGCATGGGATTACCCCGATTTGAAAGGAATTGACCCTCAATTGTGTACACACCACATTTATATTAAAAAATATGCAAGACCCATTCGCCAACCCCAAAGAAGACTAAACCCTCACCTCAAATATATTGTGAAAGATGAATTACAAAAAATATTGGATGTTAATTTCATCTACCCAATATCTGATAGCAAGTGGGTCTCTCCATTAGTAGCGGTACCAAAAAAGAACAAAAAGTGGAGAATATGTGTAGATTATCGTGAACTTAACAAGGCAACACAGAAATACCACTTTCCCCTTCCTTTCATTGACCAGGTATTAGACACATTGGCAGGAAATAAATTCTTTTCTTTCCTCGATGGCTTCAGTGGGTACAATCAAATCCAGATTTCTTCTGAAGACCAGGACAAAACTACTTTTACCTGTCCATGGGGGACATTTTCCTACTGAGTCTTACCTTTTAGCCTATGCAATGCCCCTGCTACATTCCAAAGGGCCATTCTCAGCATCTTTGCAAACTTAATAAATGAAGGCCTTGAAGTATATATGGATGATTTTACACCTTATGGGGATGATTTTGAGCCTACATTAGAAAATATAGAAAAGGTATTGCAAATATGTATTGACACTAGGCTTTGTTTAAGCCATGAAAAGTGTCTTATGATGATGACCGAAGGAGTTATCTTAGGGCATTATATTTCAGCAGCTGGAATTCAAGTGGACCGAGCTAAAATTAAAATAATCTTGTTAATTCACACACCCACCACACAAACAAAGGTACGTAGCTTTCTTGGATTTTCTGGTTACTATAGAATATTTATAGAACATTATTCTCGAATAGCTGCACCTTTATATGCACTAACTGGAAATGATGATTTCATTTGGACAGATAAATGTGACAATGCCTTTAATGATCTGAAAAATATTTTTTCAACAGCCCCAGTGTTGAGGGGCCCAAATTGGAATTTTCCATTCCAAATTTCATCCGATGCCTCAGACACAGCAATTGGAGCAGTACTCGGGCAAGAGGAAGACAAGAAGCCATATGCAATCTATTATATTAGCAAAAATCTATCCCCTGCTGAATTAAATTATACTGTGAGTGAGAAAGAATTTTTAGCTGTAGTTCATGCTATAAATAATTTTAGACATTATATAACTGGGTATCCTGTAGTACTATATACTGATCACTCTGCCATTAAATTTTTAGAAAATAAACCTGTTACAAATGAAAGAGTGACAAGTTGGTTGATTTTATTGCAGGAATTTGATATTACAATCAAAGATCGACCTGGGAAAGAGAACCCTGTAGCTGACTTTCTGTCAAGAATGCCAAACCCAATAGATACAGAAGCAGTTGAAGACCACTTCCCAGATGAACATATGTTCGTTGTTACTGTCAGAACACCATGGTATGCTGATATAGAAAATTATTTGGCAATAGGTAAATTACCCAAACATCTATCTCTTAATGAACAAAAACAGATAATATAGCGTAGTACCCGATTCTCTTGGATTGGGGGCTACCTATTTCACACAGGGGGAGATATGCAAATAAGAAGATGTGTCCGGGAGGACGAGGTATTTGATATTTTGAGAGCATGCCATGATGGGAAATGTGGCAGGAATTTTGCAGATCGTAGAACTACCCATAAGGTTTTACGAACATGCTATTATTGGCCTACCATCTTTAAAGATGCCAAAAAATTCATGCAGGCCTGTGATAGCTGCCAAAGGGCAGGTCACCCTAGGCAGTTTGGTGAAATGCCTTTGAACCCTCAACTAGTGATTGAACCATTTGAACACTGGGCACTTGATTTTGTTGGCCCTATTACCTCCCTCAAACCAAAAAACATACATCCTAGTTGCAATCGAATATGTCACTAAGTGGGTCGAAGCAGAGGCACTTTCAAAATCTACAGAGGAGAGGCACTTTCAAAAGCTACAGAGGACTCTGTAATATAGTTTATTTTCCAAATCTTTGTGCGCTATGGCCTCTCAAGGGACACAATCACAGATGGAGGAACACAGTTTGAGGTAATAAATTAGCTGAAACAGTAAAAAACTACCACGTTCAGCACAAGATTACAACCCCATACCACCCACAGGCCAATAGCCAAGTAGAGAGCACGAACAAAGTAATTGAATCTATATTGAAAAAAATCGTTGCCTCACATAGACGAGATTGGGCCTACAAATTGCCAAAAGCATTGTGCGCATATCAAACAACGTGAAGACCTACTACAAGATATTCACCATATCAATTGGTATTTGGAAAATAACCCATCTTTCCAATAGAATTTGAAATTCAAACATTAAGAACAGCTCAAAAGGTGGGTCTAGATCTAAATGAATCCCAGGCTAAAAGACTGCAGAAAATTAATAAGTTAGATGAAATTAGGCTCTCTGCTCTTTAGCACACAACATTAATCCAACAACAGAGAGCCAAATAGCATGACGCCCTTATCAAAGAAAAGATCTTCCACGAAGGAGACTGGGCACTCCTATATGATTCTAGGTTTGAGGATTTCCCAGGGAAACTCCAGACACGATGGCTTGGACCTTATGAAATAAAAAAATTGCATGATAATGGCACTATTACATTAGCTACCATTCATGGATCTAGACATTCCTTTAAGGTAAACGGTCATCGAGTACGATTGTATCATAAACCGCTTACCCGGGAATCCTTTTACCAACAGTTACGGGAAGATTCTACCATGGAAATTCTCGCTGAAGGGGATAACTCCTCCTCGGTGTTAGCCACCTGTAAAATTTGATTATACCAGAGGTGGCTAAATTTGTTTTGAGCCTTCAAGGAACAATTTTTCCTATCGAAAATTGTTGGCTCTTGAAGACTCTTAAAGACCTCATGCCTCTGTCCAGTTTCCCACAATGTTGTTTTGCATCCAAAAAACCTCTGAAATCCTACAAAAATCGAAAGTCAAATATTGTTGCAGAACCCTTTTTCCCCTTCCTTCTCCTCAAAACTAACCTCCTCTTCTATCCCTCCATTCCCCATGAAAATCCCTCTTTTCCATTTTTCTGCTTTTTCCCCTCATCAAAATCCATTTTATAAGGTCTAAGACCCCTTCTTAGCCTTATTGGAACTTTCATTTCCTTTGAAAAAATATTAAAAAACCATAGAAAATATATATTTTCTATGTTTTGGGCTTAAGCCCCCTCGGGCTAAGCCTCTAACCCTTTTTCGTCCATGCGCCCAAGCGCCAGAACCAACTGCTAAACCTCGTGGGTGCTTATCCTTTCCAATAATATTTATCCACCCAAAACATTGAAAACCTTTGTTATTTCATGTTTTTGGGTTTAAAATCTGTTTCCAAAGTTTTCTGCCCGTATGAATTATGGAGTGATCTTGATCGTCGATCTGTCCCGCAGATCGGACGGTGTGGACCACGCCATTCCTATGGACCCCCCCCATCTGTGCACTGTTTTCCAAACCTGCATGGTTTCCTTCGCACCACTCTTCAGCGGAAGGTGGTTTTTCCCCGATCGCCAGCGATTCCATAAACCACCATGCAACCGTCATCCATCGTGCGTTATAGTTCGTACCAGGATGCCCAGTGAAATTGATCTCCGTTGTCCGATCTGGGCCCACTCATCCAACGGCTATCGCTCTTCGAAAGTGTCCGATGGTTAACAAAAGTGCCCGCGCGATAAAAAAGACCGCGTACAGCAGAAAATCAATCTCCGCCGTCGATCTGATCTGCAGATCAACATCCCATATTGCATTGCCCGATTCCGTTGCCCAGTCAATGATTCCCCGCCGCTGACTTTCCATTGGCTGATCTTGACCTTCGATCTCTGCAGATCGACGGCTCGGACTTAATATTGCTTTCGCCCGTTGTAAGATATCTCCTGATCAATCCAGACCGTTGGATGATGCCATCCAACAGCCACGCTTCCTTCACACCTTCCAATGCAGTTAAACCTATTAAAGCAGGATTTTTTAACGATTTTTTGCATTTTGCAGGGTTTAAATCATTTGTTCGTGGTTTTCAAAGAAGATTTTGGGAAGGAGGGTGACGACCCTCCCGTCTTCAATTCATCCGAGGAAATCACTTGCAGGGTTGAAATGCACGTTTCATCCATGTTTTCTCAGGCATTGATGCCTTATAAACCCTGCGCAGCCCGGCATGACAGCAAGAAAACCATGAAACAAGCACAGTCAAAGATTATCAGTGTCGAAGACCAGGATGAACCAGAGCAAAGAATTGATGGAAAGATTTGCAGGGATTATGGCTAAGATAGTTATCAAAAGCCTAATCCCCAATCTAAAACACAGTTTAAAGAAAAACCTAAATTTTTATCAGGAAAACCCTCCACCGCCAAAAATGGAGGCGAATTGATTCCTCCCAGCGACTAAAGTGCCACCTGTGCCTCAAAGTGTTCAATCAGGAACAGAATTTATTGATCGGGATCAGATATTTTGCCTCGATGTAGCCAAAGAGTTAGTTCTGCCAGGGATTTAATGAAATAATATATGCATAGTAACCCTAGCATCACACACATCCTCAAAGGTCAACAAAAGCTCCCACCGAGCTTAAAACATGAGTGTAAATCAATTAATGTAGTGAAACTCCTGTACAGTTTCTTCATTGAGCCCCCCAAGGGCCAAGAAAACATTAACTCTATATTAATTATATTTGAGATATTTTATCAGATCTCACCTCCTCATCCTTCTATAAATACTTCAGTAGAAGATGAGTGAGAGGTCTGTTGTTGATGTAATTGCTGAAGCATTGTAATGTAATTGAGCTGAAGATCCCTGATTTTGAATAGTGATTCACTGGCTCTTGGAGCTCTGCTTGTAATAGATAAGTTAGGTTATGAAAGAAAGATGAATTAAAACATTGGAATTGAAGATTGTAACTGGTTTGGAGCATCAATACAAGCTGATTTATGGGATCCTGGTCTATGTTGACGGTGATGTTATTCTCATTGTAACTTGTTATTTTATTCCTGTTTTCATTTTGTTTCATTTTCTTCTATAAAGAACAATTTAAACAGTGTTAGGGCCTACTGTATACCAGTAACCTTCTCTGGCTGAAAAATCTTTATTTAAATGTTTTCTTCCCACTGCGTTATTTGAAAATGATTTAATTCGATTCAAGCATAGGAATGATGGCGCTCCCTCATCTTATTGTCTTAGCTGAATATTATTTTTGAATGTTACTTTCAGTATATGTTGTGTGAAGATGAACTGAGGAAGATATGGTGAGCCCTGGTCCCAGTCTTGTTTGCATAACTATTTGATTGTTTCCCTTAGAATGTGTTAAAACCTGGATAGTTTCAAAGTACTTACCAGATCTTAGGCCATTCTGTGTTATCTATGTGATTGTCTTGGAAGTAGCCAAGTAAAGAAGAGCTAGGAGAGGATTTGTGGTGAGCCCGGCCCGCTAGTCTCTACTCCAAAGGTTGCCTTCAAGTTTCCCTTAGTGTTTGTATGTTTTCTATTGGAAGTGTATCAAAGGCTGGATAGTTTCAAAGTACTTACTAGATCCTAGTTTGCTTTCATGTATTTCTTAAGTGCCTGGTTAAAGGCTAGCTAGTTTCAAAGTACTTACCAGATCTTGGGCTGCTCTTTGTTATACATCTGTTTATTTTCCCTTTTTAATGTATCAATTCATTCCATAAATCGAATCTTAAAGAGATCCTTAGACATAGATGACTTGCCCCGTGGACCATTCTTGCCTCTTGCTGTTCCAATTAAATCCTCTTATGACTCCATAGCCCAATGGACTGAAAACCTACCATCATTTTTCCTCTTGATCAAAACTTACTCTTTTGCTTGCAACTTCTCACCTTTGAACCTCTTTACCTTTGTGGCTTTTCACCTCTAATAGCAATCATGTTCAACCATCCAAAAACAAAACAAAACCCTTGGTCTTCATAACTAGCCTAATACCATTACCCCAAACTTCAAAGACAAATCCATCTTTACACTCATTGGAGAGATCCCTCTCCGGATTCAGGAGGGCTAGATCCTAGAATCCCAAAGTTGGTTGAAACGATGTTGTTTCTGTAATTGGACTCTGCCAATCTTGCTAATAAATTATAGATTCCTAACACTCGGCACCAGTTTATTAAATCATTTCTTTTTTAAATTTTGTATATAAAGAATTTTTCATTTACTTTATTATTGCCTTTTTGAATTCATTTTTTAAATTTCTGTTTATATCGTTTATTTTCAGTTTTCGTTGTTTGTTTCATGGAATTCTCTTTTTTTTTAAACTCTGTTTATTTCGTTTGTTTTGATTTTTTCTGTTCCTTTCCAAAGAAACAACACTTCTGCTATTCCTTTCGAAAGGAATAGAAGTTCCGCAGAGTGTTTTTATTGTTCCTTTCGGAAGGAACAGTAGTTCCGCAGAGTGTTTTTGTTGTTCCTTTCTAAAGGAACAGCAGTTCCGCAGATTGTTTCTGCTATTATTTTTAAAGGAACAACACCTTTTGAGTGGATTGTTTTTTTGTTTTAAATTAGCATTTTGAGAATTTTGACTTTTCCAAAGGCAAACATATCATTTATATACAATCATACAAATTAAGGCTTACTGTAATCAGCAAATCAAAAGAAATCGTCATTTTTAAGAAAATTGTCTAAGTAATGATAAGAAAAAAGGAAAAGGGGCATGATCAATAACATAATTTTGCTGTTTTATCACCATTCAATTAATCTGATCGGTTATCTTTATCATGATTTTTTCTTTCCCATATGTTATAAATTTCATTGATTTTTATTTATGAAATAGGAATAAGGGCATATTCTTTTCTATTGAGATGTTCAGACTTCTTCCACCATCCCTACTCTTAAGGAGTGTTGAGGCATCCTTTATGAATAACTAAGGAAAAGTGCTATATGAAAAAGAAAATTATTTACATATTTCATTAATAATTTTATAATTTTGCAGATGGAGGATAGGGGGTCTCATCAAGAGCCATCCTACCATGATCATAAGGAAGGCAGTGAAGTGGCATTCCCATCATGGCCACCAAACTAGGGATATGGTCCAATGGACAATTGAAAAAATTAAGAAGTCTTTGGAACAGGAGGTCTCATCACAAGCTGGCCTGCCCACTTTTCACTTCTTCCCGGTGAATGGCATTGTGATGTATCTGGTCATCAAGCCAGCACAATGGCCTCCGTCATGATATTCAACAAAGCACTTCCTCAGCATAAATAAAGGACAATGGTTCCATGGGTAAGAAAGCAACTCTGTCAAGGTTATGGACACCTGTGGGAAACAGAGCTCTGCTGATGGTATTGGAGTCACATTTATACACATCAATAGTCATATTAAACCCTTCTCATATGTCTCTATTTAAAATATCAAATGAAAGTATGAATCCTTTACCTTTGATTTCAAACCTATTATACATGAAAATCATTACAAATCGATCATATTAGTTTGAAGTGGTAAATAACGCAATTGTACTTATGTTTATATTATGTTGTCCCTTCTCCTTGTATTTGAATTATTACAAAATGATTTTCTATCCATTACCGATTCATCACACGCATTGATTTCAATAATTACTATAATTTGATTGAATGTATCATAATTACGCCTACTTTTTCCTATTGTACTACTGGTGTGCCAAACTTTGCTGTCTCAATTGACGGTCAAGGATGACCTATCATCCATTAGGGGGGGTGCAGATGTCTGCATGCAGATCAAATCCCGATATTTCTTTACCTGTATGCGAACCAAATCCCTGCATTTTAGGAAATAACAAATTTTCAACGACATTATTCCAATTCACCGTGTTGTATTGTTCCATTTCGATTACTGTGTGTTTAGAAAGAACTAACAGAGTGCAGAGACAATGGGAGGATGGCCAATTCGCAGTGAGTTGCAGGTGCTGGTCGTTTCTGATGTTGCACGAGAAATTTTGGAAAGATTGGGGTGGATTACATATTTCATGAGGATGCAACAACCCCATGAAGCAGTGGCCACCGAATTTTTACAGAACTTGTAGGAAGGATCCTCTATGCTTAGAGGAAGACATATAGTTTTATCTGACAAAATAATTGCAGAGGTGTCTGGCATACCAGCACAAGGGACTATATGGACTCAGAAAAAGATTAGGGTTCGAGAAGCCATGAATATTTTTCAGGATGACGGATAGACATTGATTGTCAAAGGAAAAGGATTCTAGCCAACATCATTGGGAGAACCATGGATGGAGTTGGCCAAGATTGTGCAGGCTTATATAACATGTGACAGAAGGAAAGATATGGTAAGACCTTGCCACCTTAAGCTACTGGCCATATTAAAACAGAAATGCACTGTTAATTTGCTTACATTTTTAAATTCCTTGTTGCATGATATCGCTCGTAGTATAAGAAAAGCTCAACATGCAGATATGATGGTTAGCCACCATTGCCTAATTCGATTAATAGTGAGTCTTAGCCTTGCCCAGTAACATACCAGCTAGGAAGAGTTGATATTCTCCATTGACGGAGGGTTAGCTTTACCTACCCCGAAACAGAAGAGAATGGTTGGCTCAATAGCTAAGCCATCAACTCATAGACAGTCCCTCCGTTCAAAATGAAGTAGGGGGATGATGGAAGGACTTCCGGGTAGTAGTAGCCAACCCCTGGAATTGCACAGCTGAGAGGATGAACAGCCTCCACAATTGGAGGGATTAAACCCTTTTACTGATGAAGAAGAGGAAATGGAAGGAGAAATTAGCTACTTGGACGAAGAAGAAATAAGTCACCACACCAGTGGTGAAAAAAAATCCAGTGCAGAGGAAGGAAATAATGATGAAGAAGAAATAAGTCACCACACCAGTGGTGAAAAACAATCCAGTGCAGAGGAAGGAAATAATGAGGAAGAAGAAATTGAAGGAAATAATGAAGAAGAAGAAATTGAAGGAGAAATTCGATATTTGGATGAGGAAGAAGGAAGCTATCATACCTGTGAGGAGGACAAATACAATCATAGTAGCGACAAAGAAGGAACAGAGCCTCTTGAAAATTCTATCGTAAGCCCTTTACAAGAAGACCAATTGGCCCAAATTTTGGCCAATATGAGTGACTATGTGTAGCCTCATAGCCCTTTGGACCTTAATATTGATATTAATTAGTTACCAGAGCACTCTGCTATCGATAAAGAAATAGCTGGAGAAATTTTGGATGAAACAGCAAACCCTAACGAAGCCGGGGTTGCTTCCCCTGAAAGGCCTTAACAATAAAAATAAAACACTGAAGCAATATCTCAACTTGGAAGCCCTCAGGAGATTGCAGAGTCAATCGAGGAATTTAGCCAAGGGCATATGAATGTGGAAGAAGAACCCCGAGCAGAAGATCAAGAAGAAAACTTAACTAAAGGCATGACTGATATAGACCAAAACCCTGTTGAGCAGACGGGTTCAAATAAAGGAGCAACTGTTCCATTAGAAAAGAGGAGGAAAATAACTGAGATTGAAAAGCTTCGCAGGGAACGAATGAAGCTTCATAAGCTCGTAGAATAGCTCAGGAAAACCATTAGGGTTCTGAGAATGAAACAAATGCCTAAGCGAGCCCCTAAGAGAAGAAGCATAGCTACCAAGAGAATTTTGAAAAAGAGAAAGGTGACCGCTAATAGGAACCCCCAAGTTGTAGAAGAAGCCATCCCTGAGCCTAATTATGGAGATACGGAATAGAAAATGGTTGTTCCAACACAAGTTGTTCCAAAG
Source organism: Pinus albicaulis (assembly GCA_034641835.2). Classification (NCBI taxonomy): domain Eukaryota; kingdom Viridiplantae; phylum Streptophyta; class Pinopsida; order Pinales; family Pinaceae; genus Pinus; species Pinus albicaulis. Next base: position 811,776,478 of record CM076581.1, on the reverse strand, counting down.
GGACCTGTTTCAAGTGAAAACATGCAATCTATTAGTCAGCATACTTTTAGTGATTCGACACTGGCCAAACTCCAAGAGGAGTTGGCACAGGCCCGAATAGAAAGGAAGAGGTTGGAAGAAGACAAAGTCCCAAGAAAGAGATATCAGGAGTTGCAGCAACAGATGAAAATTATCCATGAAGCAGAATCTGAAGCTCACGAAAAGTGTCGAAAAGCAGAGGAAAAGGTTGACAAGGTAATGAACCAATTAAAATTAGCCTATAGTCGAATGGACACTCTCTGCTCATTGTACACTGATGTCTTAGCCTGTAGATGCCCCACCAAAAAATATGCTTTTTTTGTACTAGAAAGATATTTACAGCGAAATATTAAGGCAGTTAGGGCAGGGTAATCCATAGAGCTAAAAACCATAGATGACTTTTTATCATGCTGCAAACTTTATGGGATCAAATTACAACGCCTTTTGTGTGAATTTTACTTGCATAATCTAATACTTGAAAATGATTGTGAGTCAAACCTAGCCCTTTTGTGGGAGATGTTCAATATCAGGCATTCATTTCCTTGTTGTTAATCAATTAAAATGGCTTAAAGCCTATAATGCCTTTCAAAGGCAGGAAAATGAATTAGATTTGTGGGTTAGGAGTGAACCTCAGAATCCACTTCAATTTTGGGCTAGGCAGAAAATTTTGATGACAAAGGAAGGCATCATCCAAGCATTGGGGCCTATCCACAAATCGATCATCTTGAATGGGACAGATTATTTCTTATCCATTAGAAACCAAGCTTATATAGTAGCTAAGGTCTGGTGGAGAATCTCCAATTAGAATGTGCAAAATAGGGAACCATTTAATTATAGAAACTTTGGGCTAGCTATAGACCGCTTGATTTCCTATAGTCATCTCATTTTAAAAGAAGGACCATTCTAGCTAAGATGTAGGTTCTGCAGCCCTATTGCATGGTATCCTGCTTCAGACTACAAAGCCATTTACAAACTCCCTGAAGGACAGACAGAGCATGTTTTTGAGGAATTAGCTGTACTACATGGTTTTAGGCCTGTTGATGACAAACCTTATCTAGCTTATTCTTTGACTGCTCTCCATATGAACTATAGTTTTCATGAGGACATGAAAAAGATTAAGCAGGGGGGTATGTTGTGCAGTGAAAAAGGTATGAAATTACTATGTATCTTCTCATTCTTTTACTATAGACATACTCCTTTTTACCTTGGAAAGGTAATTTATTATAAGAATTATGATATAATTGGAAATGTTTATGCTTATTGTAAAAATATGACTAAAGGTTTCTTTTTGTTCATAAAACAGGAATTAGATGAAGTGAACAACTGTACCAAAGTCGAGGCTGAGATCGATGTAATTGCTGCTACATTAGCATTGAACCACATCCAGCCAAAGGCAAGGAGATCCGAATGAATTGCCAAGAAAAGGCAGGGGACAGCTTGGCCTCGATCAAAGTAAACAAGATGATAACTAAACGAAGGGGAGCGAATCCCTCAGGATCCTTTGGTCCTAAGGGATCATTGTTCAAACTCATCTTATTCCTTGACTTGTCCATCAGGATTTGATATATAAAGAAATGTCCTTTAGTGATGAAAGATTCAGTCAGTTGGTCGAAAATCCTTATATTCAAACGTTTCCCATGTAATATTATGTTTATTGACTCTCGGCTTTGGGAGAACAGTCTATGTAATACTTTATGTTAGATTAATATCGAGCATGCATTTCGTTTCATCTCTTAAGTTCTGAGGTAGCCCAGCAGTATTTCACTAGCGCTAAGGGCCCGACTCTGGTGGAATTACTTTGCTGTTTGTATTCTTAATATTTTCTTACTGTTGTGTGAAGTTGTGTTTAATGTTTATTTTGATTACAGAGTTTATTGACTGTTGTTATATTGAATACAGATTCATTTCTTTTATATCCTTTGCAAGAAGTACATTCCTTGTTCAGTTATCTTGCTATTGTTATAAAAGCTTTGATGTTCTATATCTGATTCTACTTGCTATTCTATTAGTTTATGATTTGTTATAATTGATTGTTGCATAGTAATTGGCTGTCGACAGGATTGGAGTGTGGAGATTAGTTTCTTGATTGCGTTAGAATTATAATTGCTATTCAATTCAGGTTGCTGTTCCATTTCTGTTTATGGTTTATTTCTGATTCATAGCTTCAGATTAGCAAATAGATAAGTTACAATTGTTATGCATAGGAATTACAAGTTGTTGTTCCTTTCCAGATTTTGTTCCTTTCAGTTATCTTTATCAACAAGTAGTTCGAGCTTGATTTCATTTTTATTGCTTTAAGAACAAGACCACCAATTGTAGAGGACAATGGTTACTGCTTCCAAGTTCCCAAATTGGTTATCTTGCCTTAGTGTGATTTCAGTTGCATCGATTTCTAAGGGAAGGAGTTATTGTTACTATATCCCTGATCGATGGTTTGCAGATTGATGTAGTTAAGCTTTCAAATTATTTTCATTACTGTAATTGGATTTCTTTACAAGCATATGTTTACTTTTGTATTTAACATTCTGTACTACATCTTCATAGCATTACTCTTAGTTAATTTCAGCCTTAGACAGAGTACACTCTTGAAATAAAAAGTCACTCCCAGATTGATGATTAATGTAGGCTAATTAGGTGTTCAAAAGATACCTTTTTATGACCCAACATATGGTTTGAAAGAAATTGGCATAACATGATGCTAGACCAGATGAGAAGACCGATGGATCACTTTCTGATAGAATACACGACCCTTGGATGGAATTCATGTATGATTTGTGCCCTAATAAGAGATCCCAAATTTGAAGGCTCCTAAATTCATGACATCAAAGGAAGGATTCCTTCATGAAAAATCAGATGTTTTCATCATTTCTGCTACAGGTCCCTGACTAAGAGGGAGGATGATAATATGTTTATTAGTTGGAAGAAACTCTATGATTCCTAAGCCAAGAAGAAAGATTAGGTGCATTCTTTATATTCCTCTATAAAATATGTTCTCCTTAGTTAAAAGGGAGATATAGACACATCATTATGATCTTCACCTGGAATACATAATGCAGGATTATATAATCATCTGACATTCGATACTCTTTTGCAATGTATTAGGGAATCTATGAAAAGCGTATTCTTGAAAGGATGGATATTCTTTGAGGATTAGCTATCCTGATAAGAAGAGTACTTAGAGGTCATACTCAGTCAACACCTAGGTGGATTATGTACCTTGGAGACAATGATGAGGTGTCTATAATCATTCGTTTCACCAACATTTCAACTCACGGTCTCATGGAGAGATGGAGCTGTTAGTCAAGGCCTTCCACTGTGAAAATTATGGATGATATGATGCTATAAAAGATGGATTACCAATATAAATTCTTCTTATGAGATTCAATACATTGAAAGTGAGCATGTACCATTATGAATACCTCCCTAGTTAAGAGGGAGTGTTGGAAAGTGTAACTAGATTTGGTATTCATAATGACTTGTAATTATGAATTTATGTAATGAAGAGGAGAAAGATAATAAAATGTATTTTGTAAATTCCTGACTCATGGGTTTCATCAGCAAGGAGTTTTATTATAAGTCTAATAATTCTTCTTGATGTATTTAGGGGTTTGTCATATTTTCATTAATGTATAATTTAGAGCCATGTATATGAAGTGTTGTTACACTTGTAAAGACAAAATTATTGATGTAAATATATGCCTCAAGACCTTGTCAAAATTCTATAGAAGATGCTAGAAGAAGTCAGCCCAAATATGTTGAAGGAACTCCTTGTAAATTCGACCCAACAACAGTAGATAATGTCGGCCTAGGCAGAGTGAGGGAATCCCTATAAATATAATAAACCGCTGCCTCATTTGATCATCAAGAGTTTGGATAAGTCTGAGATCTTAGTGCGGATTTGAGTCTGTGTTTTGGTGCAAAGGAGAGGAAGAATCCAGCGAAGAAGGAAGGCTTCATTATATCTCCTTTTTTTAGTATAATACCCTTCACATATTTCAGGGAGGTTGAAGGCTACCCGTGTTGATATTTTGTGTATTTGGGGTAGCATCGGATGTGATATAGCTCCCAAATTTTGTGAAGGGACTAGAGTACACTTGATCTACAAGACCGAGAAAGGGATTTGGGAAATTTCATCTGGTTTAGGAGATATTTAATTAATTAATTATTTTAACATATTTCCTAAGAGTAAACTTAGGAAAAATAAATAATTAAAGTTAATTAAATTAAACATGTGATGAAATTGTCTTAAGTCACACAGATCAAGCATTCTTTTAATCTTAGCCACTGATTCAAGATTTGATCATGGCCATTAGTTTTCCAATGAGAAAAGTATAAAGGAAAGGCTTAGGGTAATTTTTAAAGACACACAAAGGCAGAGCACTGGAGCTAAGCTGAGATTATAATATAGGGTTTGCTAAGAATTCTCAGAAGTGTTTCAGTTGTAGAGAGGGGAGTTTAGAAAATGGGATGATTTGATCTCGGTGTCTAGAATTAGTAAGAGATAGAGAGCAGCTTAAAAAAGGCAGCACATAGGAGAAGGGGCTTAAGCAGCAAGAGGGAAATAGCTGCGCAGTGGTGGGGAAGCTTCAGTTACACAGGTGTTGCTCAGTCACTCCCAGGGCAGCATAAGACATCTAGAAACCCTCATCAGTTACGTAGATACCCTTATGGGTATTGTAGGGACTGCGTCACCCATTCTGGAGTAACACAACCCTTTCCAGGTCAGTACTGAGGGACGCAGGGGCTTTAGGGGTAGCGTTGGGGTTTCTAGGGCGTAATTTTGGTTGAGTCCTATAAATCTCATTTGAGAGTGTAGATCAGTCATTATTTTGGCTTTAGAACAAACAATGGGTTGCAGATATATTTTATCTCTTTCGGGTTTTCTAGATCTAGAACCCAGATTTGTTGTATTTAGAAAACTCTTACTAATAAAACCCTCTAGCAGCTAGCAGACTAGTTTTCTCACATTGGGTTTTTCCAGGGACTATTTGTCCATAAAATCACTGTGTCACATTTTCTTGGTGTGAATGTCATTTTTCTAGATTTGAATTGGTGAAAGTCTATTATGTATTTTTCTTCGATATTAATTTGAAATTTTCAGTTAATAACTTAGTTAAGTAGGAGGAGCATAACCATATCTAATAGTAGATTTCTGCATAATTGTAACATTAAGAAATTTTCACATGGTATCAGAGCAATTGTAGATCTAGGAGGGTCACCAGCAGAAGGCTGAAGGTTATTTCTCCAGAAAGCAACAGGAAGAGAACCGAAAGGGTAGATCTTAAGGGACAACATTGTTTTCAGAGAAGCACAATTATGTAGAGGGCAGGGTGACACAGTCGAACATTGTCTCCTAGTAGGCCCACACACTTACTGCACAGAGGCAGCATAGAGGCAACGCTGGGATACTAGTGTGACACAGATATGAAGTTGTCAGATCCAGAAGAGCCTGAAGCAGAGCTACAAAAATTGATAAGGTGCTAGTGGGGTTAAATTTTTGAAGTTTTTATATTTTTAGCCTAAGCACTAGTGACAAAGAGCGGGAGGGGATAAGCTTCTCAGAAATTTTCTAGCCAAACAAGCTTTTAGATTGATTAGAGGATGAAAGAGAGCTGAATCAATGTTGATTTGGCATATTTCCAAGGAGGGAAATCAGTTTTCAAAGGGAGCATAAGGTATTTATTTCACCAAGGGCCTTATATCCATATCTCTAGAAAACAGAAAGGCAGATCCAATGTTCAGAGAAGATGGCTCCTCATGGAATGCATGATTAGGACAGATTGGATGGCATGTCCAAATTTTCAGTTTGTAAGCCTAGGATCCTAATAGTCCTAGAGGAATATCATCTAAGAGACCATGTAGAACAAGTTCTAGCCACATCGACTGATGTAGGTCTCCTAAGGAAGCATAATGAAGCTGCTGGACATGCCAAGCAGCTAATCATGGATGGAATGTAGGACTATATTGTCCCACATATAGCTGAAAAGAAGATAGATAATGAGATGTGGAAGGCCTTAACCTCCCTATACGAGGGAAAATATTTCCAAAGGAAGATGCAGTTGGAGACTTAAATGTGATCATTCATGATGACTAATGGAGAAGACATGGAACATTTCCTCTTCAGATTGCAGTCGATCAGAGATCAGTTGACTGCAACAGGTGATAAGGTGGAAGATGAGCTGATGGTGAGGACTGAACTTAATGCAGTCACAAATTAGTGGGAAACCTTTGTCCAAAGCATCTTGGGTAGAGCAGACCTCCCAGATTGGGACAAATTGTGGGAAACTCTGCGTCAATAAGAACTCTGCATAATCACCAAGAAGAAATACAGCTTTGGATCGAGAAAAGTGAAGAAGATAGAGGAAGAATATGCAGCCTTCGCATCAAAGAGGCGGCAGGGAAATAAGAAGAAGGATATATCAATGATCAAGTGCTTCCAATGTGGTGAATTAGGACATTTTTCCAGCAATTTTCCTCAGAAGAAAAGGATGAAGGAAGCTTCTTCTTCCAATTTTTTTGTGGCATATGATGGGACAGAAGATGATGTAACCATGAGCACTCATGAACCATGAAAGTGTGGCAACATGGATCTATAGAGAAGCTACAAAAATATTGGCAGGATCATTGAGAAGCTCATCTCTTGGATCACATCCGAGATATGGGAGCCTTAATATAGTAGCGGGACAAGTGGATCAGTGGGTACATGGATCTCAGATGAAGCAGAGGGAGATCTGAAGGTTGGAAGGAGCAGTGTAGTGTAGATGCGGTAGCAATGTAGAGGCAACAACAACGTAGGGGATGATGTGACTTCATCAATGCAGAGCAGAGTTGCTTACGCAAAGCAGAGCTACAACAACGTGGAGGCTTCATCAGGAAAACACAACACAACAACAATGTGAGGGATTTCAACACAAGAGGCTGATGTGACTTCAACAGTGTAGAGGGAGTCTGCTTACGCAGTGCAGAGTTGTTGTTGTGCTTCATCCTTCAGATGCCAACACAGACCAACAGCCTATGGAGCTTAAGTGATGAGGATGAAACCCAACCAACTTTCCTATCAAATATTGGGCATGAGATTCATTTGTTTCTCTCAACAACTAAAGATTTCAGTGTAACAGATCAGCAGTGGAAGTGCTATGAGTAGCACGGACACAAAAAATTGAGAGGGAGTTGCAGTACAAATGTTGTAGTGGTAGTGGTAGTTTCATGGGCAATAGTACAGAATGGAAGCAACAGTACGGAGTTTAGTGGTAGCAAGCCAAGCATCAATAGCACAAAACCAGTGCCCAAAATGTTGTAATGCATGGTGTGATGTATTGCTAGAGCACACTCCTAATGCTAAGAGAGAGTGTTGAGATTTTGTGTATTTGGGGTGGCATTGGATGTGCTCTAACTCCAAAAATTTTAGGAGGTACTAGAGTACACTTGATCTACAAGGCCCATAAAGGGATTTGGGAAATTTCTTCTGGTTTAGGAGAAATTTAATTAATTAATTATTTTAATGTATTTCCTAAGTCTAAACTTAGAAAAATTAAATAATTAAAGTTAATTAAATTAAACATGTGATGAAATTGTCTTAAGTCACACGGATCAAGATTTATTTTAATCTTATCCATTGATTCAAGATCTGATCATGGCTATTGGTTTTCCAATGAGAAAAGTATAAAGGAAAGGCTTGGGATCATTTGTAAAGACACACAGAGGTAGAGCACTGAAGCTAAGCTGAGATTATAATATTCCCAATTAGCCATGAGCTAGTTGGAATATTAAATTTTGTTTTGCTGCTTTTTTTTATGAATAAGAGGAAAATGGAGGTCCATAATTATCCTTAATAATGAATAAATCAATGCCAATGTGAAAAGGATATATCTTTTTAGCTTAATTGAGCACCCTTAGGTGTGAAAAGAGGCTCAAACACCTTGACTGGGTCAACTTTGACCAAATCAATAGCGTCGTCATGGAGGATTGGCCATCAATGAAAGACAACACAATTTCAGATGGAGATGCTTTGCATGGAAGTAGGGTCATAAATGAATGGGGCTTAGGGTTGGAATCTCATATCTTATAAAAGGAAGAGTATGGCATCCATATTTCATTATGTTGATGTATATGATATTTCTAAATATATGGTCTATTTATACATATATCTTTCTCTAGCTATTCAACTGAGATTAAGTGTTGTTTAGCACAGGGTGTTCCTGATCGAGAATCCCACCTCTTCCATTGAGAAGCTATTGGAGGAGTCTTGTACTAAATTTTCCACTTTCAGGCTTAAGGCCAAGCTTCATCTTTCATTTATAACGTAGATCCTGTTGAGGGTTGAGTTGTTTTGCAAGTTGCAGCAGTGGAGACCATCTTTGGGTCATCTCATTAATTATTTTCAGTGGAGAAGGATTCCATTCCATTGGGAGGAAAGTAAGGAAGGCCATGTATATTTTTAGATCTTGGCATCAGGCCATACACTTATTTTCCCCTACAATGCAGTTTATTTCTAGATATCTGTTATTTTTGTAGGAGGAATTGCAAGGTGGTTTGGCACACCATTTGGAGAGAAGGTTTTCTAGAGAAGGGATCAACTCTTGATCTAGAGAGTCTATTGGAGGAGGCTGCATTATTGATCATGTCATATAAGCCACACTTTCCAAATCTATATTAGTGGATCTTCAGCCCTAGGGCTTAGATCCCCATCTTGTACATGGTGTTTTGCTGAAAACCATTAAGGGGTTCTTCAAAGGAGGTTGTATAGAGCTCAAATCTGTATTGGAGCTATCTTTTGAGGCACATATCAGCCTTATATCTGTTGTATAACCATTTTCTGTAGTAGAGCCTTTTAAACAACGTTGTAACAACCTTCCATCTCTTTATATATAGTAGGAACACCTCTTTTGAGGGATTTTGTCCATTGGAGGCTTGTTCTTTCTTATTGTACATCTTATGACCCATTTCTTATGCATATTTTGTTGCTGTTATAATAAATGAAAGGTCTCCATATTTTCCTCTTTCTTTCATGTAATGTTTACACTTCTATTTCCATGGTTTTTCACTATATTCCTACTTTTCCCATTTGGGAATATTACAGTGGTATCAGAGCATAATCTTGGCATAGCCTGTGAATCTTGAAAAACCAATATGTCATATGAATAAGGAGATCCTCTTATTGATAGAGAGAAGAGGTATCAAAGAGGAAGACACAGGAATTTTGATTATAAAAACGAAAAAGAAGACAAGGGTAAAACCCCTTTATCTGGAGGAGAAGATGAAGAGAAAGAGTTTCCTAAGATTATTCTCAAAGCTATGTAAGAAATTTCTAGAGAAATTAAGGAGATGAGGATGGATAGATATAAGGAATCCCCTAAATGATTTCAACATGGTGAAGGCTCTGACATTTCTCATCACTGGAGTGATCTCCCAGTGCAACAAAAACAAGTTTCGCAATTCTCTACAATGCCTACATTCTTGGCAGTGGGAAATGAAGGGTTTCAAAAACAAGAATCCCTTGAAGACTATTTTATGTAGTATGAGTCTCAAACTCAGAGATTCAAGGACCACTTGAGTTTTCAATAATTTTTTCAAATCAAGGACAATAGGAGACCCAGGAATCACAACAGGAATGATGGATTCATTCAGAATCATGATCTACACCGCACTATGGGCAGCTTTTCTTACCCAACATTGATGGGTCATCTAAATGCACTACCAAATCATGGGTAGAGAAGCTTGAAATATACTTCCAGTTGAACAAAGTTCCAGAAATGGAGGCCATTAAGATAGCAACGCTGCACCTTGAGGGTGAAGCACATGATTGGTGGTTCCATGGCTTCTCTACATTGGGTCATGCCAATGTGACTGCATATGAAGTTTTCACAAGGAGGCTGGTGGAAAGTTTTGATAGAAGAGATCCTGAAGCACCATTCACGGGGCTTACAAAGATTAAACAGTCAGGTAATCCAGAAACTTATATTTCTAAATTTTCGAGACTAACTGTTATGGTTCCTAATTTATTTGCAGCGAGAAGGGTCTATATGTTTATTGATGGGTTAGATGAACCTCTTCGTGGGTTTTTTAAGTCTACCAAGCTCACTACCCTTCAAGATGCCATTGAAAGGGCTAGATATCTTCAAGATGCCTTGCCAAAAGTAAACGCAACATTTCAGCATAAGCCCTCTTTTCCATTAAAGGGAAAATATGAGAAGGCTCCTCTTTTAAAGGAGAGCCAAAATAAATAAATAAATCTTCATGATGATGTCTGGAGAGACTTAAGGAGGAGGAAGATTTGACTCACATGCTAAGAATCTCAGGCACTGAGACATAGATTTGCAGTAGGAAAGGCACACTACATAGAGGTCTTCTCAGATTATGAGGAGGAAGATGAAGAAGAACAAGAGAGGGGTCACAACGCTAGAATAATAGGAGATAATCCACCACCACCAGGAGGTGAGGATTGAGCCATTTATCCAATTATAGGGACTCTTGCATCATTAAGAGTGGTACCAAAATATCATGAAACTTCCACACAAGAAAAAAATTTGGATTTTCGCAGTGTAAGCAGAGACATGATAGTCCCATCCATTATGAATATGAGATTGGTCTATGAGACATCATTATCTTCTGGAAAACAACCTGGGAGGCCACCTAATCCAAATTTGGTGAGACATGTCTCACATCATGATGCACCATTCATAGATCCGAGAGGAATGGGAGCATTAGAAGACCATGATACAGTGTTGAGGGTATTGGGTAGGCTCGCGGAGGAGGGAGACATTCTCCCACTATCATCATTGCCCACTCTCACATCTCATACTGCGTTGAGACGAAATACTACAGGATTGGAGGATGACACCATTATGGGGCAAGGAGAACATTCCTTCGCTATGGAGACTCAGAAGATGTTCTCATTTGAAGAGAAATTCTCTATACATGGTAGAATATGGTGGCCACACATGCATGCTTTGGCTAAACCTAGGAATTTTTGGATGGATGATAGCCTATGGGAGACTAACTTCCAAAAGCTTCAACCTTTATTTGAGAATGAGAATATGCAAGAAGAGAAGTAAGGAGGTGATAGCAACAACCTTCCAACATGTACCTTTGGCATGGTAGATGTCAAAGAGAAGGGAAGCCATATGACAGATTTTCTTTGTGATAGATCAGCAATGCTGTAAATATGGAAGATTTATCCATATTGGAAATCCCAACTGTTGGTGGATTATTACAAGGATATTTTCACATGCATGATACTTGATGAACAACTACATGAAGATGGATATTCATTTCAAGAATAATTCATCTACTATCATGGTAGGATATTCTTATATAGAGCCTCCAAGCTCAAGGAGAAGTTGCTACAAAGAGCTCATGAAGAATTCCTTTTCAGCCATACTTATATCATCATTTTCAAAGATGCATGACCCATTTGGATATAGGATAGATACATAACTCAATGGAGGGGTTATCACAGCCACCTCTTTCTTCTTTTGGAATGAGAGGGGATATATCTATGGATCACTCCATTTGTATGAGCATAAATTTTGGTAAGGAACATGCTTATCTACATAATGTTTCATTTGATGATTACTTGCATTCCTTTACCATGTATATTCAGGCCATAGATCCAAGGAGGAGAATTGTTCCATATAAAATTCATGGTCAACTTTGGGCCATAAGAATTTCTAAACATGGTCACTCCCTTGGAGGACATAGGGAGATATTATATCATTGTGGGTGCACTCCAAAAGCACCAAACATATCTCACACTTTCAGCCATCGTGAGAAGACTTGGGAAAAAATTAAGTGGTGTGGAAACCACTTATCATATCATTATTTGATGCAGTCAGGAGATTTATTGTGCTGGTTCCACATGTGGGACTATGACCCACCTCCATTTGTTCAAATTTATGTTTGTATGTACTTAGTTTTGATCCCATACATTGATGATGTGCTTATTCTTTTTATGGGAATGATTTGAGGGAGGATGGGAGGAATGTATGTGCCCTGTGGGAGAGATATTCTCCATGTTCATTATGCTACATGTTTCAGGGAGAACATTGGGCAAAGCATGTTTGTTTCATTGGAACTATTGTCTCCTTGTGCGATGAATTATTTTCATCTCATAAGAACTTTGGAGGAGCAATTCATGAAGGTATGGATTGGTAGAAACTTAGCTTATGAGGGAAGCTTATCACATGTTGGTGTCACCAATGATGTAGGAGAAGAGTTTCAACACTCACCTTGTCAGTTTCTTGAGGACAAGAAACATTTGGGAAGGGAGGACTGTAATATTCCCAATTAGCCGTGAGCTAGTTGGAATATTAAATTTTGTTTTGTTGCTTTGTTTTATGAATAAGAGGACAATGGAGGTCCATAATTCTCCTAAATAATGGGTAAATCAATGCCAATGTGAAAGGGATAGATCTTGGCAGTTTAATTGAGCACCCTTAGGTGTGAAAAGGGGCTGGAACACCTTAACTAGGTCAACTATGACCAAATCAACATTGTTGTCATGGAGGAGTGGCCATCAACGAAAGACAACACAATTTTAGATGGAGATTCTTTGCATGGAAGTAGGGGGCTTAGGGTTTGGAAACTCATATCTTATAAAAGGAAGACGATGGCAGCGATATTTCATTATGTTTTTTTTTTCTAAGTAACAATAAATATATTAATATGAAACATAATAGTACAAAACTATCGATGTCTCAGCTGAGGGAGCCTAAGCACAGGGCTTGACTGCCATGAAAATCCATAGTTTGGACTTCCCACAGTGGGGAAACCAGTTCCTTCAGATTAAAATTAACTGCCCTCATAGGGGAAACCGGCTTTACATCCAAATTGTTTGTCAAAAATGGAAAAAAAATAGCAGGCCACTCTGCAAGCAGAGGATAACGAAACAAGAAAACCAGAATTAACTTAAAGACATTATGCATGGAGAACAAAAACCTCAGACTACTGTTCATTGGTTGGGGAGGGCGGTTCTTCAAAAATTCTGCATCCAAACCTGTCGCTTCTCCCTCCCTCATCAGTTGAGGGGAGCTCTTTGTCTTTGTCCTCGCCTTCCATAGTCTGGACCTGCATTGAAACGTTCGGAACAATATTTAACTGGGCCAAGGCCTCCTTGGTGATTTCAGCAGAGGCAGGGAAAGAGGCAGTGGGGCCATGAAAAGCGAAAGAGGGACCGGGAATTGCAGACGGAGGTGGCACTAGGTGGGAATATTCTTCACAAACAGTGACCGTGACGTGTGCTTTGAGAACCAGCTGTTCAAACATGAAATTGAAAGTAAACTCCGTGTGCTGAGAGGATTGGCGAAGTCAGGAGGAAGAAGACGGGAGGGGAATGGAGGGAACAAAAGAAGGGAAAAATTGAGGCGTAGGGGAGAAGACACATGGAGGTGGAGGGCGCATAGAGGGAGGAGCCGAGGCAGGGCAGCGAGGCCTACCCCTGTGACTTCTGGTTTCCAGAATGTGGTCGCAGGGGAAATATTCCATGGATGAATCAGAAGAGGGAGAAGACTGAGAGCGATGGACACGACCACGACTGGAGCCACGGCGACATAGCATACGATGGCACAGTCTAGGCATGGCGGGGGGGAGAGGATGATGAAACGGGCAAGGAGAAGAGACAGCGGAGGACTAGGAGAACTATACAGAGAATTCAAGTAGCAGAACTCACTGTGCGGATGGTGGAATTCCGGCACAGTCTCCAGAAAACACAAAAGCTCGCACCGTTTTCCTGTCTGCGTTCGAGCGCTAGGCTCAGCGCAGGCAAGTGGAAAAGAATCATTGTGAAACGCAGTAGAGGAGCATACGGGGCAAGCGCCATGCAGAAGATCCCAGTCCATACAAAGAGCCGAAGAAAACCAAGTGAAGAACTCGCTGCAACGACGGTTCGAGAAAATGCAATTAAGACTACGTGGGGTGGCGTATTGAATGCCACCATAGATGCGAGTGTGGGAGGCCAGATGGCCAGCCCAAGGTGACAGCCTCGGGAGGCGACGAGGGACAGGCGTCCCATCATGAGCTGTAAACAACCGGATCCAGAGCTGAGAAGTCCTGTTGCACCAGAGCGTTTCATTCCTGAAGTTTTGCCTCTTCATTGATGATGCTAAGCGGGCCATGGAGGAGAGTAACAGAGCTTTCCACTCCCATATTAGCAAGGTGGTCAGCGAATTTTTTGCCATCGCGCCTGATATTAGAGAATGAAATGGCATTATAATTCTTGAGCCAAGTTTTCATCAGTTCTAGTCTGGCTATTAATCTCCAGCAAGTGGATATCTTGACAGCAGAGGAGCCTGTAAGCAAATGTTGAGCCATATTGATGAGCACTTGGGAATCTCCCTCAATGACAAGTGGGAAGAAGTTGTGGAGTTGTGCTAAGCATAGACCTTTCCAGAGACCCTCGAGCTCCGCTGAGTTGTTGGTGTCCCATCCAAGATGGCCGAGGTAGATGGCAAGAGGAGTTCCTTTGGATTCTCTGAAGATTCCACCAAATCCAGCCCACCCCGGATTGCCTTTAGAAGCCCCATCAAAGTTTAATTTGAACACTCCTGAGGGGGGAGGGGAGACCAGCAGACAAGAATCTGTTGGTTACTTCTAGCTGGAGTAGATGAGGTAGGGATGATTTTGAGTTGCCAATTCTCCCAAATGGCGCGTTCCTCAGGATTGGAAGGTAGGTCCTCTTCTTTCCAATAGAGTAGAGAAAGAGTCTCTTGAAGGTTGCTGCAATAATTATTCCAGATAACATCAAAAGGCGAGGATTGGCTTCTAAAAAATATTTTGTTCCATTCCTTCCAAATCGTCTAAAAAATGAGTCCAAGGATGAGAAGCCACAGGGAGTTTAGAAGTGCACTGGAGAAGGGAGACATGGGCCAGTTGTGAATTTGGTGGATTAAATCCTCAGAGGGTTTGCTTTTTTAACAGCGAAAACAGACTTTCTCCCAAAGAGTATTTTCCAGATTGCAAGAGATCATGAGATGCTGAGCCGATTCAATGCTTTGGTTGCAATTGGGACATCGGGATGGCCCAATGAAACCCCTTCTGATAAAATTATCCCAGGTGAGAATCCTCTTATGACTGAGAAGCAAGAGGAAATTTGAGACTTTGGGCCATATGCCAAGAGCCCAAACACGCTGCCAGATAGGATCGCGGGGATTGGAGGAGGCAAGAATGAGAGTGTAGGCTTCCTTGGTGGAGAAAAACCCCTTAGAGGAGTGTCCCCATCTAAGGACATCCGGTTCCTCAGACCATTTGATCCTTCTTTGTCTTAATTCGGTGCTGATGGTATCTGTGATGTCATCCTGAGCGTGGGGAGCAATGAGGGTAGCTTGCTTCCATTGCCTATATCCATTGACATTCTCCATGAGCTAGTGTTGATTGACTCTATATTTCTGTTGAAATCTGATATTATCCCTGTAGAGATGACTGAGGGTCTCCGAGAGTTTTGGTTGTTGCTGCTAGGCATCCGTCCATAATTTGGCTGTACCTCCATTCCAGATTTCCCAGAAGCTATGTTGTTGAATCAAATCACTGTGCTACTTGGAAGCATTCCATATAAGAGAGCCGGGGACTTCAGGGGAGATACGGATCAGTTCTTCAGGAGGTCGATTATTGGCATATTTTGCTATCCAGAGTTTTGCGCATGGCATGTTTGGATTTGAGGTCCATTTCCACCACATCCTGGCACCCATAAATTTTTTGCTATGAATAGGGTCCCTGAGACTGAGGCCACCAGCCTCTTTGGGGGTATAGACAGTATTCTAATTAACAAGTGCCCATTTCCAGTTTTGTCCAGACGATACCCATAAGAATCTTTGTTGTAAAGCTTTTATTTTCTTAAGGACCCGTTTTGGAGCAGCCAAGACAGAGAAAAGATAAAGAGGCATAGACTGAAGGACAAATTTAATGAGGACAAGCCGAATGGCCATGTTAAGGGCTCTGAATGTCCAAGAGGAAAGACAGGCTTCAAGCTTCTCAAGCAAAATGTTCCAAGAGGAGTGTTTGATGGCAAAGTCAATGAGGGGGGAACCCAAGTATTTAGCAGGAAGGGAGGTTGTGGGAAAGCCTAAAATCCGAGAAATGCTAGCTTGAGTGGAAGCAGGGGTGTTGAAGAACAAGATTTGAGATTTTGCAGCATTAACAGAGGTGCCAGAAGCTTCATAAAAGATATTCAGGATGGACTTGAAAGCACGGGCTTATTGCACTGAAGGGTGGCCAAAGAGCATATTGTCGTCCATGAATTGCTGATGGGTGGTAGGTGGAAGGCCATGAAGAGAAATTCCTTTCAGATGTTGAGTTCGAGTGGCATTTTGGATGAGACATCCAAGGCCTTCAGCCATGAGCACAAAAAGAAAGGGAGACAGAGGGTCTCCTTGTCTGATGCCTATGGAGGGAGAAAAAGGTTGAGATGGAATCCCATTGATCAAAATAGAGTAAAAGGTGGATGAGATAAGGTTCATGACCCATCTTATCCACAAATTATTAAAACCAAAATCTTCCAGGATCCTTTGAATATAGGTCCAACTCAATTTATCAAAAGCCTTAGACAGATTGATTTTAAGGAGCATACCTGCTTTTCTGCTGATCTTTAAGGAGTGGATGACTTCATGAGTTAAAATGATTCCATCTAGGATTTTCTGACCTTCCACATAACCTATATGTTCTGGAGAGATAAGCATGGGTAGGATAGGCTTGAGACAATTAGCTATAACTTTTGAAATAAGTTTATAGATCACATTGCGTAAAGCGATAGGCCCGAACTTATCAGGTTTGCTTGGTTGATCTTCCTTTGGAACCAGAGAAATGAAAGTAGCATTGACAGATGGTAATAACCAATGCATAGTTCTCGATTCTTCAACTAGATGCCAGACTTCCATCTTAATGAGATCCCAGAAATGATGAAAGAAATTGGAAGTAAAACCATCCGGACCTAGAGCCTTACCAATTTTAGTTTGTGCTAAGGCATCTTCGACCTCCTGTAGGGATATGGATCTTAGAAGAATCTGATTGTGTTCCTCCGTGATGATCTTTGGAATAAGATGGGTGATCTGGTCAATAGCTGATTGCCTGCAGAGTAGAGGTTCTTGGTGCACATTTCTCAAATGATCCAACAATTTGTGCTCCATGTCTTCGTGATTTTCCAGGTGCTCTCCTTGCTGATTTGTCATGTGGCTAATGTAATTGTTCATTCTTCTTTGTATAGTGGAGAGATGGAAAAAATTTGTATTACGCTCACCCTCCTTAAGCCAACGAACTCTGTATTTTTGTCTCCAGAAGATTTCTTCTTGCCTGTATCTTTCATTCAATTGTTGTTGAAGTGTTTTTTCCTGGTTTTCAAGGATCTCTGATCTCCCTTTGTTAATAATTTCCAGTGGGATAGCCGCCATTTTGAGTTCAACAGCTTTCTTTTCCTAAAAAATGTTCCCAAAAACTGAATGATTCCAGCTTTTTATTTGAGATTTTAAGAACCGGAGCTTTTGCTGGAACTGAAACATCTTGGATCCTTTGGGAGGAATGAAGCTTTTCCAGATGTTATGAACCATATCCTTGAAGGAGGGATGATCCAGCCAGAAGGCCTCAAAGCGGAAGGGCCGCTTTGAGTGTTGATTGGGTCTCTGCCATTGTAGAGCAATGGGCCAATGGTCCGAACCTGTAATAGGCAAGATAGAAGCTATAATGTCCCCTCCCATGTGGATAGCATTATCAGAGATCAATAATCTATCCAATTTAGATGCGATGTGATGGAAGCCAGATTTTTTATTGTTCTAGATGTGCATCCCATTGGTAAAGGGAAGATCAATCAGCTAACTTCTGCTTATGAAATCTCTAAAATTAGAGCTATTTGGTTCCAGTCGCGCATGCCCACTTGTTTTTTCTTCCACCTTTGTTATCATGTTGAAATCTCCCCCCAAAATCCATAGAGAATGAGTTCTGTTGGAATTTAGGACCTCCATCGTGTTTAGAAGCGCGGTCTTGCTTGCTAGATCTTGTGGAAAGTAAACATTTGATAGGTGACCATGAATGTTGGTGCCCATGAGATGAAAAGAGGCTTGGATGAGGTTATGGGCTGCATGGAAGTCCCCAAGCTCAATGTCTTGCATATCCCAAATTATGGCGAGACCTCCAGAAAGTCCAGATGCATCAACTGCAACAGAATGACAACTGGGCCAAGCTTTGGAGAGAATTTTACCAAGGGCCTCAGAATTGCATTTGGTTTCTTGAAGAAAGATAAGTCGCAGTCTTTATTGCTGTATCATGCTCTTGATCATTTTGTATTTCCTGGGGCTATTTAGCCCTCTTACATTCCATGATATGAACTTCATGAGGAAGCGTTAGGAAGGGGTTTATAGAATCTCGTGAGCTTGGGGTATCGACCTGACTCCACCAACATTTCCCCTAACATGATGGCGCATTTCCAATCTAGTTTCTGACCTCTCTTCTTTGACTCTTTTGTAATATTTAGACCGTCCCAGTGACTTCATGGTTGGATCCCTAATTTTTTATGCTACTGAGCTTTGGATAGCACAACCTCCAAAGTGTCTATATGGCTGGGCTTAATGTTGTCAAAGTCCTGACGAATGCAAGCATCTTCTAGACTTGGTAGATCAAGTTCTCCCAACTCAAAGCCTTCAGAATCTTCATCCATGAGACTGAGCTGACTGCTCTCAGGGTTTTCATGAGTGGTGAGGTTGGGGACATTGTCTACCTCCATTCCTTTTGATTTAGCATCTGCAAAACTAGTGTCGAGGGATTTCTTGTAGCTTAAGGACTCTCCTTTATCTGAGATTGCGAGATTAGGTGTTGAAAGAGTGGGATTCGGTGGAGCAGCATGAGTGGTGTGGTCAGGGGATAAAGCAAGGGAGGCAGGGGTGAGGGCTCCAGAAGGGTCCGATTGGGCTAGGGCTTCAAAACTATTGCTAGTAGTGGGTGCATTAGCTTGCGAGCTGGAGACTTTTTTACTAGAAGGGGGCTTTTTATGGTGCTTCTTTCGGCTAGAGACCTTAGTAAACCCATCTGCCTCCGACTTGTCGGCAGCTTCAGTGTTCTTAGCGGAAATGTTCAATGGGCAATCTCTAAACAGATGGCCATGGGCATGACATCTTCGTCTTCTAAAAGGAACGTGCTCATAATCAAGGGGTTGAATCCATTCAAAGTCATCATGAAATAAACTTACCACATCCGGAAGTGCTCTGTCCAGTTGCATGTAAACACAAATCCGCGCATAAGAGGTGTACCTTTGAAGCTTGGTTTCCTCAGAAATTTTGATGAATTATCCTAGCCCTCTACCTATGGCTGTGAGAGATTCTTCATCCCAGTACTCTAGAGGAAACAAGTATAGCTTGATCCGTACTGGCGCCCAATTGAAATTTTCCTTGTCTGGGTTGAAACGTTCAACCCAATCTCTGAGATAAAGTCTGGTTGAGTTGAAGAAATAGGGACCCCCATCTAAAACCCTATTTCGATCTTCTATGTAGTTTAAAACCGGGTTGAAGAAGCCTTTTGGCCCTAGCTGAAGAGTAACATGGCCTTTGGGCTTCCATTTTGTGGCTATCCATCCTTGCATAGCTTTTTCTATAGGCCAGAAGACGATGAACTTCCCGATGAGAGCATGGTCTTTCATATACTGGATCTGAGCATTTATACGGTGACTTGGGAGGTCAGTCTTAGGTCTTTCCGCAGCTATGGGCTTGCATGTTACTGAAGCAGCTGCATGAGGAATCTGAGTGGACTCAGATGCCTGCATATGGGTCGAATAGTTGTTCAGGTGCGTTTCCTCCGTGACAGGGTTGTGCCCATCCCGTTCAGCATCATCTTTATTTTGAGTCTCTTTGGTAGGGGGAAGCTAAGTGCCTCCCCCTATCTCAAACACAACAGATCGACCGTGCTTCCTGACAGCTGAAACCTCAACGTGGTATTATCTTCGAGTACAGCGCCGTTGCAGAGAGCACTGTTGCAGATAGCAAGAAACCCTAACCTCTCTTCCAAGCCATCTATTGTGTCCAAGGATATTATAAAACAAGTAGTGGAAATTTTTAGATCAAGGATCAACCATATTTCATTATGTTGATGTATATGATATTTCTGAATATATGGTTTGTTTAGACATATATATTTCTCTATTTTTTTAGCACTGGGTGTTCCTGATCAAAAATCCCACCTATTACATTGAGAAGCTCTTGGAGGAGTCTTGTACTACATTTTCCACTTTTAGGCTTAAGGCCAAGCTTCATCTTTCATTTACAGTGCAGATCCTATTGAGGGTTGAGTTGTTTTGCAGGTTGCAGCAATGGAGACCATCTTTGGGTCATCTCATTACTTATTTTCAGTGGAGAAGGCTTCCTTTCCATTGGGAGGATAGTAAGGAAGGCCCTTGTGCATATTTTTAGATCTTGGCATCAATCCATACATTTATTTTCCCCTAAAGTGCATTTTATATCCAGATCTACGTTATTTTTGTAGGAGGAGTTGCAGGGTGGTTTGGCACACCATTTGGAGAGAAGAGTTTCTAGAGAAGGGATCAGCCCTTGATCTAGAGAGTCTATTGGAGGAGGCTGCATTATTGATAATATCATATTAGCCACACTTTCCAAATCCATATTTTGCAATGGATCTTTAGACCCAGGGCTTATATCCCCATCTTGCACATGGTGTTTTGCTGAGAACCCTTAAGGAGTTCTTCAAAGGAGGTTGTATAATGCTCAGATCTATATTGGATCTATCTTTTGAGGCACATATCAGCCTTAGATCTATTGTATATCCATTTTTTGTATAATTTCCTTTTAAAAAGTGTTGTAACATCCTTCCAACTCTTTATATATAGTAGCAACACCTCTTTTGAGGTATTTTGTCCATTGGAGGCTTGTTATTTCTTATTGTACATCTTATGGCCCATTTCTTATGCATATTTTGTTGCTGTTATAATAAATGAAAGGTATCCATATTGGCCTCTTGCTTTCATGTAATTTTTACACTGCTATTTCCATGCTTTTGCACTATATTCCTGCTTTTCCCATTTGGTAATATTACAGATATTCTAAGGTAGGGCTTGCTAAGAATTCTCAGAAGTGTTTCAGCTGTAGAGAAGGGATTTTAGACAAAGGGGATGATCTGATCCTAGTGTCTAGAATCAGCAAAAGATCATGAGCAACTTCAGAAAGGAAGTGCAGAGAAGCAGGGGCTTCAACAACAAGAGGGCATTAGTTGTGCAGCGCAGGGGTAGTAGCTGCGCAGTGTAGGGGAAGCTTTAGCTATGCAGGTGTTGCAAAGTCATTCCTAGGGTAGGGTATGGCAGCTATAAACCCTCATAGGTTACGCAGAGACCCGTAGGGGCAGCATAGGGATCGTGTCACCCAGTTTTGGGTAACGCATCCCTTTCCAGGCCAACACTGAGGGACGCAGGGGCTATAGAGGTTGACACAAGGGCTTAAGGGGCAGTGCTGGGGTTTCTAGGGCTTAATTTTAGTTGTGTCCTATCAATCCCATTTCAGGGTGTCGACTAGTCATTATTTTGGCTTTAGAATGGCCGGTGAGTTGAAGATCTATTTTATCACTGTCAGGTTTTCCATATTTGGAACCCATATTTTCTATATTTAGAAAAATCTTAATAATAAAACCCTCGAGCAGCTAGTCGACTGATTTTCCCACATTGGGTTTTTATGGGGACTATTTGTCCAGAAAATCATTGTGTCACTTTGTATATGTGTATGTAGGTGGATTTGGTGCACAAGTGTATCGAACCACACCTACTTAAGAGGAGTGGCTTTTTCCTCTTAAGTTCCTTGTCACAAGCAAATAATTAAGGGAGGCAACAAGTTAATGAACATGCCAAAAATAAAGAATACTAGATAAGAGAATATCATGCATACATAGAGAGAAAAATAAAAACTAAACTAAAGCACATAACACAAAATCTCTAAATAGAGTCAAACAAATTCAATAATCCAAATGGTGGCACTCACATCCCCTCTTATTGAGTGCTAGTAGGAATAAAGGATGAATCATTTACCCACTTGCCAAGGGGCCCTTAGAACTAGGGATTTCTAAGACCTGATGCAAGGATGTATTTACCTCTAAGCTACCTTGGCACAAAGTATCTCTCTCTGCTCCAAAGGATTGGAGTTGTTGGATGGCAAAAAACTGAATCCCCTCTATCTCTACTCCAGATCACACACTACTGGATTTCTTGGGGCAATTTTGTCTAGCATAACAATGTGTCATCCCTTTGTTCATATCTTGGTGTCATTTTATATAAGAATTCAAAATCTCATTCCCTCTCTTGGTAGATTGATGGATGGTGACCCAAGAGAGGAGGGTGATTCCATTGTGTGCCACATTATTCCATTGTGTTCTTCCTTGAGGTCCTAAGGAGGCTTGGGCGGTTGTCCTTAGGTGGCCTCAAGTGTTGGATCAATTTTCTAGAGTGTGCCTTGTGGTCTCGGAAAGTGAATTCTGCCACTCTCAGGTTCGCACGGCTTTTTGAGGGAAATCTGTGCAAATGCATGCCTATCGAAGAAAAATGCGTGTGGAGGCACATTTTGATATGGTCTTGAGTGTGAAATTTGATATTTCTCTTGGACCTTGAGGTTTTTTAAATTATTCAGATTCTCTAATGAGCCTCAACCCTATAAATCATTTTAACTGACATTTAATAATGTCATCTTTTATTGTTTGATTTTCTAGTGATAATAGCTGCCCCCTAATGTGTGAGGTCTAGGAAGAACTGTATAGCCAAAATACATTATAGTTTATTTTATGTGTACTTTGCAGAGAGAGAGAGAGACCTGCATGTAACACGGTGTTGGAAACACCTTACACTGGGTTGAAGAGTGACAATGTCGCATGGGAACCCTGCAAGAAATAGTATAATACAATAAATACAATTTTTTCTAAGAGGTGGGCATGTCCCATGCTCATGATGCTTTGGCTATAAAAACAAATCTATTTGACAAATACAGATTTTTTCTGTCATTGGAATGGTAGTGAATTGTTGGTTGATGATG
Organism: Pinus albicaulis; assembly: GCA_034641835.2. Taxonomy (NCBI): domain Eukaryota; kingdom Viridiplantae; phylum Streptophyta; class Pinopsida; order Pinales; family Pinaceae; genus Pinus; species Pinus albicaulis. The sequence continues at coordinate 811,753,472 of CM076581.1, read as the reverse complement.
GCTGTTAGCCCCCCTATGAAATTTTGACAAGCAAATAGGGGGCTAAATTGTTTTTGAGTCTTCAAGGAATGCGTTTCCGATGAAAACACAGTCTCCTTGAAGCATCCATGTGCCTTTTAGCCTTTGAAATATATCCCTTCTGCTGATTCCTCTTTCAAAAGCCTCTCTGCTGTGAAGAAATGCCCAAATACCCCCTTCTTCCCTCTTATTTCATTCCCCAAAGCCCTTGGTTTCTCTCCCCTTTATTCCCCCTTCTTCCCCATTTACTCCTCAAATTCCCCCAAAATCCCCCCAAGATCCCTTCTAATTTCTTCCCCTGCCTTTTGCTTTCCCTTTTCTCCCCTTTATTCCTCTATCGTTTCCCTTTAAACCCCTTAAAATCCATTTAAAAGGGCTAAAAACCCACTCCCCGACCTTATTATAGGCCTAAGCCCCTTCCCGCTAGCCCCCTTTCAACCACTTCCCCACATGTGCCCCTGCGCTGGGACCAAGTGCTTAAGTCCCGAGCGCTAATCGCAATCGGAACTATTGGCGGGAGGCCAAACCCTTTGTGACAACAAAAACCCCGATGCGATTGTTTTAACACGTAAGGTCCCCGCTCCGGTCTGAACGGTTGATCCGATTAGATCTAACGGCTGTCCGCTAATCGCAAGTCCCCCGCCCGTCGCAATCGGAACATGTTAAGTCCGCCCCCCGATTGAAACCTTCCGATTTGATCACGGCCATCCATTGGTTTCGCGATCCAACGGTCCCGCGCTGATCGCACTGCCCCTCCGATGGTCTTCCCCACCGTCGATCTGCCCTGCGATCCGACGGTCCTCCGCTAATCGCAAGCCTTCTGCCCCTTCCTCCGATTGCAGTCCTCCGATTACATCCTCGCCGTTGATCTGCCCTGCGATCTGACGGCCAGCGCTTGATCGCTCCTCCCTTTCCAATCACAATCAGAGGTTTGTCATGTGCCGCCCCGATTGAGGTCTTCCGATTAAATCTCCGCCGTCCATTCTTCCGCGATCTGACGGTCATCGCGCAATCTCAACTCCTCCCCCGATTTCCGATCGCAAGTCCTTTTCTCTGCCCTCCGATTGCATCTGCACCGTTGATCTTCCCGCGATCCAACGGTCATCGCTCCATCGCACTTACCCCTCCAATTGTGTTCCCCGCCGTCGATCTCCCCGTCAGATCAACGGTCAGCGCTCAATCACTTCTCCCCCTCGATCGCGATCGCAATTCTTTCAGTTTTCCTCCCGATTACATCATAGCCGTCGATCTCCCTACGATCCGACGGCCCCCCTCCTGATCGCACCCCCTTCTGTCTCACCTCCGATTTGATCTCCACCGTTGATCCCTCCGCCAGATCGGACGGCCTGCATCCAATCGCACCCCCTTCTCTCCGTCCTCCGATTTGATCTCGTTCGTCCGTTTGGTCTATGATCCAACGGTCATCGCTGAATCGCTTCCCCATCAACAATCGCAATCGGAACTTTTTGAATGTGCATTGCGATTGCCTTTCGCTCCAACTTCTGATTGCGATTGTTGCGATTAGATCTCCGCCGTCCGTCTCCGTGCAAATCTAATGGCTCAGATCTAATCGCCCTCCGCCACATTGGGTCCCACTCTTACATTCGTTTCCGTTGCATTTCATGTGTTTTGCGTGTTATGCCCATCTTATGTACTGTCTCGTTACTCAATCTCCACCGTTGATCTTTGTCCCCAGACCTAAATCTAACGGTCTCAACTGCATATTATCCCCGAACCCTATTACTCATAAGATCTCACCGTTTCATTGCATTCTATTAGAATTATAATAAAACCACCATTTCTCCACCACGTTGCATTCTTTCCATTGATTCTCCATTTTTCCGCCACCATTCCACCGCCTCCACTGCATTTCTCCACCACTGCCTAGGCTCTGTGATAAGTTTATTTCATCATGCAGGCAGTACAGAGAGGCCATTCCAGCCGGCCAGCGAAGAAGCAGAAGCAGGATTTGAGAAGGATTCGAGCCTGTAATTGAAGATTAATGTTTTAATCCTACAGTCAAAGGATTCAAGCACAGTTTGAAGACTAAGAGCGCACCAAAAACTCATGATTGCGCCACCTAAAAGAAGAGCGCGTTTACTCCAGAAGTACACCTTCCTACAGCGCCTTCATGCCTTCTCGAGCCCTGAGACAATTAAAACACTGACTGAAGCTCATTTCAGACAGTCCGGCAGCATTAAAGAAGCATGGAGGGCCATGCAGACTTCCATCCAGTTCGTTCATTTCAACAGGGCAGAACAACAGATCACAGACCCCGAGCGTAGACAAAGGTAATATCAGGGTTTCCGTCAGCAAAGTGTTTTTCGTCTGGGACAAGGCATCCATACTGTTTTTATTATGCAGAAGGTTCTTGAAGGATTTTTCCATCAAACCAAAGCTCAAATACAATCAGGCATTTATGAGACAGGCCCTCCTAGTAGTTTATCTTATCTCCGAGTTCAAATCACCTGGAGTACAACGAGCCCAAAATGTCAAGATCAAATCTGAAACAGATCGTTCTCTTACCAAGAAGGTGAGCGAAATAAATATGCAGCATTCTCAAGCAGGATGGGCCTCGGCCCTGCATTCATTATTGGGCTTAAATGTAACATTTAATGGTCACCTACCCCCTCAGTAGATCTGAGGATCATCTTTTGTTATAAAGCACAGTAAGAACATTGTAAAGGGGTTGGTTGTTGTTGGTTTTATCAGTGAACTGCAAGCATTTTGTCCCGAGCCAAGTTTCCTATGTAACAGTTGTATGATAGGCTAAGAAATATGATGTATTCAGGCTGAATGTAAAAGCTTTGGGCAGTGATGTACCTGATTGGTGTTGTGTTTAACACGATAAGCAATTTTCATTGGATCCTGATCTACAGCAGTTGGTGATGTTTTTCTTATCTCTGTGTTTACTTCCATTTCATTTCGTGTTCTTCTGACTGACATCTGAATGCATGATATAGTATTTACCCTTGTTAGGTACCTTATATCCCAACTCTCTCAGTCTTTAATGTTTTCTGCTCATATGTGTGTCTGAATATTGTTTTTAATTGACTAAACCAGTGTAGTGGATGATTATTGCCTACTCTCTGATGTGCAAGTTAATAAAATCAGTATTCAGATGTTTTTGTTAAGATTTAATTGAAAGAGGTTAGGAACATTGGGAGGTGTAAAGCCTGTCGCTGCCTCTTCATAACCTTCCCTTCCATATAAACCTTTTCAAGATCCCTTGTGGCCTATGGTTTTGTCCAAGCAGGCCTGGAGTTAAACGACCTCTGGCCTGATCTATAGACAGAATCAGATGGTTTTCCATCTTTCATTCTCATCATTTAGTGTTCCATCCCACCAATCAGTCTTTAAGATCCAAATGCTTTAGATGACTAGCCCAACTGAAGCTTACACAATGAAAATAAGTAAATCCTTTCTTGACTCCATTGCCCAATGGCCTTGATGTTCCCTGAGTTATCTATCTTTTTCTAGCTTCCTTCTTTACCCATCCTTGTCTTATGATGAAACCTTCCTTCCTGATTCTCAACAACCAAACTCAAACAATCAAATAACCAATCTTGAGCCTATAACTAGCCTAAAACCATAATTTAGAACTTCAAAGACATATATCCTTTGATAATCATAGAGAGATCCCTCTCTGGACCTAGGAGGGCTAGATCCTAAGGTCTGAAAGTGGTTCTATGTTGTCTCATCTTTTGGTCTCTGTCAACCTGGCCAAAACATGGGAACCCCAACATAATGGTGAATCCACTGGGGACTCTGAGTGCTTCTCATTTCAAACAACCTCAGAAACTTAAAACTCTGGCTAGGTTGACGGTAAGTCACACCTTTGACGGTGAGCACTGTGGTAGACAGTGTACCCTAGAATCATCCTAAACCCTCCACCTGGCGACTCCATTGTTCCTAAACGTTAAAGACTCCACTGGTGATCAGTAGGCCTGCTGATTATCTTGGTTTCACATCAGACTCCACTGGCAGACCAGTCCCAAAGCATAATGAATACTCCACAGGGAGGCCAGTTCCCAAGAAAACATTAACCTCAGTAGAAATAACAAGTAGGGCTAAGTTGCTTGGCTTGTAAACAGCACTCTGGCTTACAGAACCATTCATACAAGAGCTTTCCCTGATCCAAACCCACCTAAAACAGTTGATAATCCTGAGAAGATCCTTAAAATAACACCTGTGAGTAGGAGATCAACTATTTCCAGCAACATTCCTAGAGCTAATTCTGCACCAGAAGATCTTGCAGCTCTATTAGATCCTTTCTTCGACCTAGACCTTCAAAATAGATTACCTAGAACTAGGTCATTCAGTGTTTCAGACCAGCTAGACACTAGGGACAGTGGAACCCCTCCTACCACACCTCCTGACCGTCATTTCCTTCAAAACTTAGGGCTATCTCACCCTAGATTTGCTCAATCGACTTTTGCTGGTCGTATCATCCCTGTCATCCAACTACCAGCTGCTCAAGCCAACCCTATACATCATCAAAACACCATCATGGCAGCCTGGTACGCACCTCTAGTTTTACCTCAGCCTCTACTGCCCTTACCACATGATTATCAATCAAAAATCCCACACTTCCCTGCTAAAGAACCTACAACAACACAACAACATGTAGATAAAATGGAGGATTCTTTTGACTATATGGAAATTGATGATGAAACAATCAAAATGAGAATTTTCGCGCAGAGCCTGGGGGGAGAGGTTAAAAAGTGGTTTAAAAACCTACCTGCTGGCAGTATCAATGATCTACCTGCCTTATACCAGACTTTCATTAATAAATGGGAAACTAGGGCGAACCCTCGTCAGCTCCTAGCAGAAAACATGTCCCTTAAGAGGAACACAGGAGAGAGTGTCCACGATTACACCACTAGATTCAACAGCATTTATAATGCTCTCCCCCCGCAAATGAAACCTCCACAAGGTATGGCCTTAGCAAAATATCCTGATGGATTTGATGCTGACATGGCCTATGAGCTTAGAGATAAAGAGTATACCACGTTGGAGGATATGCAGAAAGGGGCAGTAAACATAGAAGCAAATCTGATTGAGAAAAGGGCCAAGCTGAGAGCTGAGAAGAGAGTAACATACAAGGATGACACTATAGCCTCCACTTCAGATCCAAATATTGACAGATTGTCTAATAATCTGGATAAGCTATGCCAAGTGGTCGAAAGGATGGCTATCACTCAGAACAGGAACCAAAATCAAAACCAAAATCAGAACTTTAGAAGAAACAATAACACTCCCAACAGACAGAAAGAGTCAGATCAGCAATTCATTCCCCCGTTCCAAAAATTTCTTGATGAGGATGAGGGAATCATAGAAGAGTCTGAAGGGAATGTGATAAACATGTTCGAAACAGAGGACTCAATCCTAAACTGTGATTCAGAAGAGGACCAACCCCCAACCTCTTATGGGGAGGAGGAATGGTTGGAATCTGAGGATTATAGGTTGGGATTCGAAAATTCCATGTTACAGGTCAGAGAACAATATGAGCTCAGGAGTAAAATGAACCAAGACACTTCTAAACCTAAAACTCCTGAGGTAACCATCAAAAAGAGGCCTGAAAAATCTTCTAAAGTAACTGTCATGAACAACAATTCAACGGCCAAGAGTTCTGAGAGTAACAAAGAAAAGGACAACAAAAACAATGAAAAACAAAGTCAACCAACCAGTAGCACTAGCACCTTAGTTAGTGCTCCTGATAAAACTGTGTCTACACATGTACATAATGAGAAGACACAAACCGATCCAGCTACTAAGGTGGTTGCAAATAAAACAGAATTGAATACTTCCAAGAGTCAGTCCGCTTTCAGTTTAGAAAGCGAGATTGCAAAAATCAAAATCTCTGTACCATTATCTGAGCTGGCATCTCAAGATGTATATAAGGGCCATATTTTGAAAGAATTAAATCTGAGTATAAATAATGACACTGTAAATTTGAGCGATGATCAGCCTGCCCTCTTATTCGGTCCCAAGATTGAAGGGAAATTTCAGGAAGGGGTAGTTCCAACTTTTTATATCAGTCTTAACATTCATGACAAGATCCTCCATAATGCCATGCATGACTCTGGTGCATCACACAATCTAATGCCTAAAGTAGTCATGGAGAAGCTAGGCCTAGAAATTACCAGACCTTACAAAGACTTATACTCTTTTGACTCTAGTAGGGTAAAATGCCTAGGCCTTATCAAAGATTTATGTGTAAGTTTGACTCAGATTCCTGCGAAATGTATGGTCATGAATGTAGTGGTGGCAGACGTGCCACCCAAGTATGGCATGTTACTATCTAGATCATGGGGAGCCAAGCTGCAAGGCACCATGCAGATGGATGGCTCATATGCCACTATCCCCATATTTGGCCAATCAAGAAGACTGTATAGAGAGTCCCAAATGAAATTTCTGGTCAGCAGCCCCGAGAAACCTGAAAATTCACCATTATAGTCTGTGCATACTGACCTTGACTCCTTCATCTTTTGTAATGACGAATCCTTAGGAGAGCCAGAGTCCCAGAGTAGGCATACGAATGAGAACATCGATCCTATGGACCTCCACATAATGGCCACTCTGGAAGAATATGATCAGGAAAACCATGGTCAACACACTGAAAACAAAGAGGAAGTCAGCAATGAGGCCTGTAAGATCTGTGGTGGACCTCTCACTCCAAATGAAATAGAAACAGAGCAAGAACAACAAACTAACCACCTCCCTGACATCCATGGCCTCTATGAACAACGAGATAGTTTGCAACCTAGTACAGACCTCCCAACTCAACCTAATAGCGAATCTAGCTGTGAGGGAGAAAGCGAAGTGGAAGAAAAAAAAGAACCCTTGTGGGAAATGAACTTTGATGGGTCCTGTACTAGACAAAGCGCTGGAGCAGGAGTGTGGCTGCGTAACACCGAAAATGATCACGCGGAGAGCCACGCCGTCAATCTGCATTTCAAATGCACGAATAACATCGCAGAATATGAGGCTCTAATCTTGGGTTTAAATCTGCTGAAAAAATTAGGAGCCCGTAGGATAGTCGTGAGAGGAGACTCTGAGTTAGTAATCAAACAGATGAATGGTGAGTATTCGGAAAAACACCCTACGCTTAGGGCATACAGGAACGATACTCTAGATTTGCTGAAAACGTTCATCGAATATGATTTAGTATTCATTCCTAGGGGTCAAAATGCTATTGCAAATGGACTAGCCTGCCTAGCTAGCTCTTATCCTAAGGCCCCAATAGACCAACAAATCATCATTCAGACTAAATTCAGGCCTGCAGTGCCAGACAATGAAAAATATTGGCAGGTCTTTGAAGGAGACAAACAGATTGAAGATTTCCTAATGGGCAGAAATGAGTTTGAATTTCCTGATTCAGACTCAAAGTCTGATGACAACTGCCCAAGTGAGGATTCCCCAGACGAACTAGAAACACCTTGTAGTATAGAAATAAATTCTTTTTCTGAAGAAACTGGAATTTCAGCCATAAAACGTGAAAACGCAGATAGAGAAGAAATGGAGGTGCTGCAAGCCAAAGACAAGAACATACCAAGAGGCTTAGCACCCTTAGAGGATCTCTTTGATTTTGATGATGTTGCAAAGAAGCCCACAATAGAACATGCAGAATCAGATGTAGAAGAATGCAACATAGGCACTGAAGACAAACCCAAAATGATAAAGCTGGCTAAGTCTATACCTGCAGACATGAAGAAAAGATATATTGACTTGTTTAAGGAATTCATTGATGTGTTTGCATGGAGCTATGAATACTTAAAGGCCTATGACACCAACATTATACAACATAAGATACCACTGAAGGAAAATCAGAAGCCTTTTAGACAAAAACTTCGAAGAATTAATCCAAAACAACTGCCTGCAGTAGAAAAGGAAATTAAGAAGATGTATGATGCAGGCATTATAGTCCCTGTAAGGTTTTCTGATTGGGTGTCAAACTTAGTGGCTGTAAGGAAGAAAACAGGGGAGATTAGACTTTGCATAGACTTTAGAAACCTTAACAGAGCTTCCTTGAAAGATAACTACCCTTTGCCTAGAATGGAGCATATCCTACAGAAGGTAGTGGGCTCTAAAAGAATCTCCCTGCTTGATGGTTTTTCAGGATACAACCAGGTTCTGGTACTCCCAGAAGATCAACTCAAAACAACCTTCACCACTCCATGGGGCACCTTCATGTATGTGAAAATGCCTTTTGGACTGATGAATGTTGGATCTACCTTCCAGAGAGCAATGGATATTGCTTTCTCAGATGAGATTGGACACTTTATAGTCATCTACTTGGATGACTTAACTGTCTTTTCTAAAACAGAAGAAGAACACTTAAAACATCTGAGGAAAGTTTTTGAAAAATGTAGAAGGTATGGTCTGTCCCTAAATCCTAAGAAGACTATTTTTGGGCTGCAAGAAGGTAAGCTTCTGGGCCACATCATATCCGAGAAAGGGATTAGGATAGACCCCCAGAGAGTTGAGGGAATACTTCAAATTACACATCCAAGAAACATCAAGGAGCTACAGTCCTTCATTGGGAAGATCAATTTCCTTAGAAGATTTATCCCCAATCTTGCTGAGCATCTTAGGAAAATCACTGAAATGCTGAAGAAAGATGCAGGAGTTAAGTGGATTGTTGAAGCCAAAAAATCTTTTGAGTCAGTAAAACTTGCACTCACCCAAGCCCCTGTCCTTATCAGCCCTGACTTCTCAAAATATTTTCTGATCTTTTCATTCGCCTCCCCACACACAATAGCTGCAGTTTTGCTGCAGAAAAATTCGGAAGGTAAGGAACAGCCTATAGCCTTCTTCAGTAAAGCCTTGAGAGATGCACCCTTAAAGTACAACATCATGGAAAAGCAGGCCTATGCCCTGATTAAGGCCTTAAAGGATTTTAGGGTATACATTCTGCATTCTCACACCATTGCCTATGTGCCAAATATAGTGGTCAAAGATATCTTGTCCCAAGACCCAGATGGGAAAAGGGGAAAATGGATTGCTGCAATTTTAGAATATGACATTGAAATCAAACCTACCAAGTTGATCAAAGGTCAAGGCCTGGCCCAATTGATGGCTGAAACTAATCTGCAGGCCCTTGATATTAACATGATGAACACCCTGGATGAGCAGGAAGGATTGCCCCATCTAACTGTTGAGGAGCAGTTTCAAAACTCTCCTTGGTACACTGATATCCTTTACGTGCTCACACACCTCAATGCCCCTCCGGAATTGTCCAAAACAAAGGCCAGATTCATAAAACTCAAAGCTAGAAATTACTGCATTTTGAATGAGAGTCTATATTGGAAAAATCCAAATGGCCTTTTGCTGAAATGTTTGTCTGAAACCGAAGCTGAAAGAATCAAACAAGAATTCCACGCAGGGGAGTGTGGAGGCCACCTGAGTTGGAAGGCCACTGCAAATAAGATACTCAGGGCTGGTTACTATTGGCCCACACTCTTCAGTGATGTCCATAAGATGATCCTCACCTACCACAAATGCCAAATTTTTGAAGGCAAAAGAAAGCTCCTCCCCCTCCCTCTGCAACCTATCACCATAGAAGGTCCTTTCATGCAATGGGGCTTAGAATTCATTGGAGAAATTCACCCCTCTTCCTCTGGGCAACATAAATGGATCTTGAATGCCACTGATTACTTCACTAAGTGGATTGAAGCCACACCCACTAGGAATGCCACTGATTCGGTCATCATTAGGTTTCTAGAAGACTTCATCCTGTCTCGGTTTGGCTGCCCAAGGAAAATAATCACTGACAATGCTGCTGCTTTCGGATCCAAAAGAATGATTGATTTCTGTCACAGGTACGGAATTGCGCTTGGACATTCAACTACCTATTACCCCCAGGGTAATGGCCTAGCTGAATCATCAAATAAAAGCCTGGTTACAATCATTAAGAAGTTGCTGGAAGAGAACAAAAGGTCTTGGCATAAAAGGTTGATGCATGCCTTGTGGGCAGACAGGCTCACTACAAAGAAGTCTATTGGCACATCACCCTTCCAGCTGGTTTATGGGACAGAAGCAGTTTTCCCTACTAGCCTTGGGATACCAGTAGTAAAGCTTATTCAAGAGGTCCAATCAGAAGAAGACGGCATGATAAGGAGAATTAATGAAACAATCCATCTTCAGCAAACAAGGGAGCAAGTTTATGACAGAGCTGTCAGAGTGCAGGAAAACATGAAGAGACAGTTTGATAAAAGAACCAAAGCAGCAAATTTCAAGGTTGGGGACAAAGTTCTGAGATGGGATTCAAGAAGAGAGGATAAAGGCAAACATGGAAAATTCGACAGCTTGTGGCAAGGTCCATTCATCATTCAAGCCACCGTGGGTCCTAATGCATTCTTCTTACAAGAACTTGATGGTACAGAGCTGTTTGGGGGTCCTGTCAATGGCAGGATGCTCAAACACTATTTCTGCTAATTTTCCATTTCCAGTTTCACCTCCATTGTATATACCGTTGCAAATTTTCATTTTCAGCTAAAAGGAGAAAGAAATGTCCCAAAAAATAGAATGAGAAGAGAGGTTCAGACATGCTCAAATGTGAACCTATGAGACAAAAGGATTGGCTCTAGTAAACTCAAAATCTGAGCCAAAGGGAACAAGAAGACCTGGTCCTAACAAGCTCAAAATCTGGATCAGCAGTGACAGAAGATCCAACTCTAATATGCCCAAAATCAGAGCTGGAGTAAAGGAAAGAAGTGACTCAAACATGCCCAAAACCTGAGTCACAAGGGAAAAAGAAGGATGTTTCACAGTTGCAGAATTCCATGCCTTCACAGTTTTGTTTTCTTCAAATTTCTGCCCAGCAAGTCAGACTGTCTAATCCTGGCTTGGTTGTGTTTAAATTTCCTGTCTTAGAATGTAGGTGAAGAAACCTGTTGGACAGTTTAATCCCAACAGGTAGTAGATTAGGTAGAGAAATATATGAGGCCAACAGTCTAATCTGGCCTCATGGAGAAATAAGGGGAGAATTAGAATAGGTTTGTTTTTGTTTTGCAAAATAAAATATAAAGGGTCTGCTAGTTCAAACGCACCCGAGGGAAAATTGTTGGAACTCTAGTCTGGGTAGGTAGATTGGTTGGGAAAGTGTTTCTGCTGATTTGTGTATCTAATATATTGTGGCAGCTAATCCAAAGAAAGAAGGAAGATGGCTTATAGCAGCAGGCATCTGGCCTACACCAAGAGATCAATTTCTGAATTCTTGACTCCTTCAAGAAGAAGCCATCCCCATGTGGAGCCACTGTTAGCCCCCCTATGAAATTTTTGACAAGAAAATAGGGGGCTAAATTGTTGTTGAGTCTTCAAGGAATGCATTTCCGCTGAAAACACAGTCTCCTTGAAGCCTCCATGTGCCTTTTAGCCTTTGATTATATCCCTTCTGCTAATTCCCCTTTTAAAAGCCTCTCTGCTATGAAGAAATGCCCAAAGGCCCCCTTTTTCCTCTTATTTCATTCCCCAAAGCCTTTATTTTCTCTCCCCTTTATTCCCCCTTCTTTCCCCATTTACCCTCCAAATCCCCTCAAAATCCCCCCAAGATCCCTTCTAATTTCTCCCCCTGCCCTTTGTTTTCCCTTTTCTCCCCTTTATTCCTCTATCGTTCCCCTTTAAACCCCTTTAGAATCCATTTAAAAGGGCCGAAACCCATGTCCCGACCTTATTATAGGCCTAAGCCCCTTCCCGCTAGCCCCTTTCAACCACTTCCCCACATGTGCCCCTGCGCTGGGACCAAGTGCTTAAGTCCCGAGCGTTAATCGCAATCGGAACTATCGGTGAGAGGCCAAACCCTTTGTGACAACAAAAACCCCGATGCGATTGTTTTAACACGTAAGGTCCCCGCTCCGATCTGAACCGTTGATCCGATTAGATCTAACGACTGTCCGCTAATCGCAAGCCCCCCGCCCGTCGCAATCGGAACATGTTAAGTCCGCCCCCCGATTGAAACCTTCCGATTTGATCACGGCCATCCATATGTTTCGCGATCCAACGGTCCCGCGCTGATCGCACTGCCCCTCCGATGGTCTTCCCCACCGTCGATCTGCCCCGCGATTCGACGGTCCTCCGCTAATCGCAAGCCTTCTGCCCCTTCCTCCGATTGCAGTCCTCCGATTACATCCTGGCCGTTGATCTGCCCTGCGATCCGACGGCCAGCGCTTGATCGCTCCTACCTTTCCAATCGCAATCGAAGGTTTGTCGTGTGCCGCCCCGATTGAGGTCTTTCGATTAAATCTCCATCATCCATTCTTCCACGATCTGACGGTCATCGCGCAATCGAAACTCCTCCCCCGATCGCCGATCGCAAGTCCTTTTCTCTGCTTTCCGATTGCATCTGCACCGTTGATCTCCCCGCGATCCAACGGTCATCGCTCCATCGCATTTACCCCTCCGATTGTGTTCCCCGCCGTCGATCTCCCTGTTAAATCTAACGGTCAGCGCTCAATCGCTTCTCCCCCCCGATCGCGATCGCAATTCTTTCGGTTTGCCTCCCGATTACATCATAGCCGTCGATCTCCCCGCGATCCGACGACCCCCCTCCTGATCGCACCCCCTTCTGTCTCGCCTCCGATTTGATCTCCACCGTTGATCCCTCCACCAGATCGGACGACCTGCATCCAATCGCACCCCCTTCCCTCCGTCCTCCGATTTGATCTCGTCCGTCCGTTTGGTTTATGATCCAACGGTCATCGCTTAATCGCTTCCCCATCAACAATCGCAATCAGAACTTTTTGAATGTGCATTGCGATTTCCTTTCACTCCAACTTCCGATTGCGATTGTTGGGATTAGATATCCGTCGTCCGTCTCCGTGCAAATCTAATGGCTCAGATCTAATCGCCCTCCGCCACGTTGGGTCCAACTCTTACATTCGTTTCCATTGCATTTCATGTGTTTTGCGTGTTACGCCCATCTTATGTATTGTCCCGTTACTCAATCTCCACCGTTGATCTTTGTCCCCAGACCTAAATCTAACGGTCTGCGCTGCATATTATCCCCAAACCCTATTACTCATAAGATCTCACCGTTTCATTGCATTATGTTATCATTATAATAAAGCCACCATTTCTCCACCACGTTGCATTCTTTCCATTGTTTCTCCGCAGTTCCGCCACCATTCCTCCGCCTCCATAGCATTTCTCCACCACTGCCTGGGCTCTGTGATGAGTTTATTTCATAATGCAGGTGGTACAGAGAGCTATCTCAAATACTAGCCAAGCAAACAGGCTGTGATTCGAGAATGATTCGAGCCTCGCAATTGAAGATTAATGTTTAATCCTACACCACACCATTCAAGCATAGCTTGAAGACCAAGAGCCACCTAACAAGTCATGATTCCAACAAGTCATGATTGCGCCACCCAAAAGCAGAGCGCCCATCTGTATACACCTTCCTACGCCTTCATGCCTTCTCGAGCCCAGGAAAATCAAGAACGCTGACAGAGCTTCTTAAAAGATAGTCAGGCAGCATTAAAGAAGCATGGAGGGCCATGTAGACTTCCATCCAGTTCGTTCATTTCAACAGGGCAGAACAGCAGATCACAGACCCCGAGCGCAGACAAAGGTAATGTCAGGATTTCCGTCAGCAAAATGTTTTTCGTCTGAGACAAGGCATCCATATTGTTTTATTATGCAGAAGGTCCCTGAAGGATTTTTCCATCAAACTACAGCTCAAAGACAATCAGGCATTTATGAGACAGACCCTCCTAGTAGTTTATCTTATCTCCGAATTCAAATCACCTGGAGTACAACGAGCCCAAAATGTCAAGATCAAATCTGAAGCAGATCGTTCTCTTACTAAGAGGAGAGCGAAATAAATATGCAGCATTCTCAAGCAGGATAGGCCTCGGCCCTGCATTCATTATTATGCTTAAATGTAACATTCAATGGGCACCTACCTCCTGAGTCGATCTGAGGATCATCCTTTGTTATAAAAGCACAGCAAGAACATTGTAAAGGGGTTGGTTGTTGTTGGTTTTATCAAGGAACTGCAAGCATTTTGTCCCAAGCCAAGTTTCCTGTGTAACAGTTGTATGATAGGCTGAGAAATATGATGTATTCAGGCTGAATGTAAAAGCTTTGGGCAGTGATGTACCTGATTGGTGTAGTGTTTAACATGATAAGCAGTTTTCATTGGATCCTGATCTACACCAGTTTGTGATGTTCTTCTTATCTCTGTGTTTATTTCCATTTCATTTCATGTTCTTCTGACTGACATCTGAATGCATGATATAAGATTTACCCTTGTTAGGTATTTTATATCCCAGCTCTCTCAGTCTTGAATGTTTTCTGCTCATATGTGTGTCTGAATATTGTATTTAATTGACTAAACCAGTGTAGTGGATGATTATTGCCTACTCTCTGATGTGCAAGTTGGTAAAATTAGTATTCAGATGTTTTTGTTAAGATTTAATTGAAAGAGGTTAGGAACATTGGGAGGTGTAAAGCCTGTCGCTGCCTCTTCATAACCTTCCCTTCCATATAAACCTTTTCAAGATCCCTTGTGTTGCCTATGGTTTTGTCCAAGCAGGCCTGGAGTTAAATGACCTCTGGCCTGATCTATAGACAGAATCAGGTGGTTTTCCATCCTTCATTCTCATCACTTAGTGTTCCATCCCACCAATCAGTTTTTAAGATCCAAATGCTTTAGATGACTAGCCCAACTGAAGCTTACACATTGAACATAAGTAAATCCTTTCTTGACTCCATTGCCCAATGACCTTGATGTTCCCTGAGTTATCTACCTTTGCCTAGCTTCCTTCTTTACCCATCCTTATCTTATGATGAAACCTTCCTCCCTGATTCTCAACAACCAGACCCAAACAATCAAATAACCAATCTTGAGCCTATAACTAGCCTAAAACCATAATTTAGAACTTCAAAGACATATATCCTTTGATAATCATAGAGAGATCCCTCTCTGGACCTAGGAGGGCTAGATCCTAAGGTCTGAAAGTGGTTCTATGTTGTCTCATCTTTTGGTCTCTGTCAACCTGGCCAAAACATGGGAACCCCAACAGATGGTGAATAACTGATGAACGGTTCTGCATTTCTAAAGATATTTGACTGAAAACCTCAAATCTGGATCTGAGACTGATCACTTTCTGAAAAAAAATATTCACAGAGATATACACAGGTTGGTGTGAAGGAAAGTGCGTATACATGCAGGTTCAGTAAATAGAAGTAGCGTATGCATTTTAAGTTGGTGATGGTTTAGGGTTGAGTTTGTATCTGCATATTTATTTTGAAATATGGGTTATTTATGATGATCTGATTACAGTGGTCTCACTATTCTGATTGATGTATTGGGTAAAACTTATGGTTATTGATGTTTATGGAGAGTTGTGTTGATCTTGTTTGATCCAGTATGAAAATTGATGAAATGTGGTCTGCAGTGGTTCTGAGGGTTGAAGCCTTCAATATGGAAGTAGAAGCTTCCTACCAGTAGAAGCTGGTGTTCTATTCAGGGGGTTGAACCTCCCTTCCAAGAGTTGCTGGTAAACGAGAAGAAAGGGGGTTGTAGCTCCCTTCCATTAGTAGCTGGAAAACAAGAGAAGGTAGTAGCCTTTTGCAGGTAGATGCCTATGTACTGATATGAGTCTGCATCAGTACTATATTGTAAGCAGTTTTTCCATATAATAAATATTGAAGACAGAGACGACAAAAAAAGTGGTTTTCTCTCGAATTGGGTATCCACCTTAAATATTGGTGTACATGTGTGTGATGATTTATACTGCTGTTACTGCACATATTTACTAATTCTCTAACAAATGCATGATTGGTAAACTAATTTAAAGATTGTTCCTGAAAATCTTTCTAAACTGTAAAATTATATCAGTATACGCTAGTTTCTTTCAATATATGAACGTGTATACGCGAGTTGGGTTCCTCAAAGTCATGTATGGAATTTTATAAAGAAAAAGTTAAAATCTGTTCAGTAAGCTCTAAATACTGATTCACCCCCCCCCCCCCCCCCTTCACTGTTTTTTCCAACACATGGAATTGAAAGAGATTCAGTAGGAGGTGAATGAATTTGTATGGGATGTGGATTAGAGATTGAAGCACACTATCAGAGAGGGTGGATTCACTATCAATGATAAAAAACTCAAGGAATGGTTTATCACTATTTTGTTCCTACATCAGTGCCAACCATTAAGTGAATATAAGATTTCCAGGCAGACTGAGGCTGTAGAAATTATGATGAAACTAGAAGTTGCATTGGTGCCTGCTGTGATTGGGACTCAAATCATTCTGAGTCAGTTAGAAGCAATGCATTTGGAGATTTATAATCTGTACAAAGATAAGGGAAAGGAGGTGTGTATAGAGGTATGGTTCATATGATGTAAATTTGTCTGGAATCATAAGGATCAATACCCTCTGTTCAATGATTATCTGCACACTGGAGGACCAAGCCTGCTGAAGAGCATAGTGGGACCAAGTGGGACACCTCCAATATGGTGTGCTATTAGTATGTCTTCGAGTCTGCATGCAACAAATTATTGTCCAAGAATTGGAAAATATATGCCTGAGCTGAAGCAATTGTTTTGTAGATTATTCTCATCACTGGGACATGATAAACAACACTGTAGAAGTATTGATTTGATAATTCAAAAGGCTAAGCTATACATATTGCAAGTTGAACCTACCTCACCAGCCTCCCCATCTGGGCACGGTGGATTCCAGACTAGAGGAAGAGGAAGAGGAGGAGGATCAGCTGGTCGAGGAAGGGGATAAGTCATGTGCTACAATTGTGGAGATGTTCGTCATTATGTGCGCATCTGTCCAAATCCTGATTGACAATCATGCAGGTACTATAGGTAGTTTGATCATGTAATTGAATATTGTCCTATTTTAATTGCTAAGATGCAGGAGAAAAAGACGCAAAATCTAATGCAGAATATTCAGATTGTCAGGGCGGAGCTGCATGAAGAGAATTCTAGCATGGATGTTGTCATTAGAAGCAATGCAACAACTAGTGAAGATAAGGGGAAGAACCTAAATGTTGATCTTTGGATTCTGAAGGCAGCTGAGAAAAAGGATAGATTTAATATTCCCAAATATTCACATCATATTTGGAATATTAGAGTCCTTGATTTTCTTAATAGATTAAGTAAATAAGAGGGTGGAGGGACCCAAAAACCTCAAAGATGAATAAAATCCACTTTTAATGTGTGAATGTGGATATTCTAGGTCAAGATCTAAAAACATGGAGTAGTGGAGCAACTCTACTTATGGAGATCATGTCTCATTTATGAGATAAAATATGGAGGATGAAACAATAAAATAAGATCATGGATCTCAAATATAAAATCATGAGGATCTTTGATAAGGTCAACTGAGATCATCGTGCATTCAAAGAAGATCATGAAGCACTTATGATAAGATAGTGGAGGAAATGGTGCATTTAATACATGCATGATGGAGAGGGTGATCACCCCATGTGAACATGATG
Source organism: Pinus albicaulis (assembly GCA_034641835.2). Classification (NCBI taxonomy): domain Eukaryota; kingdom Viridiplantae; phylum Streptophyta; class Pinopsida; order Pinales; family Pinaceae; genus Pinus; species Pinus albicaulis. The sequence goes on along the minus strand of CM076581.1, from coordinate 811,735,993 downwards.
GAGGACATGGATCAACAGCGCAGTCAAACATGGAGACTTTGTCCACATGTACATCGCAGATTTTGAGTGGGCCTAGGCTATGTAAGTCTCATGCATATAATGAAGGTGAAGCCACAATGGAATGCATGATTTGGATTATTCATTTCTTGATCTTTTTAGATCTAGATTTGTCTTAGGACATTTCTATGCAAGCTTGGGGTGTTTAGCAGAGTTTGCAGTGTTGTTTAGGACATGATGTTCCTGAGCTGGAATCCCACCTCTTTCTTTGAATAGCTCTGGAAAGAGGATTGTTCTTCATTCCTTATCAAGCATTGGTGCCATATTCAAGAGGTTGTTTCTAGCATTCAGCTAGGAAACCAGTGGAGGATTCATCCTACCACTTGTTCTTCAGATCCAACCTTTCAGGAGCAACAGATCTACATTCGGAATTCAAGCCATTGGGTTTTAACTCCATGCAGTAGTAGTCCCTTCAAGGATTGTGCAGTTCAGTCCTATAGATCTATTGGAGGAAGGAAGTTTCCATTATTTCAGCTGGAAATCCTATGAGAGATAACCTCCTCACATTGAATCTATTGTTTCCATCACTCAGGAGCTGATTTTCCATATCCAGCAGGCTAAAGAGCCTCCTTCTCTGACACCACAATTTTTTGAAGCTATTGTTCATTCATCATCTATTTTCAGTGGAGGAGACTGGAGGAGCTAGATCTTTAGCTTTTAGCCCAAGGATCTAGTGAAGGGATCAACCCTTCTTGTATAGATCTGATTGTACATCATTGCAACCATCATATTATTAGATCTAGCTTTAGATCTGCATTCCGAGCAGCATATATATGAAGCCCTAAGAGGAAGGTTTTCTTAGTCTTACATATATGAGAAACCCCTCCTGGGATATCTTGAGAATCCATCATTGAGCCCAAATCTACAATTTTAGCATCATCGAAGCTCCCATTCTGCCTAGATTTGACTTTCTATCTTTCAGGCAGTTGCAGTCCCTACAGTTGTAGCAGGGACAACACATTTTACCTTCTAGTAGAGCAGCAGTTATGCAGTCCCTCTTGGGATATCATTAGAGGATCATTCTAGGCTACTCTTGTGGCTTGAGTGTCTCATATTTTTAGCACTTTTTACTTTCTTTTTTTACCTCCAATATAATAAAATGGCTCAGCTATTTTTGTGCATTTTGAGGTGTATATCGATTTATTTTTTACTTTTCTGCAGATCTCATATTGTGTTTTATTATTACTGCATTCTCCATTTTGTGATATTACAGTGGTATCAGAGCATGATCTTTGGCTCAGCTTGTGGACACTTCATCTTTTACATCAAAAGAAGAAGCAGATAGATGAGATCTATCATGGAGGATGAGAATTCTTTGGTGGGTCTCAATCTAGTCTCCTAAACTGAGCTCATTTAATTGTCAACCAGGATTTGTAAACTGCTGAAGTGAAGTGTACCATATGTACCTAGGTGCTTGTTTCCTAATGCGTTGTGTGTAGTGTTTTGTGATGTTTTTGGTCTTTAATGTTGATTTATGATGTTTTTGGTCTTTTGGTGTTTTATGTTCACAATGAAAATGCCTAGAAAACTAATAGAAAGGGGTTGGTGGTCAAAACAGAGTTAAGCCTAATGTGTGGAATGGAAAATGCAATTGGAATCACTGAAGCAGAATCTGAACTATGACTAAATAAAAGCAAAAGCTTGATAATGACTTCTTAGGTAAATGACACAAACTAAACTTGAAAAATGATCACTAAATATGCAAATCCTCTAACTAAACAGTTAAACACTAATCTTACCATGATGCAACATTTTGTTCTAAGCTCATCTATTCTATGACTAATTTCTAGTTCTATTCTGCAATTTAATTGAATATCACAGAACCTTTACTCAAAGAGTTATTGGTTTCTTTTTCAAAGTAGTTCTTTTGAGGAAGAGCTCTGCTTATAAAATGATGAGGAAATTGCAGAGAGATTTCAGACCTTATAGTGATGTTGTCTTCTGTCCCTATGGCTATGGATCATTTGTAGTTTTTAGAACAAGAAGATGTTTGTGAATAATGAAGGTTGTTTTGTTAATCCTAACAACTAGAGTAATCTATTGTGCAATGGATGACAATTTGAATATGAGATGCAAGTGCAATGAGTTAATCTAAGAATGAACCTAAGATGCCACTAAACTAAAACAATGCTGAACTATAAGTCATCATCAAACTTGAAACAAAGTAACTGAACATGAATTAAATGCAATGAAACTCCGGAGCATTCTAACTATGCTAACATGCTTTATTCTATGAAGTTACACAATCTATTTGTTCATCATTAGTGATATTTTGGAAGAGTTCCTTCTTTTGGAAGGGGTAGAACAATTCTGACTGTGTAATTAAATGCAATTGTAAGCAAATGAACTGAAAGCAAATGAAAAACTAAGTTATCATACCCATACCCTACTCGTTATTATGATGTCTTGGGCAAGCGTTTAAGAGCAAGAACAGAGATGATACTTAGTAAAAACACACAACTAAATCATTCATTATCACGGTCATGTCTTGAACTTCTTAAGGATGTCTTGGAAGAGTTTCTTCTTGTGGAAGAGTGATTAGAACAAGTGTAACTATGATAGTGAATAGCAAAAACTACAACTAAATCCTACAGTACTATAGCTATTCATCATTCATCATTATAATCTGTTGGGAGAGTGTCTTCTTGTGGAAGAGCTAGAATGAATATAACTATAGTAGCTAGTTAAAAAAACTATAAATTCCACTCCTAATCCTACAATACCATAGTCATTCAACATTCATCATTTTAATCTGTTGGAAGAGTGTCTTCTTGTGGAAGAGCTAGAATGAATACGACTACAGTAGCTAAAACAAAACAACTACCAATTCAAATGAAAAACGTAAAGGCAGCTAGAAGAACTTATCTAATTTACGCAAAATAAATCCGTGCAAGAGGCAGGGGCCCTCTACCACTTGACGACATTCAACTCCAAATTAAATCACGCCTTCAAAATAACTTTGTCTGCTCCATTAACGATGCAATAGTTTGAACATAACACTCTGCGTTTTCAGGAATGTATCACAGAGTTTGAACAAAATCTAGCAGCGAATCTAACATAAAATCTCTAACATAGCTCTCGGTCTCCCAAGAGTTTATAAAGCAAATGCACGTAACAATAATTAAAACAATTTAGGAACAATGTCTTTCCTTATCCGAATCACGTTAGAACTCTTTGAAGTGGCTGCGTGAAGAAGAAAAGACATCTGGACTGAGACAGTCCTAATAGGAGTCTTCCTTCCTAAATGTGTTCCCCACGTTCAAAACCATACCCAGAATTCATTTCTTCCTCCATGATGAACAACGAACCATGTAGACATGACGTGGATCATGCCCATATGCGGTTTTTCTCAAGAGGCCACCTGGAACATACTCAAACATGAAGGCAGCTGCAGAATCGCCAGTTAGCTACGGAATGTCTGCATTCTGCAGTTAGTTTCGGTCAAAATGCTTAAAAATGGAAAAAATCACAAAATTCAACAATTCAGTCATGTAAATCATTCTAGAAGTAATTTTAACTATATTTATTGATCAATTGGGTCTAAGATAGAAATGGACAAGGGAAAATGAGGTAAAATGAGGTGAAGGAAAGCACAATTTTGAGGCTCAACATTCTTCTTCTCCTTTATTTAGATCCATGCAAGATCTCTTCAAGAAGGTCAATCCAATGAAGAAGGAAGGACAGAAAGAAGATCCAATAAGAAGATGTGATGAGGAAGGTCCAAGAACTTCCTATCAGCAAAGAAGAAAACCAGAGAATCCTAGATCTCCTCACAGATCCACTATGCCCACTTTCTTTGGAGAAGGTGAAAGGTGTAGAAATGAATAAAGGAATGAACCTGAGACTCATGAGACTCTCAGTCTATATCTTGAAGAGTAAAAATCACAGTCTAGAGCATTCAAGGAGAAGCTAACCCTACAGCAATTCTTCAAAATCAAAGAAGAGAGAGGATCCTATAGCAATAATAGAAGAAATATGCATAATATATACTATTTGCCAACATTGGATGGATCTTCCTGAAGCATTGTTAAGGCTTGGAGGAGAGAGTTAGATGCATTTTTCAGCCTACATCTTGTAGCTGAAAGAGAGGCTATTCAAATTGTAGCACTTCATATTTTAGGTGAAGCCAATGATTGGTGGTTTGGTCACATGGAGCATGCAAAGGTGACTAAATATTCAGATTTATTTCACAAGATGAGGAAGGAATTTGATGTGAGAAAAATAGAGATGTGTCACAAAGTGACATTTCCTAAGGAGGAGGATGTCAATCTTGTCACTCTGGACAAAAATTCACTACATTCACCACCATCTATATAAGTACTTGCATATGGAGAAGAGACACTTGCAAATTTTCAACATGGTCTTGAACTCTTGACACATAGAGTCCCATGCATGGTTTAGGAGATGCATGAGGGGGAGGAGGAAGATTCCAGCGCTGGTACACTTGGAGAAGAACATCCATCACTATTACCAGCAGTTGGAGACACTATTGTCCTAGTTGGAGGAACTCTTATGTTCTAGCAAGAGATTTCCACACATCAGTTGATCCAAGATATGCATGAAATTTTATCACATATTGTTTTAGTAGATTATTGGGACTTATGAGGACATGCCATCAAGGCCAATGCATAACCAAGTTTTAGAATAGGATGCTGATTTGAAGCAGCAAACTATCACATCGCAGAGGACCCTTGATATAATCAAGGAGGAGATGAGAAGCTATCCCAGTTTTTCATGGATGGACTACATTCAACCTCTTGAGATGAAGTGTAGAGTTTTAGAAGAAGGGATGAGCATGATCCTAAGTACAATGATTGGTTATGAGATCAGTATTGTGCCTTGCTTTGAGATAGCACATGTATTACCATATAGATATACAGTGTTGTAACTTAGTTTTTGTGAAAATGAGGAGGCCCCATCATACTTGGAGCATTCTGAAGGTAGCTTCACTCATGAATCAATGGTGGTTGTTATCTCGCTGTAATTTGCTAGATTGATTGAGATACAAATTGACAAGGGTAACATCAAACCAAGCTTTAGAGCTCTAGGATATAGCCCTCCTAGTCTCAGAGAGGGATCTCTCAATATGTTTGTAAGGATATAGCTTGATTCTTTTAAGAGGTTGATTTTAGGCTAGTTATTAAGTGCAAGTTTGTTTGTTTGGGTTAATTTGGGCATGCTACTTTGAAATATTTTAGATAGGAAACATGGAAGATTGTTAAATCATTGGGAAATGGAGTCTAACAAGGTCCATATGAGTTCATCAATGGTTTTAAGAGCATATGCAGGGAAAGTTTGCTTGGTTGGTGGATCTTGTAAGGTTATGATGGATTTATGAAATGGACAGAAAGATTGAGAACAAAAAACTTATAAAGGGCTGAAACAAAATCCTTTATATACTTGTAAACTGAGGGAGTTAGAAAATTGATAAGAACAACAAGAGAATCAAAGGCATAAGCAGAACTTAAAAAATTTGATTTCAGACTGAAAACAGATAATTAACCAAGACAAACATTCAGATAAAAATGTAGAAAGGTAAAAAAATTATCCAACTTTCAGAGCTTTTATCATCTAGAGCAGAAAAACATTTAAGATATACAAGTAACTATAACCATAGAAGGAGAGAAAACTCTAAAATCCAAAGTTACAACTATAAGGCTTCCTTAAAACAATTTTAGCTATGTAAAGGCAAAGAGCATGATTTTAAACAAAATACTTTGACAAACCTAGACAAGGCTGCTTTAAAGAGATGATTCTAAGAACATAATATTTCAGTGGCAACAATATGCAGGGCTAACCATAAAAGGTAATTGATGCTAACTGATCTAAATTATTCAAGATATGGACGAGCTAAGAACTTGTTAGAGAGCAATAAATGATTTCTTTAATGTATCTAAGTAGAAGAAAACATTAAGGCAGTGAAGGACAAACATATTTAAGGTTCCATTAGAAACATTTATTAATATAAATTATTTGTCCTACTGCAACATAGCAAGATGGAAAACATAATGGAAAACTTATAAAAACATAAATAGAAGAAACACTTCACCATCAACCAAGCCTATGGATCCTGCAAACAATCCTTATCCATCAACAAGAAAATCAGATCATGCATGAGTTCCAAGACATTAATTTCTCTTCAAGAGCTCCAAAGGACTATTTATTATTCCATCATCAGTCATCAAAATCCAACATTTACAATGAGTTCCAATGCAGAATTTATACTACAAATGAGGAGGTGGAACTATCTTTTACGGTTCCAATGTCATTTATGATATTGTAAATACGTTCCTAACCTTTACTTTCCTAGAGTAAATACGTTTTAATAACTCTGTCTTTACTCTCTAAGATAAAGATAAGTGGAAAAGATTGACTTTAAGGCTTTATCTTATCTTTTACAATAACTGTCCTAACAGTGTAAAATATCTTCTTTAGTGTAACAACTGCCAATTTTCCCTTTGGGACAGAAAATAGGCCAAAGGTGTCAGTTTGATATATTAAGGGAATAAATGCTCCTTTTTGATGTATCGGAGGCTTCTTTAGCCCGATCTTCCTTGATTTAACTTTAAAACTTTAATCTCTTTACATTGATTTAGGCCTTGATCTTGCTTTTCGGCCTTTATAATCACCTTTCAGGCTTTCTGTCCTTTGTCAACTGTATTATCCTTTAATTCTTCTTGCCTCATTGTCCTTCCTATGTTTTTGTTAAAACATTTGTTTTATTCATTTAATCCTTTGGCCTTTATCTTTAACCCTATGTTTTAAGGCTCTAATTTCACCTTAAGCCTTTATAATCATCTTCGAGCATTTCGTCCTTTCTCAACTATTGACAAGTGTATTTGGCATGCTAAGGGTTTTTATTTGTTTTACCAGTTTTAATGGGGCACTGATAAACACTAAAAAGCCCTGTAAATCCCCTTTTTCACTTTAAATCCCAAGGATTGTTATCCTGGGGGGTTTTTGCCACTGGTCTAGCTATGGGGTGGACTTTAGCTTTGACTGCCATTGCACCTGCAACCAAACAAAAAATCATTATATAAAACCTGTGAGGGAGGGGTAGACTGCTACCAGAGGTTAGGCGAAGGCGGAGGAGCAGTGAGGCGAAAAGAGAAATGCATGGAGGGAGGTGGAAATATGAAGAAAACAGGTTAAAATTCGAATTATGGCGTGGAAATGGAAAAGTGGTTTTGCGAAACCAAAAATGGTTTTTGCGCAAGATTTACGTAGTAAGTGGTTTTACACATTTGGAATGCGATACCACACAAGGTGCGACTCCTGTCCACCCCAATACCGCGCATTTTGCGTAGATCTGGGTTGTTAAACCTTGGCACCAAAATCCGCGTGAAATTGAACATGGGCCGTTCGATCTGGGGGTGTAGATCCAATGGTAGAGGATCAGTGCGACAGGTGGAAGATGATCGAGCGAGGAGGTAGTGGAGGCCAGGTGGCACACAAGGATTGGATAGGCGGGAGCATAGTAGCTGTTAGATCAAGGCTTGAGGTCTTTGATCTACAGTCAATATTGTTTTGCACAGATGCATAAGGAAGGATGGTCGGGTGGTTGGAGGATGAGAGGGGAGTGCAGAGCCATTGGATCAATGAGATCTACAGTGGGGATAAATGGGGGTTTTAACAAGTATGGTGGGGGAAATACAAAGGGAAGGGGGCTTAAAGAATGGGGAAGGAAAGGGTCCGGTGGAGGAATATGGGACCGATAGCGGGGTATGAAGAGAAAGGGGAAAAGGGCTAGGAGGAGGGATGAAGGAGGTTGTGATGGAGCATTGACAACCATTGATCTTGGTGGATCAATGGTGTAGATGAAATTGGAGGTTGAATCATCAGCAGAGGAGAGGAAGAGTGTGTTAGCCACCTATAAAATTTGTCATATCAAATGGTGGCTAAATCTTTTTTAGCCTTCAAGAAACAATTTATGTCCAAATTGTGAGTTCTTGAAGTCTTATGATGATCATTAACCTCTGAGTTAATCTTCATTACTGTTTCACTATTAATCCTAAAGAACCTGTTGTTCACCAAGAGAAAACTACTTAAGAGGCTTCATTCTTCATTCATTCACTTCACCATTTTCACCCTAATTCCCTTCATAAAATTCCTCTAAATACCTCCATCTTAACCTTCAAAATCATCAAACCCCCCCTTAAAACCTTATATATCCCCTTTATTTGGTTTTAATTTTTCTCCTTTCATCTATTGGAACCCCCATTTTGGCTTTAAAATCCCTATTTTAAGGCCTAAAAGCACTCTTTTTTACTATAAGGCATTTAAGCCCCCAAGGGCTTATGGCATTTAAGCCATTTCCTCCATACGTCCAAAAGCTCCACAATCAGGCGCTTAAAGGCCTAAAACCCTTTCCGAAACCCCTTTTTCCTCTATTTTTCTTCATTCCCGACATTATGGTTTGACTTAATCTAGACCGTTGATCTCTGCAAATCAACGGCTGTCGGGCCTCAATCTTTCTGTCCATTCACCTGCCTTTCCCTTTATCACTTTCAAAAACCCCCGCATTCTCTTTTAATCCTGACCATCCATCAGAAAGATCTGACGATCGGAATTAAACCTGAAAAATCCCATCTCCAAAACCTTTATTTTCTTTATTTTTCCATCCCCTGACATTTCGATTTTAAAACAAATCTGGACCATTGATCTTTGTAGATCAACGACCATCGGGCCTCCTCTCACCACCTCATTTTCATCTGTCATCCCTTTTCCCTTTCAAAAATCCACCCCTTTATCAAATATTGACTGTTCATTATCGAGATCCTACGATCGGGACTAAACCCGATAAACCAAGACCCACCCGCTTTGCGACAAAGAAGAACACGTCACCGTGGACCCCGCTTACCTTTTAACCATGCAGCTTTCAACCCCGTCACGCGCTTTTTTCACCGTTTGATCCACCTTCGATGATCCGATGGCTGACATTTCATTTCGCAAAATTTTTGCGCCTAGACGTTAACACAATTTTTTTTTGCGAAATGGGCGGTATCAGGAGGGACACATGTCAGATTTTGTATTGAATCGCATTTTTTCTGGCAATATCGCCTACCCCCCATTTCATTTCATGAAAAATGGTGTCGGTTTTCTGCCATACCGTTGCCCTCCTCAAACGTCACTTTCACTTTTAATCTCAGGCTTCGATCTCTGAGATCGAACGGCTTGTTTTTAATCTTGCCCCCATTCGTTTGCCTTCATCTATCCTCCCAAGCGACTTCATTGAAATATCTACACTGTTGATTGTCCTAATCCAATGGTTCACAGCTCTCGTTGTGCCCAAACCCCCATCCACCTGGTTAGATGCTTTGCCAAGGGTTTTTCTCTCTTTTTTCTGCTGCATCCACATTTTTTCACTACTCCTCCACCCTCACAAGCCTCCGAAGCAGTCTTTACCCCATTGCAGGATTTATATAACAATTTTTTGTTTTTTGCAGGGTTTAATGGTGATTGTTCTGAGAATTTCTACAGTCACAGCCAAGTGACATTTTTGGCCCAGAATGAAGATTCTATGGCTTAAAATCAAAGAATAAAGGATCTACAGGGTTTGAAATCCAAGTTTAAATAAAATGGATCACCATCCAGGGTTTAACAGAGACCCTCCAATAACAAAAATCCACCTGTATAAAAAAAAGAAACAAAGTGTATCAAAATGAAGAATCAATGTTAAAAGGATGATTAATACCTAAGCCTGAAGATCAAGGTTTTTAATCCTCAGGTTTAAAGAGATAAAGACAATGTTAAAGAACAAAGATTCGAAGATTAATATCAAGGATAATTAAGCCTAAACACAAACCAAAAGCAGATTAAAGTGTTTTTAAGGTTAAACAGAGAAAAATATTAGTAAAGAGGCCTCCACTACCACATCAGAGGCCAAAATATCCTCTTCAGCTACCAAAGTGCCACCTGCAACCTCAATAAATCAAAAGAAGGCATAGTAATTGCCTTAGTCAATGATATTTTTGTTAAATACAGCTAGAGTTATTGCCAGCCTGTCTAAAGAGTTTTAAAAGTCAACAAAATCTGCTAAGTGGCTAAAAAATTAATGAAAACCAATTAATACAGAGAAAATATCATAAATCTTCTCTATTGAGCCCCTCAAAGGCAGAGAAGCATTAACCTGTATTAATTGAACCTAGATACCTTTTATTTCATCCCACCTCCTCTTTATTCTATAAATACTTTTGAAGAAGTTGAGATGTCGGTTGGTTGTTGGACTTTGATGTAATACTTGCTGCTCGAAACTTTCTACATGTAAATAGTTCTAAGAGGTTGTTGAAGCTCTGTTTGTAATCAAAGAAGTTAGGTTGAGAAGAGAATTTGTTGCTGTACTGAAACATTAGACTTGAAGTATGTAATTGGATTGACATCAATACAGCCCAGTTCTGGGGATCTGGTCTATCTTAGTGATGATATTTTTCCTCTCCGTTGTACTTATTTTTTCCTTCTTATGTTTTCCTCAAATTTTTCATTTCTCACAGTAAGAACAACAAATATAGAGCTAGGATTTACTCTTAAAGTGCCTAATGAGAAGTCAGTATATAGTTATCTTTTTATCTTTTTCCTCATTGTTGTATTTAAGAATGATTTAATACAGTTAATGATCAAGGGAATGTTCGTGAAATTTATAATATTACATCTGAAATTTAAAACATTGAATGATATTTTTATTTCATGATAAGTAAAGATTGAACTAGGGAATTCTATGGTTATCCCTGTTCTCTAGTTTCTTCTCCAACAGTTTGTCTTGAAAGTTTCCCTAGGAGCTAGTGTCAAAAGCAGAGAAGGTTAAAAGTATTTCTCTGATCTTAGGCCTTGGTCTGTGTTTAATCTTATATGTTTTCATCCTTTTTGAAAGTGGTTATGAGGACTGCTGGATTGTTTCCCTTGAGAGTATTCTGAAAGTAGGCTATGTTAAATGTCTTTTCTTGATCTTAAGCTACCCTTTGTGTCTTTATTGAAAGTTTCCTTTGAAAGTATGTCAAAATCAGGATAGGTTAAAGGTCCTTACCTGATCTTAGGCTACACTTTGGTTTCTTTCTTTCACTCCACTTCTTAATGTTCCATCTCACCATCTATCTAAAAAGATCCTTTGTTATAGATGAATTTCCCCATGGATCACTCTTGAAATTGTTGCACAATTAAACCCTTTTGTGACTCCATAGCCTAATGGATTAAGTGTTGTTTCATACCCATCCTATCAGTTGAACCTTGTTTTGATTATTCACACCTTCACCCCTTTGAAACCTCTTCATTTTCAAGACTTTCCACTCAATTAAAGATCATACCTGACCAACCAAAAAAACAAAACCCTTGTTCTTAATAAATAGCCTAAAATCACATTTAAAAACCTTAAAAGAGAAATCAATATTTGCACTTATAGAGAGATCCCTCTCTGGATTCAGGAGGGCTAGATCCTAGAATCCCAAAGTGGTTCATATTTAGGCTCTGTAGCTTTGTATTTTCCAATCTTGAAAACTATAGAGACCTAACATTATGGCGACTCCGCTGGGGAGTTCTAAGTAAAATCCTTAAAATAAAACACTCAGCATTCAGTGCAGTATAAGTAGCTCTCTTCTAGCACTACCAAAGTAAATGGTGATCTTGATAGGACTTATTTGAATCAGTGACAAACTAAGTAACCCTTAGGATTCTCATAGAGCCTTATCTAACCTTGAAGGAATCAGCTAGCTCAGCCATAAGAGTAAACTCTGTTTGTCTCATCGTCGTAGCTAAGTATTGAAACAGATTTAGGATACTCTCATAACCCATAGGACTGAAAAAAATTAGAAAACCCAAAAGTATTTCAGATTGGCTTCATAATAAACAATGGTGGTGGAACCATAAAACATTTTACCTCTATAAAAGCTAAAAATTTTCCACCTGGCGACTCCACACTCTACAAACTCCCAAAAGACCAAATGACTCCACTGGTAGAAGACTCTGAACTCGTTGAGTAGACACAATGACCTGTTTCCTGATTTACAAACATGATTCCAAGGATACAACAAAGATATTACCCAATGATTAGAGATCATATCCCTGGGTTTCCACACAAGATGCCCCAGGTGAATTGGGATGAAAACTTGCCCGTTTTTCAAGGTGAAAAGTTTGATAACTCACTATTACATCTTATCAAATTTCACATACATGTATGGAGGTTAAAGGTTGAATGGCATGAAGATTTCTTAATGAAAATGTTCATGTTAACATTAGAAGGAAAAGCTAGGGTTTGGTATGAACGGCTGAAATATGGTAGTTTGTTTTCTTTAAAGGACTTTGAATATGTGTTTTATGAGAACTATAAAGGAAACACTACATCATTATCATGGGATGAAATACATTATGATCCATCACAAAACATCACTCAACACATTATAGACAATGATGAGGATTTGGAAAAAATACATCCAGAAGATCTTTTAACAGCCATTCATGAGTTTAATATCTTATTGAAAAATTATAAGAATATAGATGAATCAGTTGAGGAAGAAATCAACCAAGAAATAAAGTACATTCCTCAAGATATTTCTAAAAACCCAAATAATGATTCATCATCCCTTATAGCTGAGGCTCTAGAAGACATCCAGCCTCAAAATCAGTCTTCAAAAGAGAAAGAGGACAATTGTATTTTTGTTTATGTTGAAAGAGAAATCTCTCCTTTGACAGAAGAAGAAATTGATCAAATAATAAACAAACAGCCAGCCTCCAAGTCTTCATTTGAACAAGATAATAATCAACATAGTGCCTACCCCATAGAACAATAAAATGGCACTCAAGACAGAGGGGATAATAGTGAAATTAATGATAAATCTAAAATTAGTCCTCTTTGGAGTATGAATTTTGAAGGGTCATGTAGTAAAAATAGTGTAGGTGCAGGAATATGGCTTTACAATACAGAAAACAATCATTCTAAAGCCCATTAATATAAATTGAATTTTCAAAGCACAACTGACATAGTAGAGTATGAGGCACTCCTTTTAGTGCTGCACTTATTGAATAAATTAGGAGCCCAGAGGATAACATTTCATGGAAATGTAGAATTGGTAATTAGGCAAGTGAATGAGGAACGCATGGTTAAACATCCTAGACTTAGAGCCGACAAGGATGATGCCATGGATTTGTTAAAATATTTTGAAGAATTCCAACTTACCCTTGTTCCTAAAGACCAAAACAGTTTTTCCAGTGGATTAGCCCTTGTTGCTAGTACATGTATGAGACCTTGGGAAAGCAAACATTATACAATTCAGGAAAAATTCAGACCAGCCATCCCAAACAGTGAAAAATACTGGCAAGTATTTGTGGAAGAAAAACAAATACAAGACTGTCCTACTGAGGATATATTATCTTTTCAAGAGAAATCCTTTCCCATTGTTGATATCAATCTGTCTTCCAAAGAACCTGAATTCACACTAGAAGCAAGAATAGATTTAGAGAAAGAATAAATTTCACTGCTTGTTAATTTGCAGGTGAAAGATGATGACGCTTCCAAGGAACATACTGAAGATATAGTCCTCAAAGCTGATGTCTTAGAAGCAGATAATCTACCAAACATGGAGGGCCAAAAAGAAGAGAATTCTCATATTTTATTTGTTGATCCTATGGAGGAGTGTGTGGAGGCCCCAATTAGCTCAATTTCTCAAACATGGAACCTTTTTAGGAGCCGAAGGCATAAAATGTTGTCACCTCCTATGATAGCATTGATTTTAAAGATTAAGATTCAATATGTACTGTGGTTACCTTTGACTAGTAGCCAGTTTCTCTATTCCTTTTTTTCACTACTCGATTAGATACATTGGAATTATTGTACCATATAAAGCAGCAGAAATTTTCAAGTTAGATTAGGTTAGATAGAATGTCAATAAAGCTCAGCCTTTGAGCATTTAGTTATTTGTTGATTTCTACTTTGACATAAAAATGAAAAAATACAAAACAATAGAAAATAAAAGAGGGCAGAATAAAAACAAGAAAGGTACAGCCCCATACCAAAAAGAGAAATAAAATATGAAAGTGTGCAAGCTCAAATGCCACTCATAGAAACACACTTCTAGTTAGTCATACAACCTAATCATGATTAATTATCTTTCAATTTACTGTTGATAGGTTAGTGAATTGGATCAGCCAAACAACACAATCTTGGCTTATCAGTAAGGTAGATTAGGATAGAGGAAACAAAGGTTCAAACAAATTCAAAATCTGAACCTATAAATCTCAAAAGAAGAATGGCTCTAATTAGATTAAATCTTGAGCCAAAGATAGAAAACAAACTAGTTCCAATATGCTCAAAACTTGAACTAGGAAAGAAAGAGGAAACAACTCAAATAAGACTAAAACCAAAGTTGAAGAAATAATGAAGGATGTTTTTAAATTTTCAGATCTTAATCCTTCACTGTTTTGTTTTAAATTTTCTGCAAATTTTAGTCTATGTGCAGCTTTTTTTTATGCCATATATGAACAGCAAGTCAGATTGCTTAATCATGTCTTGGTTGTTTTTAAATTTTTGTTCTAGAAAATAGAGAATAAAAGTCTGTCAGACAGTCTAATCCTGAGAGATATTAGTTAGGTAGAGAAACTTATGAGTTCAACTGCTTAATCTGAACTCATGGAGAAATAAGAGTAGACTTAGACTAGTTTTATGGCTTTTCAAAAGAATAAAATGTTGATGAAGATATTTTTCTAGTCCAAATGCACTCTAAAAGAAGAAAAAATGTTAGGATCATTAGGAGTGGGTAGGTAGAGATGTTGTTTTGATAGAATTCCATTGTTTCGGACTGCTACAAAGATTACCAAATCAAAAGAAGACCATCAAAAGAAAAGAAGTTGCAGCCCAATGGATAAGGCACTGGTTTACTGAAAAGCTAGAGATAAATAGCTGAGGTTCTGGACACCTAAAGAACTAGCTGTCCTCCCCATGTGGAGCCACTATTAGCCACCTATAAAATTTGTCATATCAAATGGTGGCTAAATCTTTTTTAGCCTTCAAGAAACAATTTATGTCCAAATTGTGAGTTCTTGAAGTCTTATGATGATCTTTAACCTCTGAGTTAATCTTCACTACTGTTTCACTATTAATCCTAAAGAACCTACTGTTCACCAAGAGAAAACTACTTAAGAGGCTTCATTCTTCATTCATTCACTTCACCATTTTCACCCTTATTCCCTTCATAAAATTCCTCTAAAGACCTCCATCTTAACCTTCAAAATCATCAAAACCTCCCTTAAAACCTTATATCTCCCCTTTATTTGGTTTTAATTTTCCTCCTTTCATCTATCGGAACCCCCATTTTGGCTTTAAAATCCCTGTTTTAAGGCCTGAAAGCACTATTTGTTACTATAAGGAATTTAAGCCCCCGAGGGCTTATGGCCTTTAAGCCCTTTCCTCCGTACGTCCCAAAGCTCCGCAATCGGGCGCTTAAAGGCCTAAAACCCTTTATGAAACCCCTTTTTCCTCTATTTTTCTTCATTCCCGACGTTATAGTCTGAATTAATCTAGACCATTGATCTCTACAGATCAACAGTCGTTGGGCCCCAATATTTTCGCCCATTCACCTACCTTTCCCTATATCACTTTCAAAACCCTTGCATTCTCTTTTAATCCTGACCATCCATGAGAAAGATCTAATGATCAAAATTAAACCCGAAAAAACCCATCTCCAAAACCTTTATTTTCTTTATTTTTCCATCCCCTGACATTTCGATTTTAAAACAAATCTTGACCGTTGATATTTGTAGATCAACGGCCATCGGGCCTCCTCTCACCACCTCATTTTCATCTGTCATCCCTTTTCACTTTCAAAACTCCACCCCTTTATCAAATCTTGACTGTTCATTATCGAGATCCTACGATCGGGAGTAAGCCCGATAAGCCAAGACCCACCCGCTCTGCGACAAAGAAGAACACGTCACCGTGGACCCCGCTTACCTTTTAACCCCACAGCTCTCAACCCCATCATGCACTTTCCATACCGTCTGATATACCTTCGATGAACTAACGGCTGACGTTGCATTTCGAAAAAAATTTGCGCCTAGACATTAAAATCAAAAAATTTTGCGAATTGGGCAGTATCAGGAGGGACACGCGTTAGATGCTGTATCGAATCACATTTTTTCTAGCAATACTGCCTACGCCCTATTTCATTTCTCAAAAACCAATGCCCTTTTTCTGCCATACTGCTGCCCTCCTCAAACGTCATTTTCACTTTTAATCTCGGTCGTCGATCTCTGAGATCGAACGACTTTTTTTTAATCTCGCCCCCATTCGTTTTCCTTCATCTATCCTCCCAAGCGACTTCATTGAAATATCTACACCGTTGATTGTCCTAATCCAACAGTCCATAGCTCTCGTCACGCCCAAATCCCCATCCACCTGGTTAGCTACTCTACCAAGGATTTTTCTCCCTTTTTTCTGCTGCATCCACATTTTTTCACTGCTCCTCCACCCTCACGAGCCTCTGAAGCAGTCTTTACCCCCTCGTAGGATTTATATAAAAAGTTTGTGTTTTTTGCAGGGTTTAATGGTGATTGTTCTGAGAATTTCTACAGTCACAGTCAGGTGACATTTTCTGCCCAGAATGACTATTCTGTGGCTTAAAGTCAAAGAAGAAAGGATCTAGAGGGTTTGAAATCCGAGTTTAAATCAAATGGATCACCATCCAGGGTTTAACAGAGACCCTCCAATAACAGAAAGCCACATGTATAAAAAAAATGAACGAAGTGTATCAGAATGAAGAATCAATGTTAAAAGGGTGATTAATACCTAAGCTTGAAGATCAGGGTTTTTAATCCTCAGGTTTAAAGAGATAAAGATAGTGTTAAAGAACAAAGATTCGAAGATTAAGATCAAGGCTAATTAAGCCTAAACACATACCAGAAGAATATTAAAGTTTTTTTAAGGTTAAACAGAGAAAAATATCAGTAAGGAGGCCTCCACTGCCACATCAGAGGCCAAAATATCCTCTTCAGCTACCAAAGTGCCACCTACAACCTCAATAAATCAAAAGAAGGCATAGTAATTGCCTTAGTCAGTGATATTTTTGTTAAAGATAGCCAGAGTTATTGCCAGCCCGCCTAAAGAGTTTTAAAAGTCAACAAAATCTGCTAAGTGGCTAAAAACTTAATGAAAACCAATTAATATAGAGAAAATATTAGAAATATTCTCTATTGAGCCCCTCAAAGGCAAAGAAGCATTAACCTGTATTAATTGAACCTAGAGACCTTTTCTTTCATCCCACCTCCTCTTTCTTCTATAAATACTTCTGAAGAAGATGAGATGTTGGTTGGTTGTTGGACTTTGATGTAATACTTGCTGCTCGAAACTTTCTACATGTAAATAGTTCTCAAAGGCTATTGAAGCTCTGTTTGTAATCAAAGAAGTTAGGCTGAGAAGAGAAGTTGTTGTTGTACTGAAACATTGGACTTGAAGTATGTAACTGGATTGACATTAATACACAAGCTGATTCATGGGATCCTGGTCTATACCATTAGTGATGTGCCTTTCATTGTACTTGTTTTCCTTCTTATGTTTTCCATAAAATTGTCCACTTTTCTCTGATAAAGAACAACAAATATAGAGCTAGGATTTACTCTTAGAAGTACCCTACTCTCATAGATAAGCTTTATCTTTATGTTTTCCTCCAATTGTGTATTTAAGAATGATTTAATACAGTCCAAATAGTCAAGGAATGTTGGTGAGCCCATGTCTTACTGTCTAAACTTTAAACATTGTTCTTAGATGATATTTTTATTTCATGCTAAGTAAATATTGAACTAGGGAATTCTATTGTTAGCCCTGTCCTCTAGTTTCTTCTCCAACAGTTTGTCTTGAAAGTTTCCTTGGGAGCTAGTGTCAAAAGTAGAGAAGGTTAAAAGTCTTTCTCTGATCTTAGGCCTTGCTCTGTGTTTAATCTTATATGTTTTCATCCTTTCTGAAAATGGTTATGAGGACTACTGGATTGTTTCCCTTGAGAGTATGCTGAAAGCGAGCTAAGTTAAAAGTATTTTCTTGATCTTAAGCTACCCTTTGTGTCTTTATTGAAAGTTTCCTTTGAAAGTATGTCAAAAGCAGGATAGGTTAAAGGTCCTTACCTGATCTTAGGCTGCACTTTGGTTTCTTTCTTTCACCCCACTTCTTAATGTTCCATCTCACCATCTATCTAAAAATATCCTTTGTTATAGATGACTTGCCCCATGGATCACTCTTGAAATTGTTGCACAATTAAACCCGTTTGTGACTCCATAGCCCAATGGATTAAGTGATGTTTCATACCCATCCTATCAGTTGAACCTTGTTTTGATTGTTCACACCTTCACCCCTTTGAAACCTCTTCATTTTAAGGAATTTCCACTCAATTAAAGATCATACCATACCAACCAAACAAAAAAAACCATTGTTCTTAATAACTAGCCTAAAATCACATTTAAAAGCCTTAAAAGATAAATCAATCTTTGCACTTATAGAGAGATCCCTCTCTGGATTCAAGAGGGCTAGATCCTAGAATCCCAAAGTGGTTCATATGTAGGCATTGAAACTTTGTATTTGCCAATCTTGCAAACTACAGAGACCTAATAGAGTGTAATGAAGGAAAAAACACGATTTGCCGATGTCGATGGGGGCTAATAGGTAGGTGCTAGGGCATGGTCCCGTGGATGAGTAAGGGACCGGGAGCCAAGGAGAAAAGGGGCTGAAGGCCTGGGGGTGGAGATTTAAGCGTTTAGCCATCAGATCAAAGACGATCGATGGTTGTGATTTCATCAGGAGGTTGGCCAATTGGTAGAAAAAGGTAAGGGGAAAGAGGAAATTGGAACACCGATGCGCGATGTGTGATGGGGGCTAATGCCTGGTCGCAGGCGCAGGTTTTTATGGAGGATAAAAGGAAGGGGGTTGAGGATCTAAGCCCTTGGGTGATCGCATCGATGTGGAAAACAAAGAATGGGACCGGAGAAATGCCATTGGGCCGATGATGAGATAGGCCTAGTGCTCGGTCATGGAGTGGGGTCACATGGTAGAGAAGGAGCTAGGGGCTAAGCCAAAGGGGCTTAAACCTAATGTTTAATATGGTCGTAAAATAGGCCAAAAATGGGTTTTTAAGGCCTAAAACAAGTTTTCGATAGGTTAACATAAGTTGTTTTTAAACCCAATGAAGGAATCTTGATGGTTTAGAAGGGTTTTAGAAGGTTTTTTTATGGAAATGAAGGGGAAATGAGAAGGGAAAGAAAGAAAAATGGGGGAAAATGAAGATTTAATGAAGGGGAAGTGGTCCTTTTTTAAAGGGGAAAATAAATGTTGGGATAGGAGTAAATGAGTGAAAATTGGCAGAGGAGATGGAGATAAAAAAAAATGGGAAATATAGCCTAAAATAAGATTCTTTTTGAGATAGAAGTGTGATCTTTTTGGGAGGCATAGATGAAGATTTTAGTGAACTGATAAAATTAGGATAATGAAGGCTGTGAGATTTCTAGAACTCAAAATTTC
Source organism: Pinus albicaulis (assembly GCA_034641835.2). Taxonomy (NCBI): domain Eukaryota; kingdom Viridiplantae; phylum Streptophyta; class Pinopsida; order Pinales; family Pinaceae; genus Pinus; species Pinus albicaulis. The sequence goes on along the minus strand of CM076581.1, from coordinate 811,716,456 downwards.
TCTGCAAATTTTGTTTCTAGAAATCTGAGTTTTTCAACTTTATTCATCTTTGGATAAAGTCAAAATTATGGATGACTAACAGTGGGTCTACTTGGGGAGGACAACTTGCTTTTTAAGGTCTCTAGAACCTCAGAAAATAATCTTTGAGTTTTAGCAGACCAGTGCCTTATCCATTGGGCATATTTCTTCTTTTCTTGCTGATTTTTCTCTCAAAAAGTCAACTTTTATCAATTTGCAACATATAAAAATTTTCACACAATCCTTCTACCTACCCATTCCTACTTGTCCTGGCATTTTTTCTTCTGTGGGTGCACTTGGAATTTCAAACCCTTCCAAAATAATTTTATTCTTTTGAAAACAAGAAAAAATAATCTAAATCTACCCTTATCAAGAGTTCAGATTAAGTTGTTGAACTCTTTTTATTTCTACCTATCCTAGTATCTGTGAAGATTAAACTGTATGACAGATCTTATTCTCTACATTCTAAAACAGAAATTTAAAATATAGCTAAATCAGGATTAAAATTTCTGATTTGATATGGTGTCTATGGCTGTATGTACAAGCTGCATATAGACTTTATTTTCGGAAAAAATAAAACAAAATTATGAAGGCTTAAGATCTGAAAATTATAAACATCCTTCTATTCTTTTCCAGCTCTGGTTTTGATCTATTTAGAGCTATATTTTTCCTTTCCTTGGTTCATATTTTGAGTTTATTTGAACCATTCTTTTCTATCCTAACCTATTCTACTCATAAGCCAAGATTATACAGTTTGGAAAATCTTCTTCACTAACCTATCAACATGAAATTCAAATTTACTCAATCATGTTTAGGCTGTATGATTGAATAATTACAAGTAGTGGCATTTGATTTTGCACACCAACATTATTTTTCATAAAAGTAAATAAGAAAGATAAGGCCATGATTTTGTATTTTGTGAGGCATCTTTATCTATCTCTTTGGTTCTGTTTTAAGCATGTGGAACCAGTATCTTTTCAATCTCCTAATCTATCTTTCTTTGAATAAGTTAGGTCTGAAATAATGTTTTATCAATCAAAGTTTCTACTAACTTATCAACATAAATTTAAAGCATGTTCAGCCATGATTAGGCTAGATGACTGAACAAGATATCATTTTGAATTAGCAATGGCATTTAGACTTGCTCACTTTTATAAAATTCTCTTTTTGGGTATGGGGCTATACCTTTCTTCTTTTACTAAACTGCCCTCTTTTCTCCTTTTTCTATTGTTTTTTGTGTTTTTCTCTCTTCTTGGTCAAAACAATCTAAAACTAAAGGTAAAAGGATGCTCAAAGTGCTGAGCTTATTGACATTCCTACCTACCCTAATCTAACTTGGAAATATTTGCTGATTTATATTATACAATAGTGACAGTGCAGCTAGTTAAGTAGTAACAAAAAAGGGTAGAAAATCTCACTACTTGTCAGAGATAACCACAGGGTACTTTGAATGTGGGTCTTCAAAACTAAGGCCACCACTAGTGGTGACCACTCCTGATGTATCTAGTTCTTGCAAAGGATCAATTCTTGGGAACTTGAGCCAATCAGGGCATTCATATACTCTTCCACAGGATCAACAAAAAAATGATGCAAACTTTCTTTTAGGCCTTCCATGACTGGTAGGCTATCTGCATCCTTGATAGCTTTAATCACTGCATCTTCAGCGTAGCTCTTTAAATCACAATCATCCTTTTCCTGCACATCAAAAGGCAGTGAAATTTATTCTTTCTTTGGGGGAGGGAGACTCTCCAAAAATGCTCTGGGGTCCCTGAATTGGTATGTTTGTTCTTATGAGTTCAACATTTCAATCTCAGTTTCATACCTTTCAACCACCAACTCTAGAAAAAATTTCTTAAGCTCAGGTTTAGCATTGAGTTTTGAGCTGAGAAGGATAACCTTTGGAAGGTCCTCACATTCAAGTTCTGCCAATTCACTTGAAATTTCACAACGCAACTCTGCTATGAAACTTGACTGCATTTTTGAAAATTGTTCAGAGTCTTCTATTAGTGAAGTGATTTGGTCTTTTTGGATTTGTAGAGTGGCCACTATGTTTATTTTAGACTGAAAAAAAAAAAAAAAAAAGAAGAAGAAGAAGAAGTTAGCCATATGTGACAATATTTAGAATCAAACTGATATTTAACAAAGAAAACATAATCCTCAAAGTTTCCTTGACTGTGTATGAGTGATGTTATGAAAGAATGGGTTTCCTAGTGGAGTCTTTAGGTCTATTTAAGAGTTGTGGAGTCACCAGGTGGAGGATTTCAACTTTTTTGTCCACCATCAACATGATTGGGATTGCTTAATGCATTCCCAAGCGATTCTATGAGGACTAGTGAAGTAAATAGGCCTATTGGAGGCGCCGGGTGGAAATTTTTAGCTCTTTTGGAGGTAAAATATTCTATGGTTCACCACCAATTTTTATTATGAAACCAATCTGAAATGTTTTTGGGGTTTTCTGAGTTTCTTTACGCAGCCTTAAGGTCAATGAGTATCCCCTAACTAAGTCATTATATTGCTAGGATGATGAGGTAATTAGTTTCTACTCTGGCTATGAGTTGGTTTTTAAGTCAAACTAGGGATGTATATGAGTCTATAAGAGTTTTTCAGGCTACTATGAACTCAGGAGTCCCGCCGTGATCACCATTATTTTAGCTCCCTGTAATTTGATAGATTGATTGAGATACAAATTGACAAGGGTAAAATCAAACCAAGCTTTAGAGCTCTAGGATCTAGCCCTCCTAGTCTCAGAGAGGGATCTCTCAATATGTTTGTAAGGATATAGCTTGATGCTTTTAAGAGGTTGATTTTAGGCTAGTTATTACGTGCAAGTTTGTTTTTTTTGGTTTGTTTGGGCATGATACTTTGATAGATTTTAGATAGGAAACATGGATGATTATTGTTGTGAAACCAGCTCCAAAAATAGAAGAAAAGAGATATCAACACCTTATAAATAAGCCACTTCGAGGGGGTAACCTCCAATACATTACATGAATGAACAATTCTTGGATGATACAATTTACAAAACCTCCTTTCTATATATAGGAGTCCATGGGGCCATAATGTAATCCTAACCGACCTAACAATAATAATTTAAGGGCACAATAATAACAAAATGGGGGTTACAAGGGTAGAATAACAACAATAAGGGGGTTACACTAACAAAAATAAGGGGATATACTAGTAATATAGGGACCTAACATAGGGGATACAATATCTTGCTTGAGGGAAATTTGTTTGTATGGTTTTAGCCATAAAAATACCCAATCTCCTACATCAAAAATTCTCTCGCTGCGATGTTGATCTGCATGTTGTTTCATTCGATTTTGTGCCAAATTCAAGTTATCCTTTAAGAGTTGAAGAACTTCTTGTTGATGCTCAATGTGATCTTCCATGCTTGAACCTTCTAATTTTCCCTTAAAGATGATGTGATGGATGGTGGATGATATCCATAAAGTGCCATAAATGGGGTCATTTTTGCTGCAGTATGGAAGGAAGTGTTATACCACCATTCAGCGAGAGGTAACCACTTGACCCATTGTGTTTGTTTATCAGATACAAAACAAAGAATATATCCTTCCAAAAATTTATTTACTATCTCATTTTGACCATCAGATTGAGGATGATAAGATGAGCTATGAGCTAATTGAGTACCCAAACAAGGAAATAACTCCGTCCAAAAATTTCCAGTAAAAATGGGATCTCTGTTGCTCACAATAACCCTTGGGCTTCCATGTAGCTTTTGAATTCTGTCCATAAATGTAGTAGCAACCGTACTTGCTTTAAATGGATGAGATAATGCACAAAAGTGTGCATACTTGGTAAGTCTATCAACTACCACCATGATGACACTCTTTCCTTCGGACTTAGGTAAACCTGTGATAAAATCCATTGAAATCTCCTCCCAACGTTGACCTGGAATGGATAAAGGTTGTAGAAGTCCTGTGGCCTTAATTGTCTCAACTTTATTCTTTTGGAAAACAAAAAATTCCGCCACAAAATTTTGAATATCAGATTTAAGGCCATCCAAAAAAAATTCTTTCTTCACCCCGTGGTAAGTTTTTAAAAATCCTGAGTGTCCTCCTAAAGGAGAAGTGTGCAATTCCAGAAGAATCTTTTGTTTTAGTTGGGAATTCTTACAAAGATATAAGTGATCTTTGTACCATAAGGAATCATTTTTCCAACTAAATGTATCAGATGTACTAGGATCTTTCTACAACTTTTGAATGAGTGTCCATACATATTTTTCCTTCTTCCATTCATCTCTTGCTTCAGTTATCCAATCTGGTTGGATAATAGAAATGGCACAAAGCAATGCTTCCACCTCTTCATTCTTTCTTGAGAGTGCATCTGCAACAACATTAAGCTTTTCTTTTTTGTAGATTATTTCAAAGTCATAACCCAACATCTTTGTGACCCATTTTTGCTGCTCTTCTGATGATAGTCTTTGTTCCAAAAAGTGTTTAAGACTATCATGATCAGTTTATACCTTGAAGTGTCTTCCCATTAGGTAAGTTCGCCATTTCTTTAGTGCATGTAGTATTGCTAACATTTCCTTCTCATAAATAGGTTTCTGTAAATACTTTCCTTTGATTGGACGACTTTCAAAAGCAATGGGTCTTCCTTCCTGCATTAAAACTGCACCAATTCCATTTCCTGAGGCATCACATTCCACAATAAAGGCTTTTGTGAAGTCTGGCGTAGCTAAGACCGGTGCTAGGCACATTGCCTCTTTAAGATGTTCAAAGGCCTTAGTTGCTTCAGGAGTCCATGAAAATGCATCTTTCTTCAATAATGTTGTTAGAGGTGTTGCTATTCTCCCATAATTCTGAACAAACTTGTGATAATACCCTGTTAACCCGAGAAATCCTCGCAACTGCTTTATGGTTGTGGGGACTTTCCATTCCTTAATGGCTTTAATTTTGTTAGGGTCTACTTTAACACCCTCGTGAGATACAATATGACCCAGATATTCCACCTCTTGTACTCCAAAGAAACATTTGGATGTTTTTTGCATATAATTGTTTCTCCTGCAATAGTTTGAGCACCCTGTCAACATGTTCAACATGATCCTTCCAAGACTTGCTGTAGATTAGTATATCATCAAAAAATACTAGCATAAATTTTCTAAGGAAGGGTTTGAAAATGGAATTCATCAACCCTTGAAATGTAGAAGGTGCATTGGTAAGGCCAAAAGGCATGGCCAAAAATTCATAATGACCCTTATGAGTTTGAAATGTTGTTTTTTGAATATCTTCAGTCTTCATTCTAATTTGATGATATCCTGAATGAAGATCCAACTTGGTAAAATAAATTTCTCCATGTAATTCATCCAATAATTCATCAATCACAGGAATGGAAAATTTATCTTTAATGGTGAGCTTATTGAGCTCCCTATAATATGGACACATTTGCCATGATCCATCCTTCTTGTGTACCAATACTACAAGAGAAGAGAAAGAACTTTGACTAGGTTGAATTATACCCGCCTCTAACATTTCTGCAATCATACGTTCAATTTCTCTCTTTTCGATGTAAGGATATCTATAAGGCCTGATGTTTGGAGGAACACTTCCTGGAATCAAATGAATAGAATGATCATGATCATGAATAGGTGGGAGTCCTTTGGGAGTTTCAAACACCTTGGAATGATTGTCCAAGACTTGTTGGAGATCTGCAGAAATAGATGATGTTGATGTTGGAACTTCTAGTGAGCATAATTGTGCAATTACGCCTTGTTGTTCTTTCTTTAGAATCTTTTTCATGACATTAGAGCTTATTATCCTTCCTGGCTTCCCTGCAATACCCTGTAATTCTACTTCCTTTCCTTTTGAAAAAAATTTCAAGAAAAGTTCTTGAAAATTAATAGCTACCATCCCCAAAGATTGTAACCATTGTACTCCTAGTACAACATCAGCACCTCCCATAGGAATGGAAAGCATTGGACTAGTTAATACATATTCCCCCATGGTTAGCTTGATATTATGGCATTTTCTAGAGAAATTTATAGTTCCTCGATTTGCAACCATCAATTGACATTCTGGTGCTGGGTATAGGAAACAATTTAATTCCTTGGCTACCTTACAATGAATAAAATTATGGGTGCTACCTGAATCAATCAAAACTATTACCCTTTTCTTCTTGATATGCCCTATTTTGAGAGTTTGAGGAGTGGTAATTCCTGCCAGTGCATTACATGGTATCATCGGGTTCATTTCTTCCTCTTCTAGGGCTGGTTCCTTGTGTATATCCTCTTCTTGTTCATTTTCTTCTTCCTCTTCACAATCTATGTAAAATAATTTCTTCTCAGCAAACTTATGACCTTTAGTGTATTTGCTATCACAACTGTAGCAAAGCCCTTTTGCTCTTTTTTCTTCCAATTTTTGTGGTGTCAACCTTGTAGGTTGTGGAAATCTAGGCGTAGCAACACTTCCTTTTTTATAGAATTGAGTGGTAGGCTTCCTTGTCGCCATAATTTTACATTCAACTTTTCTTGCCAACCTGAATGCCTTCTCCAATGAATCAGGTTCCAGAACGCGAACTTCATGTTGGATGTTATCCTTTAAAGTGCCTATGAAGAGATCAATCCCGTGTTCCTTTGGAATATCAGTTACCCTTATATTCAATTTTTGGAAGTCCTCAATGTGCTGCCCCACTAAACCCTTTTGTTTGAGATTTATCAATGGGCTAAAGAAGGTGTTGCTCTTTGTATCCTCATAATGTGCTATCATTTCCTCCGTAAAAATTGACCAAGTGACAATTTTTTTACGGGAGCAAAGCCATTGATACCATACAAATGTATTTTGTTTTAAATGTAAAGTTGCAATGCGTACCTTTTGTGTGTTTTTCACGTTATGGAGATCAAAATATTGCTCCATCTGTAGTATCCATGTTACAGGATCCTTTCCATCAAACTTACTCATATCCATTTTTGGAATATGGTGGTTCTTCCCGCCAACATTAGAGGTTATGAAATCACGATTAACATTTATTTTGTTCTCATCATGAGGTTCTTCTACTATATTTCTGCCATTAGGAATCATTTCTTTTTTTAAGCTTGTTATCAAGCCTTCCATGTATGATTTTAGATCATTCTTCATGTTTTCCATGTTGTCTTTCATGTTTTCATCGATCTTAGCTTCCATGTCATCAATCTTAGCTTCCATGCCTACTTCCATGCCATCCATCTTAGCTTCCAAACCATTCATCTTAGCTTCCACGCCTTTCTTCAAACCATCCATCTTAGTTTCCATGCCTTTCTTCAAAACTTCCATTTCATTTTTTGTTGTTCTTTGCGAGAGTGAAATTTGTTGCACTTGCTCTTGTAATTTTGATATGTCATGTTGCCATTCTTCGTCTTCATGAGTCATAGTAGAGCATTCTAAAGGCTTAATGGGAATTGAATTATTTTTAGGGGCCATTTTAGAATCCAATACTGATATCTATTCTACAATATGCCCTTGGAATCAATTCAACTTGATTATTCAAACAAGACTTATGCAATTCGGAAAACAATACACACCTTTTACGAAGCTTTTCACTTTATTCACTACTTTGCAAGATCAACATTGTGACTCTAAAAAAGCCAAATTTCATATTCTGAACCTTCGTAGAAAAAAATTTATAGCTCAAATTCCATGATGACCTATTTAGGAGCCTGAAAAAATACCTAACTTCCACAGATCATATCTCTACAAATATTGTGAACCAAGCTCTGAAATTTTTTTACCATGTTCCTCAGGATTTTGGCTTCACACCCTAAAAATTTCAGCATCTGAAGCTTCGTAGAAAAAAAATTATAGCGAAAATTCCATGATGACCTATTTGGAGCAGCGAAACCCTAGAATCCAAAGCTCCGATACCAAATGTTGTGAAACCAACTCCAAAAATGGAAGAAAAGAGATATCAATGCCTTATAAATAAGCCACTTCGAGGGGGAAACCTCCAATACATTACATGAATGAAAAATTCTTGGATGATACAATTTACAAAACCTCCTTTCTATATATAGGAGTCCATGGGGCCATAATGTAATCCTAGTGTGCCACAATGTAATCCTAGCCGACCTAACAATAATAATTTAAGGGCACAATAATAACAAAATGGGGGTTACAAGGGTACAATAATAACAATAAGGCGGTTACACTAAAAAAAATAAGGGGCTATACTAGTAATATAGGGACCTAACAATTGTTAATTCATTGGGCAATGGAGTCTAACAAGGTCCAGATGAGTTCATCAATGGTTTTAAGAGCATATGCAGGGAAAATTTACTTGGTTGGTGGATATTTTAAGGTTATGATGGATTTATGAAATGGACATAAATATTGAGAACAAAAAGAGAATCAAAGGCATAAGAAGAACTTAATACATTTGATTTCAGACTGAAAACAGATAATTAACCAAGACAAAAATTCAGATAAAAACACAGAAAGGTAAAAAACTTATCCAACTTTCAGATCTTTTATCATCTAGAGCAGAAAAACATTTAAGATATACAAGTAACTATAACCATAGAAGGAGAGAAAAATCTAGAATCCAAAGTTACAGCTATAAGGCTTCCTTAAAACAATTTTAGCTAAGTAAAGACAAAGAGCATGATTTTAAATAGAATTCTTTGACAAACCTAGACAAGGCTGCTTTAAAGAGATGATTCCAAGAATAGAATATTTCAGTGGCAAAAATATGCAGCGCTAACCATAAATCATAATTGATGCTAACTGATCTAAATTATTCAAGAGATGGATGAGCTAAGAACTTGTTAGAGAGCAATAAATGAATTCTCTAATGTGTCTAAGTAGAAGAAAACATTAAGGTAGTGAAGGACAAACATATTTAAGGTGCCATTAGAAACATTTATTAATCTAAATTATTTGTCCTACTGCAACATAGCAAGATGGAAAACATAATGGAAAACTTAGAAAAATACGAACAGAAGAAACACTTCACCATCAACCAAGCCTATGGATCCTTCAAACAATCCTTCTCCATCAACAAGCAAATCAAATCATGCATGAGTTCCAAGAGATCAATTTCTCTTCAAGAGCTTCAAAGGACTATGTATTATTCCAGCATCAGTCATCAAAATCCAACATTTACAATGAGTTCCAGTGTAGTATTTATACTACAAATGAGGAGGTGGAACAATGTTTTAGGGTTCAAATGTCATTTATGACAGAGTAAATACATTCTTGACCTTGATAAATATGCAAGGCATAAGGTAGGAACATCTGTAGATACCTCTCTATTTTAATAACTCTGTATTTACTCTCTAAGATAAAGATAAGTGGAAAATATTGACTTTAAGGCTTTATCTTATCTTTTACAATAACTGTCCTGACAGTTTAAAATATCTTCTTTAGTGTAAAAACTGCCAATTTTCCCTTTGGGACATAAAATAGGCCAAAGGTGTCATTTTGATATATTAAGGGAATAAATGCTCCTTTTTGATGTATCAGAGGCTGCTTTAGCCTGATCTTCCTTGATTTAAATTTAAAATTTTAATCTATTTACACTGATTTAGGCCTTGATCTTGCTTTTGGGCCTTTTTAATCACCTTTGGGGCTTTCTATCCTTTGTCAACTGTATTAACCTTTAATTCTTCCTGCCTCACTGTCCTTCTTCTGTTTTTGATAAAACATTTGTTTTATTCTTTTAATCCTTTGGCCTTTATATTTAACCCTCTGTTTTAAGGCTCTAATTTTGCCTTAAGCCTTTATAATCATCTTCGGGCTTTTTGTCCTTTCTCAACTGTTGACAGGTATCTTTGGCATGCTGAGGGTTTTTATTTTTTTTACCAGCTTTAATGGGGCACTGATAAACACCTAAAAAGCCCTGTAAATCCCCTTTTTCACTTTAAACCCCAAGGATCGTCATCCTTGGGGGTTTTCGCCACTATTCTGGCTATGGGGTGGCCTTTAGCTTCGACCGCCAATTCACCTGCAACCAAACAAAAAACCATTATATAAAACCTGCGAGGGAAGGGTAGACTGCTATCAGAGGTTAGGCAAAGGTGGAGGAGCAGTGAGGCGGAAAGAGAAATGCTTTGAGGGAGGTGGAAATATGAAGAAAACAGGTTAAAATTTGAATTATGGTGCGGAAATGGAAAAGTGGTTTTGAAAAACCATGAATGATTTTTGCGCAAGATTTAGGCGATAAGTGGTTTTGCACATTTTGAACGCGATACCACATAGGGTGCAACACCTTTCCACCCCAATACCACCCATTTCACGTAGATCTAGGTCGTTAAACCCTGACACAAAATATGCACGAAATCGAATGTGTGTCATTGGATCTTGGGGTGTAGATCCAATGGTGGAGGATCAACACGACAGGTGGAAGATGATGGGGCGAGGAGGTAGTGGAGGCCAGGTGGCACATGAAGATTGGATGGGCGGGAGCATAGTAGTCGTTAGATCAAGGCTTGAGGCCTTTGATCTACGGTCAAGATTGTTTTGCGCTGATGCACAAGGAAGGATGGTCAGGTGGTTGGAGGATGAGAGGGGAGGGCAGAGTAGTTGGATCAATGAAATCTATGGTGGGGATCAATGCGGGATTTAACAAGTATGGAAATGGAAATAAAAAGGGAAGGGGGCTTAAAGAACGGGGAAGGAAAGGGTCCGGTGGAGGAGTATGGGACCGGAAGCGGGGTATGAAGAGAAAGTTGAAAAGGGCTAGGAAGAGGGGTGAAGGAGGTTGCGATGGAGCGTTGACAGTCGTTGATCTTGGTGGATCAATGGTGGAGATTAAATTGGAGGTTGAATCATCGGCAGAGGAGAGGAAGAGTGTAATGAAGGAAAAAACACGATTTGTCGATGCCGATGGGGGCTAATAGGTAGGTGTTGGGGTATGGTCCCATGGAGGAGTAAGGGACCGAGAGCCAAGGAAAAAAGGGGCTGAAGGCCTAGCGCAAAGAGCTAAGCGCTTGGTCGTTAGATCAAAGATGATCGACGGTTGTGATTACATCAATAGGTCAGCCAATTGGCAGAAAAAGATAAGGGGAAAGAGGAAATTGGAACGTCGATGCGCGATACGCGATGGGGGCTAACGCCTGGTCACGGGCGCAGGTTTTTATAGCAGAGAAAAGGAAGGGGGCTGAGGATCTAAGCCCTCGGGGGATCACATCGGCGGGGAAAACAAAGAATGGGACCGGCGAAATGCTGATGGGCCAATGATGCAATAGGCCTAGTGCTCGGTCATGGAGCAGGGTCACATGGTGGAGAAGGAGCTAGGGGCTAAGCCTAAGGGGCTTAAAACCTAATGTTTAATAGGGTCGGAAAATAGGCCAAAAATGGGTTTTTAAGGCCTAAAAAAGGGTTCTGATAGGTTAAAATAAGTTGTTTTTAAACCCAATGAAGGAGTTTTGATGGTTTAGAAGGGTTTTAGAAGGTTTTTTTAGGGAAATGAAGGGGAAATTAGAAGGAAAAGAAGGGAAAATGGGAGAAAATGAAGAGTAACGAAGGGGAAGTGGTCCTTTTTTAAAGGGGAAAATAACTGTTGGGATAGGAGTAAATGAGTGAAAATTGGCAGAGGAGATGGAGATAAAAAATGGGGAATATAGCCTAAAATAAGATTCTTTTTGAGACAGAAGGGTGATCTTTTTGGGAGGCATAGATGAATATTTTAGTGAACTGATAGAATTAGGATAATGAAGGCCATGAGATTTCTGGAACTCACAATTTCTTTGCAAATATTGTTTCTAGAAATCTGAGTTTTTCAACTTTAGTCATCTTTGGATAAAGTCAAAATTATGGATGAATAACAGTGGTAAAGATGAAAAATGGTAGACATCTTGAGATGACGAACCTCTTCTCCTTTCTAGATTACCATTTCTCAATGAGCATCTCACAGCTCAAATAGAAACTTCTACCTGTAGCAGATCCAAAACTTCATTGGTTTTGGAGATCCTTTGCTGAAAAGAGAATCTCATTAAGAGATCTCATTGGAGGTGCACTTCAATATTTCATGATGTGAAAAGTTCTTCATTACTTTGGGGAGGATGCTATTCTACAAGGGGAGGATACCATGATTATGCATCACATCATTCACCCTCCACATTGGGGTGAGTGGATGAGGATGATAAGCAAGGGGTTGCATTACCACTTGCAGATTTATGACATGAGCCAGCAAGCTTGGTTACGTTGGTTGCCCTTGGGAGTTTTTTGTCATTGCCCAAAGGCTCCTATTTCTTTTATCCCTTCCTTTAAGAACACTTATGAAATGGATAAGGAGGCATGGCTATGCTAGCTGCTGTTGGGTGAGTATGGTTACCATCCAATGGCTCATATTTTTTTTATTCATGCCTTGTGTATCAATGATAAAATGCACGAAAGAAGGCATGTTCATTTTGGTTTCCCTTGAAAGCATTTGGCCACCACATGACATCTCCTATTTCTATGTGTTTTATATTGGGTAAAGCTTGGAATGATGCTCTCATAATGTGCATTGATGGTGTTTATTTGTATTGGGCTGATGTGAAATTCCACATGTCACTCAGTATGTTTTTTCTCCATGATGCACATGAGGAGGTGAGAAAGCAGAAAGATCTCTTGTTTCTTTGGTTACTTTTGGAAGAGTTTGGATTTTCCATCTTACATAGAGGATATGGAGGATGGCAGAAAAGGGCCTTACTCTGGTGGTTAATAATAGGAGAATATGGTTTGACATCTTTGTCTACCCATATAACTCATTTCCTTCTTCTTTTTAATAACATTGGAATGATGCTTGGATCTAATAGGGCCAACAAGGCTAAGGATGAGAGCATATAAATGCTCAATCAAATTCATGAAGCATGGGATGAAGAGATGTATTTTGAGATGGAGCTTTTCCTTTGTGAGAAGAGCCACTTTATTTTATGTATCTCATGTATTAATGATGATGTTGTACATCATATGGTTGTCACCTGGAACTTCATGGTGGAAGGAGGACATATAACCATACAGTTAGAGGTCATTTTATGTACTTTTGAAAGACAAATGTGGAGCCAAACATTCATAACACATTGCAGCAAATGGAGGAAGCCTTCCTTATGTGGATGCCATTTGGAGGGGAATAGATGGCTTTGCATCCTCTTTTGGAGTTGCTTGAGGACAAGCAACATTTTTCCAGGGGGACTGTAATATTTCCAAATATTCACATCATATTTGGAATATTAGAGTCCTTGATTTTGTTAATAAATTAAGTAAATAAAAGGGTGGATGGACCCACAAACCTTAAATATGAATAAAATCCACTTTTAATGTGTGAATTTGGATATTCTAGATCAAGATCTAAAAACATGGACTAGTGGAGCAGCTCTACTTATGGAGATCATGTCTCATTCATGAAATAAACTATGGAAGATGAAACAAACAATTAAGATCATGGATCTCAAATATAAAATCATGAGGATCTTTGATAAGGTCAACTAAGATCATAGTGCATTCAAAGAATATCATGAAGTACTTATGATAAGATAGCGGAGGAAGTGGTGCATTTAATGCATGCATGATGGAGTGGGTGATCACCCCATGTGAACATAATGGAGGACATGGATCAATAGAACAGTCAAACATCGAGACTTTATCCACATGTACAACATAGATTTAGAGTGGTCCTAGGCTATGGAAGGCTCATGCATATAATGAAAGTGAAAGCACAATGGAATACATGATTTGGATTATTCATTTCTTGATCTATTTAGATCTAGATTTATCTTAGGACATTTATATGCAAGCTTGGGGTGTTTAGCAGAGTTTGCAGTGTTGTTTAGCACAGGGTGTTCCCAAGCGGGAATCCCACCTCTTTCTTTGAGTAGCTTTGGAAAGAGGATTGTTCTTCATTCCTTATCAGGCATTGGTGCCATCTTCAGGAGGTTTTTTCTAGCATTCAGCTAGGAAACCAGTGGAGGATTCATCCTACCACTTTTTATTTATATCCAACATTTTAGGAGCAACAAATCTACATCCGGTATTCAGGAAATTGGGTTTTACCTCCATGCAGTAGCAGTCCCTTCAAGGACTGCACAATTCAGTCCTGTAGATCTATTAGAGGAAGGAAGTTTCCAGTATTTCAGTTGGAAATACTATGAGGGATAAGCTCCTCGCATTGGATCTATTTTTTCCATCACTCAGGAGCTGATTTTCCATATCTAGTAGTAGTCTAAAGAGCCTCCCTCTCTGACAACGCAATTTTTTGAAGCTATTGTTCATTCAATATCTATTTTCAGTGGAGGATATTGGAGGAGCTAGATCTTGAGCTTTTAGGCCAAGGATCTAGTGAAGGGATCAACTCTTCTTGCATAGATATGATTGTACATCATTGCAGCCATCATATTATCAAATCTAGCTTCAGATTTGCATTCCCACCAACATATATATGAAGCCCTAAGAGGAAGGTTCTCTTATACTTACATATCTAAGAAACCCCTCCTGGGTTATCTTGGGAATCCATCATTGAGCCCAGATCTACAATTTTAGCATCATCGGAGCTCCCATTATGCCTAGATCTGACTTTCTATATTTCATACAATTGCAGTCCCCACAGTTGCAGTAGGGACAACATAGTTTACCTTCCAGCAGAGCAGAAGTTACGTAGTCCCTCTTGGGATATCATTGCAAGTTCATTCTAGGCTACTCTTGTGGATTGAGTGGATCATATTTTTAGCACTGTTTTACTTGATTTTTTCACCTCCAATATAATAAAATGGATCAGCTATTTCTATGTATTTTGATGTGTATATAGATTTATTGTTTACTTTTCTGCAGATCTCATTTTGTGTTTTAGTATTACTACATTCTCCCTTTTGGGATATTATGATGGATTTGATTTGTATCATGAAAAATATTTTTTTTTAGAATAAAATAATGGGTTTGCAGAAGAAAGCACATCAACATCAGGTAGACCTATGAATGAGGCAGGAGTAGATGAAGAAATAAAGACTTTATTACAAGCTTTCATTAAACTATTCCACAACAAGAAGGCGATGGAAAATATTCAATAATTTTTAGATAACTGCGAAGAAAAGGAAAAAACTCGCATGGAACAGAAAGTTGCAACAAGATCTATAATAAAAATAACAAAAAAATAAGTAGATGAGAGATGTGCTTGACTACTCAGATCGGTGCCTATGAGATGGATTAGGTCATTTTGATCTAGGGTATGATGAAAATTTCTTACCGAAGAAAACTTGGCAGCACATGAGAGAGCCTAAGTTGGAGTGGTCTACTATTCACATGTGCATGGCGAATCAAGAGAAAATCATTCCATTAGGAAGACTGCCGCGGGCTGTAGTTGATATTGAACGAGTTAAGGTTCTTGCATATTTCGAAGTCATACAGATCGTGGATGATACTGATCCTTATGTTGTGATGTTGGGGATATATTTGGCTATTGATATGGATGGCATCAGAAATATTAAGAGAAGAAGTATGGCATTTGAAAAAAAATGGAACCAGAGTTGTAGTTTCCTTAGATCCTGTAGAAGGTGGAAGATATACAGAACCTATGCCTGTGGAAAATGATGTTTACCATATCTATAAGCTAACTACGCAAGATGATGATTGGATCAATCCAAAAAATGATGGAAGGATTAATTGGGAAAAAGATATTTCCTTCTTCTTAGATTCGGATGAAGAGTTGGAGAACTGGAAGAACAAGTTACATTAAGTATCTGGGTTGTGCTGCAATTGAGTGACCCTATCTCTTCACTGGATATCATCAAAGGTACGATAATTACCATATTATGATGGTTTAACTAATGTGAACATGTTTTTAGGAGAAATTCAAATAATTTTTCTAGAAGGACAGATATTCCATGCATCGGATACAGCATTGTGTGCTACCCCAACATGATTTTGGGATACTCGCAAAGGAAACATGGGAAACTAGGAACTTATGCGTGCAAATTATGATGTTGTGCTTTGAATGTCAAACTACTAGAATGGAAGAATTTTATTCCAGAAAGGGTGATCCGTGCAGACATCTGGCTAAATGGACTAAAGTATGGGGCGCAGAGATGAGACCATAATGGGTAGACATGTTCATTCACACAATGGGTAAGGTGCCTATTGATTGGTACCTAGAAACAAAGTTGTGCCGAGGAACCAATGAATGGTTTGCTCTAACTGAAAGTTTAATTTTGACCTCCATATTTGAGAGTGGGTTTGATTTCTTGGGAAAAGAATTTCAAGGTATTTAGGAGGTTATATTTGATACTTCAAAGAAAAATATACAACACGCTTCGGCAACATGGGATGTGCACATGAGAGATATTGTCAATTCCATAAATTTGAAAGTTGAGGAAAATCAAGAAGATCCAAGGAATATCACAATCCATGAATCTGAGGGACATCGCACAGTTGATGGGCCCTTAATTACATTGTTGGATGTCACAATGCCTCGAAATATTAAACAAGTGAATATTGCTTCTATTAGCTCCCCGTAATTCCGAGGCTGAAGACAAAATTCCTGAGGAAACATTAAAACTGTTTCGAGCCTAGGATCTTGCCCTCCTAGACCTAAAGAGGAATATCTCTATTAGATATAGCTTTGTTTATTGGGCGTTTTAGGCTAGCTATTAGTGCATAGGGGCTTGTTTGAAGATTTTTTCTTGAGAAAGCATAAGAGGGTCGTCATGACAACCAACACAACAATCAGATCAGGTCTTCAAGCAATCATTTTCCACCGAGGTAGAGCCAAGATGTCAGAACCATCCTTGCCTCTTCAGCATCACACTAGCTAGATTCTAATAATTTCACAATCAATAATAGAATTCTCAAGAAAATACAACCACCATTTTGTCATACTTATCTTGTCATCTTCATTTCATGGTTCCACTTGCCAAATTTTTGCTTGAATGCAATTAATGACAATCACTGCAGTAGATAGAGTAACTGACTTAAGTTTTAGTTAAATACTACATACCTTAGCAGTACCAAGCGTTGGTGTTAACTTTGGAAAAATAGGTCCAAACTCCATGTTGTGATGCTCAAATGAATATGCCAATATTTTTATTTTATTCCTCTTTCAGAGAGGTGCAATATTGATCTAAAGATCATCTTGATTCGATGAGCAGAACATTTATTTTGAATTAATTCCACTTATGTGCAAGGTTGGCCAGAATTGAAATGTAGGCTTGAAGCCCAAACAGATGTGTCACACACCCTCACTAATGGATATACATATATACGTCAACTTTGGAGGTCATTTTCACCATCACTCATCACACATTCTCTCTCATCATATGATTGGTTCGACCATCATCTTGGAGGCTCTTCTTCTCTCACACGTGGGAAAATGCAGCAAGGGATTTTATGTTTTGATCTAGGGTTTTAGTAGAGATTTGAACAACATTGACTTTGGTCGGTGCATGGTCAAATTGACCTAAAGATCTCCATAAATTTTGATTTTTGCAGTTCGCATTTTTTGGCATAGAAATCGAGGTTAGACGTTGAATTTGACCTCGATGCATTGAATTTTTGTTGTTGTTGTTTACATTGACTAGATAACATTGAACTTATTTTAATTTGGGTTGACTATTATAGAGATGTCCGAGAGGGTTGTGTGACACATTCTAGTTGGCTAACCGTGTAGAGACTTTGTTGGTTAAAGCATCATGTTGACCATCATAACGCAACACAACACATATATTTTTCTGATAAAGTTAAGTGTATTTTTGTCCTGTATTTCATCGATATACTGGTATGTTCTATCAACACTTTAATTTCTTTTTTATGTGATTGTTTTTTGATATTGGGTATAAAATTAAAGTTGCATCAAACATCGAACATCTACAAAAATTTACATGGTATCAGACATAAGGTGAAGAAAAAGCCCAAGTTTGTATTGAGAGCATTCATCGAAGAAGGAGAATTTGTCAAGGACCCATGGGTACCTCAAACTATAATGGCTTCAAATGTTGAGATTCAACAAGATGATGATCCTAGTGAAAATTAAGCACCTTCACTAGGTGGGTCCCGCAGGCTATTTTTAGGTGTATTTATATTTTTAGAATGGTGAGCATATTCTATTTATAGTGGGTGTCTATTTATAGATGGTTGAGAAAATTATATTTATAGATGAGATTATATTTTTAGATGCATGGGCGAAGTCTATTTCTAGATCACATGTCTAAAAATAGATCGGATGTCAATTATTATTAGCACTTAATAATAATTAGACAATAAATAATAATCGATTCTATTGAAGCACTTGATTTTAGTTAACTGATGTGGAAAAATAGTTGACTGAAGTAATTATGAGTTATAAGGTTGGTTGGTGGGAAATTAAAATTGGACTTCGTTGTAACTGAGTGATACAAAGTTGTAAATAGAACAATTTAATTAATTCACAAGAAGTGGTCTCACATGCAACTGAAGAAATACTACCATTAACTACATGCATGTTAGATCCAGTGGAGACCTAGTTGAGAGATAGGTGAAAGGGCCTGTTTGACTATCAGTTGTGACTATGGTGGTGCATTCAATGCAACTAAAAATGCATTGGAGATGCCAATGAGGATTGTGCAATCAAGGCAAGGCAAGATCGAATTCATGCAGGGATCTTCATCATCAGGGATTGCACAGTGGAGGCAGGTTGTCAAGAGGCAGTAAATTGGTGCACGTTTATACCAATTTTTGTATGACAGTGTGAGACAATTGTATATTGTACTAAGAGCTCTTGGAGTAGATTTTTGTATGAGATTGTTTCATGATCCATGATATACAAAATATATGATATTTTGGGTTTTTATCTTTAATATTTCTCGGTAAAAACATCTGTGTCATGTGCAATTGATTTGTCTTCATGTGTTTGCAATTGGTGATTAAATTTCTGCAAATAATTAAGTAGAAGGATTATGTATTTAATAGTGGATATAATTGTTAGATCATGAGAGTCTAGTAATACATAACAATATTAATAAATTTATACATGGTATCAGAGCAAATAATATTTCAATATTTAAGCAGGAATCAAGTTTTGTTTGTGGAAACAATTCAAATTTGTTGCAAGAATTTCTTGGTGCGACAGTTGAGTAAAAATTGAAATGGATTTCAATGGTTTGTGGTTAGAGTATGCACTTGAGGGAAGCTCGAACTACATTGCATGGAGGGATAGGATGGAGGTGGTGCTTGAAGATAATTCCTTGAAGGAATTCATCGATAGTGATGTTCCTAAGCCGACTTCGATGGATGCTGCATTACTTGATGCATGGCAACAGAAGGTAGCGTAGATGAGAAGGATTTTGTTGGAAGGTGTGAGAGACCATACTGTCTCAAGCCTTCATGGGAAATCCACTCCATTTGCAATGTGGAAGGATTTGACAGATCTTTTCCAAAGCAGCAGTGACCATAGGAAATTGGTGCTGAAGAATAAACTCAGAAAAATCAATATGGAAAAGGGCGACAATATTCATAAGTACCTCACAAAGTTTTTCCAATGCTGGGATGAACTGGGGAGTGTGGGAATAACAGTTGTTGATGATGATTTGGTGATTTTGGCTCTCTTGGGACTTCCTAAGAGTTGGCACAATTATCAATACTCTGTCAAGCGACGGGAAGAAATTCCGGATTGGGAATGACTATGGCCAGATCTAGTGCAGGAGGAGTTCAGGTGAAACACCAGGGATGGATCTTCATAAAAGCATGATGATGAAGAGGATTGTGTTTTGGATGCCAAAGCAAGGAAAGGAAGGGGAAGAAATTCCACTCAAAATCCGAGGCTAAAAGCAAGAAGTTGGATTTCTCCAAGGTGAAGTTTTTTCACTATCATGAACATGGGCATCTCGCCACTAATTGCCCACAAAAAAAGAAGAACAGGAAGGTTGGTGGAGCTGCAGCCGCAGCTAGTGAGGCCCCTTCCTCGCAATTTGAACTTGATTTCTCTTTGATCACATGCTTTGTTTCAAGTGTAATGGGATCAGTGTGGTATCTTGATAGTGGTGCTTCCTTCCACATGACGGGAGATAAGGTGATTTTTAGTGAGTTGAAGGAGAAAGATCTCCATATGCATATAGAGATGGGTGATGATGGATGATACAGTGTGACCAAAATTGGTACCATTAGCTTTGAGAGGGAGTCAGGTAAACCATTTTTGTTAAAATATGTTATGCATGTTCCAGGTCTAAATAAGAACTTGGTCTCAGTCGCAATTTTGGAGGACAGAGGTTATGACGTTTTTTTTCAGTGATGGAAAATATTTTCTGCAACACAAAACAATGGGTCAAACCAAGAGGATAGGGATTCAAGTCAAGAATCTCTAGAAGCTGGAGGTAGATGGCTATGCTGCAATGGTGGGCAAAGAAGAAGAAGTGGTGAGTCGGGATGAGGGCGAATTATGGCACAGGAGATTAGGCCATCTTCAGCATGGCACCCTGAAGATTTTGTAGCAGATTTATACTTAACTTCCCAATGGTACACTTGCGCAGATAGATCAATGCAAGGGTTGTACTATGGGTAAGTTTGTGAAGACCACCTTTCATGAAAAGGAGAATCATGCTTCAGTGATCCTAGAGAGAGTTCACACAGACGTGTATGGGCCATTCTCAGTTGCTTCAACAAAAAAACACAAAAATTAGGTTATTTTTTCTTATGACTATTCTCATAGATGTTGGATCTTCTTCATGCAGAAGAAATATCAAACATTCTCAATGTTCTGTGAGTTTAAATCATAGGTGGAGAAAGAGTCAGGGAATTGAGTGAAGGCTCTGTGAAGCGATAATGGTGGTGAATATATCTTGAACGAATTCAAATACCTCTGTATAAAAGAAGTAATTTGAAGAGAACTCATAGCATCTCATAACCCACAACAGAATGGGGTTGTAGAGAGGAAGAACAGAATGATCATGGGTGTTGCACAAGCTACGCTACATGATTAGTGCCTACCAATGCACTTATGGGCAGAAGCATGCAACACTATGAATTATGTGCAAAACCATTCTCCTCATAGAGTACTTGGCATGATTACACCTAAAGAAGCTTTTACTGGTAATAAACTGGATGTTTCTCACTTTAAGATTTTTGGCTGATTTATTTATGTTCATGCGACCAAGAATGCCAGGAAGAAGCTGGAGATGAGTACTGAAGTTGGGATATTTTTTGGGTACATAGAAACACAACATAATTATCGTGTGTATTTTCCAAACAGTCAAATGACTATGGTCTGACAGGATATAAAATCCAATGAGGAGAAATCCATGAAGTTGTCACTTGAGAGGGAGCTAGACTTGCATGCAGAGGAGGAACTAATTGTTCCCAAAGATGAGTCTCTAGATGTGTATCAACCATAGGAGAAGGTTCATGGAGTGGAGGACTCCACTCATGCAGAGGAAAACATCAGAACTGGCAGAAGGCGTACCAATGAAGCTGAGAGGCTGAAGCTTGATGCAGCATAGAATGTAGGAGTCCTTACTTCATAGCGCAGAAAAAGATAGTCTCCTGACCGATTCACTGGATACATGGCTCTCATGAGAAAATGTATTGTGATTGAGCCATCTTCCTTTCAGGAAGCAGTGCAGGAGCCTACATGGGTAGATGTAATGGTGGAGGAGTATGACTCCATTGTCAGAAACAGTGCTTGGGAAATTGTTCGAAGGCCGGTTGATAACTCAGTAGTAGGCTCAAGATGGAGCTACAAAGTAAAGCAAGTTGTTGATGGGAGTGTTGAGAATTATAAGACAAGATTTGTGCCTCGGGTCTTCTTACAGATTGAGGGGATTGATTATGAAGAAACCTTTGCACCTGTCGCATGATATTCTTCCATAAGGACCATCCTTTCTCTCTCAACACAAATGTGTTGGCACATTCATCAGATGGATATGAAGACTACGTTCCTTAATGGGATCATTGAGGAAGAAGTGTACATTGAGCAGCCTGAAGGATTTGAGATCTTCAACAGCGAGTCGCCTGTGTGCAGACTCAAAAGATCGTGGTATGGGATGAAGCAAGCACCCCGTGCTTGGTACACTTGGATCAGCAACTATTTCACTGGACCTGGCTTCACCAATAGTGAGGCGGATGAAAACCTATACCATATTGTGGTGGATGGTATGATTTTAATCATTTTTCTTTATGTTGATGATTTAATACTGACTAGTGATGAACATCTGATACAGTCATGCAAGGAGGATCTTGCAAAGGAGTTCGAGATGAAGGATATGGACCTCCTTCACTATTTCCTTGGATTGGAAATACGGAAGCGAGAAGGCGAACTATTTTTGTCGCAAGGAAGGTATGCACAGAAGATAATCAGTAAGTTTCACATGGAGGGCTGCAAACCCATGGATACTCCTCTTCCAGGAAACTGGAGGAAAGAGGATGCTACATATTGAGAGGTAGTGGATGCTACTGTCTATCGATAGTTGCTGGGTTCACTCAGGTATTTAGTTAATACAAGACCATACATATGCTATGCGGTGAACCAACTTAGTCAAGCGATGGTTAATCTTACCAATCTCTTTTGGAAGGCGAGCAAGCATGTCCTGCGATATCTCAGGGGCACATCTAAGTATGGCTTATAGTACAAACAGACAGATGAGGTGAAGTTGCATGGCTTCACGGATGCATATTGGAGAGGCAGCCCAACGGACAGAAAGAGCACATCAAGATGGGTTTTCAGTTTTGTATCTACAGTTGTTTCTTGGTACAATAGGAAATAGATATCCGTGGCACTCAGTTCAGTGGAAGCGGAATACATGGCAGCAAGTCAAGCTACATGTGAGGCTATCTAGATGAGAAATATCCTAGTCGGTTTGTTTGGTTCTCATTTAGATCCTACAGTGATTCATTGTGATAATCATAGTTTCATTAAACTCTCAATTAATCCTATGTTTCATGATAGATCTAAGCATATAGATATCTGGTATCATCATATTATAGATTGTGTGCAAGGGAATATCATGTTGCTTTAGTACATTCCTACAGAACATCAGGATGCAGATATTCTAACGAAGGCGCTCACTAGGAGAAAATTTGAATACCATAGAGATAGGATTTGGGTGAAGGATAATCCCTTTCTCGTTGAGAGGGAGTGTTGAGATTCAACAAGATGATGATCCTAGTGAAAATTAAGCACCTTCACTAGGTGGGGCCTACAGGCTAATTTTAGGTGTATGTCTATTTTTCGAATGATGAGCATATTCTATTTATAGCAGGAGTCTATTTATAGATGGCTGAGAAAATTATATTTATAGATGAGATTCTATTTTTAGATGCATGGGTGAAGTCTATTTATAGATCACATGTCTAAAAATAGATTGGATGTCAATTATTATTAGCCCTTAATAATAATTAGACAATAAATAATAATCTATTCTCTTGAAGCACTTGATTTCAGTTAACTGATGTGGAAAACCAGTTGACTAAAGGAATTATGAGTTCTAATGTTGGTTGGTGGGACATGCAGAGTGGAATTCGTTGTAACTGAGTGACAAAAAGTTGTAACAGAGTTGGATGTGTAGTTATGTGAGTTGTAAAGTAGTTTAACACAGTTAAGTGAGTTAAACTCAATTGTGCTAGTTGTAACTAGTTGTCACTAAAGATACAATAGTGAGAGATCACTGAATTAATTATTTAATTAATTCACAAGTAGTGGTCTCACATGAAACTAAATAAATACTAATGTTAACTACATGCATGTTAGATCCAGTTGTAATATCCCAAAATGGGAATACACAACAAAGCCTGTTGAAATAATGCACTCCTTGGAAATATGTGCACTGAAATGAGTTTGCAGCTCCTGGATCCCTTAGATCAGTGGATCTAGAGTCTAGATCCAAAATGAGAGCAAAAAAAATTCAAACTAGGTGAGGTAAACATACCTCCCACCAGCTAGTCTAGCTGAAAAACACCCGAAGAGAGGGGTTGCAGCTATATGCAAAAAACTACTTCAGAAATAACGCAGTTTTGAGAGAATGAGTAGGAGATTAATGATGAAGATCAAATTTTATATAAACAGAAAAAAATCAGATCCATGATGAAGCCTTTACAGTATACAACAGAATGTAGAAGACAAAATAGAAAGAACTCCTCAAGAAAGAGGGCTCAACAGATGTATTGACTGCAAAATATCTTAACAACGTTTTTATAAGAGCTACAACAACTATATTTTACACTTCAGATATAGAGCAGATCTGTGTACAAAATATCAGATCCATTTCAGATCTGTACACTAGAAAATCTCCTTTACAAGATCCCCTTAGGTTTTGATCAAATCATGCAAAATAGAGAGTAGATCTGAGATTAAAGTAGCAGATCTGCAATATTATTCAGAAATTTCTGAAAATTCTTACAAATAGAAACATATCAGATCTGTAAATAATATGGATCAGAAAGCTAATTCATGGATCACCAAAGTGAAAGGAAAAGCCCAACACCAGAGATCTCGTCTCAAAAAGTGGGTCAAAACACCCTGTAATTCCCTCCTTCAAAATAATGCAGTCCTGGAAGGGAAACTGTGGTGTTGCCTGAAGCACTGAGTTAGCCTGATGCCAAGATTTGATATATCAGATCCAAAGGTTCAGAACTCTCTTACCTATGGGATAGAATACTTTCCCAATGAAAAGAGGCCATGATATGGCCTAGATCTAAGTAGATCTAGCCTCCACTTGTTGTAACTTGCAAGGACAACCAAACCCTCAACAGGATCTGTGTTGTAGTTGGAATATGAGCTTGGCCAAATGTCTGATAGTGGATGAGATAATAAATACTCTCCCAATAAATCCTCAATGGAAGAGGTGGGATCCCTGCATAGGAACACCCAAGTGCTAAGCAACACTATTCTCAGCTAAACAACAAAGAATGGTATATGTCTAAACAGACACTATACTAAAAAATATGCACAATCAAAAACCTTCTTTTGTTTTCCTCCTCCTCCTCTTATAGGATGAAATCCTTGTCAAACCCTAAACCATCTCAATGGTTTAGCTATATTCACATGAGAAGCCTCCAACTAAAACTGCATTGTCCCTCTAGGAGATTCATTGTATCTAGACAACGTTGTTGATTTGGTCCTGGTTGACTTGGTCAAATGCTCCAGTCTCTTTCACACCTAAGTGTGCTTATGTAAGTAGCCTATATTTCTCCATTTTCACATGTGGAATTGATTTATTTTGCTGGTTATGGGTTTTATTGATCCTCCTTTACAGTTTTATTCATGAAACAAAATATTGAGACAAAATTGTATATTCCCATTAGCTTGGGTTAATTGGGAATATTACAGTCCTCCCCTCCAAAATATTTCTTGTCCTCAAGCAACTGATAGGGTGAGTGCTATAACACTTCTCCCCCCTCATTGGTGACAACATCATAGATCAAGATTTCATCGTGAGCCAAGTGTTCACCAATCCAAGCCTCCATGAATTTTTCCTCCAAAATCGTCATGAGATGTACAAAATCCATCCCACAAGGAGTCAAGAACTCAATAGAAAAAAACATGGTTGTTTCTATACTCTCTCTAAAGGATGTGGCATAAGGTGCATAGAGATTTTCCATCCCATGTGGTACATACAAACTACCCATCCTCTCTACATACAATCCCATGAAAAGTACAACTGTCTCATCCAAGTATGGAAGCATAATGACGTACATATAAGATGAAATTTGAGCATGAGGAGGTGGGTCAAAGTCCCACATAGGGTGCCAGCGTAGTGCATCTCCTGCCTGCATCATATCAATGTATGGTAAGTGGTTTCCCCACAAATTACTTGCTGCATAAGTTATCTCACCATGGCTGAAAGTGTGAGATATGTTTGGTGCCTTTGGGAAGCACCCATCATGAAAAGGAATCTCCCCTTGCATAGCAAGGGAGTGGCCAAGTTCAGAAATTGCAGTGGCTCAAAGTTTACCATGAGATTCATATGGTACAACACTCCTCTTGGGAGCCATGGCCTGCAACAACATGGTGAAAGAATACATCAAGTCACCAAATAAAGCTTGCATTACATGTTTAGATTCTTCACCATCAATGTTTCTTTTATACATGGAATTGTGCACAAATTTTTCTCCCTTTTCAAGAGAAGAAAGAAATGACTGAGATGACTCTTGCATAGAGTCCTTTGAAAATGTCCCTTTTCACACATAGGGGTGTGAAATCCAGTTCTTATGACTATCCCTTGTCACATTTGAGGGATTTTATTCCTCTTTTACTAATCATGGGCTTCCTTACCCATTTATTTAGCTTCTAAGTGATGAAAAAAAAATTGTAATATTCCATTTAGTTGTGTGATAAAATGGGAATATTACAATCCTCCACTCCCAAATGTTGCTTGTCCTCAAGCAACTGCAAGGATACAACTGGAAAGCCTGCTCCCAAGGCATGGAGTCTAAATGTGTTGAGGAACATCTTTCTCATGTGGATCCTTCATCCCCCAAGAAATCATCCATGCAAAATGAGTTACCTCCCAACATGGCAACTCCTGAAAATTCTCTTCCACCTCTGGCTCCAGCAATGTAGGGGGGCTAAAAATCTGATCTTGGTAGACAAAATAGCCTACCACACGCTGTCCCCCTCTCCACTTAGGATAAGTGTAGATTGTATGATGATCCTGGGCTGCAATGATATTGCCCTCAAGTGGCAAGATGAATATTAGACATCTAAGGATCTCTCCCCCAACGTTATGAAACATGTTGGCCTAAATCATCTCATATGTGATGAGTTGGAAGTCATCATCATATGGCTCACCTCATAAGGAAAAAAATGTGCTACTATGGTGGCCATACCATCTCCCATGCTCCCTTTAGAACATGTAGTGCAAAGACTGTGGAAGTTTTATCCCTCCAAGGACACATTCACCCAATGTGTCTCTCACCCAATCATGCTCCCCAGAAAAGAATTAGAAATATCGACCAAGGGAACCATAAGGAGAATCATGCTAGCTGCCATGTGAATTAAGGGAGAAGCACAATGGTCCCTCAAATTTAGCCAACGTAGTTTGACTCTCAACTGCCATAGAAAATGAAATGATGGGTGGCCTCCCCACCATTTGCTTGCTGCCCCAATCTCCTCACAAGTCTAGAGAAAGTGAATGATGTAATGTGCAATGTGAGTATTTTCTCCATAAGAAATCTCCTCCACATATCCTCTTAGGGAGTGACCATCCATACTGGCCTTATGTAGACCACAAAATCTAGAAGGAAGAACATTCCTCCTTTGAGAAAATCCCTGCACATATATGGTTAAGAGATGCATACATAGAGACAAATTACTATGCAATTCAACAATACTCTTACCATATTTTTTTCTCGTATAAATGTAGTGGCTCATAGATGATTCTCCCCTCATCCTCAAAGGGAAAAGGGTTTGTTGTGCTAACTCCTCTATCTTCACATGATCCATGGAGTGCCTCTTCAAGTTCTTCAAGTGGTTCCTCCCACAAGAAGAAAAAAATGTAATGTGGCAATCATGGTTTGCCCATGGTTCCTCCTAAAATGTACAACATGTAAAGTGGGGAAGATCATGCTCCTAATGGGCATCCCCAATCTCAAGCCCACTCTCCAAACAAAGCTTACCATGAACATAAGCATATCAACAATGTATGGAAGCAAAGTACAATGAAAACAAGTTTCCAAATGACAACCAGAGAGTGAATCATAGTTCCACTCATGGAACTAGCGTAGTTCATCCTTTGCCTACATCAAAATGAGAAATAACAAGTGCTTTACCTGCCACTTGTTTTCTGCCACAGTCATCTCATAAGATGGAAACATGAAGTTACAATATGGTGTCAATGGTGTACACCAAGAAACATGTGGCTTCCCCCACAAACCACCAAAAGGATAGCTAAAATCACATCTACAAATAGCTGCAAGTACATCTTTATACAATATGTAGGAAGGGATAATCCTTCTTGATACATCATGATGCTCAAATAAGGAAAAGAAATACAATACAAAATATGAAATGATACCTCCTCCATCATGCACTTGAGATCTTGAGCTGAAATGGCTCAACTGGAAATTTCCCCTCACCTCCAAACAGCAGGGAAGTGGCTATGAACTCCTCTTCATTACCATCCGGGCTATGCATCTCTCCATATGCTGATATATGTCATGCTGGATGCCCTCCCAAGCGAACTCCTCCATCAAGTGGAAATATGCATCAAAGTGCATAGAAGAGAAGTCCTCATGTGCTGTGCGTAGGAGCTTCTCCTTGAGACTAGATGATCTAGTCAAGAAGATCCTACCATAGGAATAGATGACCACATCATCCACCATGTATAGATCATCTCCATCCGGGCCATCAAGAGTCATGCATGCACCAAGATCCTTGGAGTACTCTACTAAGAGCTGAGATCTCCAATAAGGGTCAATCCTTCTAAGAGAAAGTGCTAGTGATCTCTCATGAAGAGCATCTGTCATATGGTCCTTCTCCTCTTTGACATCTCCCATGCCAAAGATGCAAGTTGGAAGGCTACTATCGTTCCCCTACTACTTCTGCCACGGCGCATCATTTGAAATAAGAGTGGGTAGAGATGTTGTTGAGATAATGCCTCTCTCCTCCTTGAGTCTTCCCAAGACTCTCAGTGCTGTAAAATTACCTCCCAAGGTCTCCACTCCTCTGGAATTAATGAATGGTACCTCAAAATGTGAAGCTTCTCTCATCATCTACTGATCTGGTGGCCTCCTTGGTGAAATGTCTCAATGTAATGAGACAACATCATCTAGAGTAGACTGCATATATGAATGGAAATACCTGTCCCTACTCTCACTGCACAATCCAGTCTCCCTCTTAGGTGCATCAACCTCATGAAATAGACATGGATGTGTGCTGCTCATCACATGATGCTGGTCATTCTCCCTATCTCCTCCTTGTATCTCCATAGTTCCACACCTCATCCTCAATGGCACATGTAAAGCATGAGTTGTGCCTTAATCTCCACACATGATATCCTGGGGACTTCCTCACAAAGCTGCAAGAATACCTCTAGTTGGAGAAAGAGCTCCTCCTTCCTCTACATGAGGTGCTAGATCAACTCTAGAAATGATAGTGTTGTTGCCCTTATCCTCCTCAACATGAGTGGGAAACCCTCCAATGTTTGGATCCTCTTTTGGAAGAGGGATCTCTTTGCCTCCTTGTGTCAAAATACAAGATGAAGGTCTTGCCTCCAACAAAGTATAATGCAAGACATCAACCTCCTTTATGGTTCTCTGAAGTGATTTTGATTCTATGGTTTCCTCCATCACATGCAAGGGTTTTGTTTGTTTAGATGTGTTTGTCTCCTCCACATGTGTTTCAGAATTATTCCTACCAAATCTCTCCATCAAAGTTTTAATGAACCTTGCATAGGAATAAGTATTTTCATTATTTAAAGTAAAGGACTCAAATAACCACCATGCATAGACCTTACCTCCAAAGTGCAGCACTACTACTTTGATGGCTTCATCTTTGGAAATCTGATGCTGCTGCAGAAAGGTGTCTATCTCTTCCACCCAAACCCTGGATGAACATGTAGGGGAAGCATCAAAGATAGATAGAAGAAATCTATCGATATTATGTTGCTTCATCCTCATCACCTTGACCTTGCAAAACTCGAAGAAAGTTATATGATCTCTAAAATTTTGAGTTTGAGATTCAAATTCATGCAAGAAACCACTAAGAGTTCCCCTCCTAGTCATTCCTTCTTCCTCCCTCTCTCTCATAGCAAAACTAGACATGAGACTATGTTGTACATCACAGGGTGTGGCTACATGCTCACACTCCCTATAAGAAAATCTAGAGTTTGACTCAGTTTCAAACCCTCTTGGATATCTTGTACATATCTCCCTCCTCATCTTCTTGAGATCTTCATGAATTCTCTATACAGATCTTGGAAGAAGCTTTGTAAGCTTATCTTCCTTTTTCTTTCCACATAATGGAGTCTTCATCTTCTCTTTTCTTGATAGCATAATGGCTGAGATCCACAAGATAAGCCAAGATTATGCTCTGATACCACTGTAATATCCCAAAATGGGGAAATTCTACACTATCGGGAATATCTTAAGATATTCCAAATGTGGAGATCTAGCAATATGAAAACACAACAATGGAGTAGCAGTGACACTCAACTCATAGCAATGTGAGAAAGATCCATAGCCATATTATTAGATAATAGAAACAACAACTAAATACAAGATCTTGAGGAAAATGTTACTCAAGATAGACAATGCTTAGCCTCAAGAGACAAGTACATAAATCATTATAAAACACTGCTACACAAGTGTGCCCAAGCTATGACTGCGCAGTTTTATAAGAGAAACTGCATGCTAACATATGTAAAATACATGTATATACAAATATATGGCCCATACAACATTGGGAGTGAAGATATCAGCTCCCAAAGGCTCAAGTCAATCCTAGAAGGATTGGCTATAATATACAAAATTTGCAAAATGCCAGAGTTGCTAGGTAGTAATTGCAACTCAGAAAATGGAACTGGATGGAGATGGTTGAAGATGATGCCCAAACTAAATATGCCTCGTCCAATGGATCTTCCAAGTGAAAGGCTGATCCTATCATTGAAGCTCTCACCCTCCAAGCATATATGCAAAGCCCCACAGCAATCGCTCACTAGAAATAATGCAGTCACTGAAGAAGACTATGCTGTAGGGGCGAGGGAATGAGTTGGCCCAATGCCAAGATCTACACTAAGTTCTAAAACCTTCCTCACTATCTTCCCAAGGGAATGGAAACTCCCTCCTCTGAAAATCAACTCCATAAATGGTGTTGAGGTCCTCCACTACAACACCCTACAACACAACGTTATACTTGAGCAGAAATAACACTGTAGCTGGAGGAGGTGGCTTGGCCTTGAGCCTGAATGTGGAAAATGAAGTACAGGATCCTTCAAGAGGCCTCTCTTGGAAGGAGAAGGATTCCTATGCAGAAGATCTGTATGCTAAGAAGCACTGCAACTCAGCTAAACAGTTAGATATTGCACAAAGTCTGAATAAACCATAAAATCAATAATACATGACATGAGAAACAATGGCTGCCTTGCCCTCCTTTTGAACAAGTGAAAGTCCTCTCTCCATGAGTCCCACTCTTTAGCGTTTCCTCCACCAAATAACCCTCTTCCCATTCACATTGCACTATCTATCAAAGTGGAGGAAGTGTTTTCCTCCTCCTCTCTCAGCGTCGTTGACTTGGTCAAACTTGACCTTGTCTTCATGCAAATGTCCCTTTTCACACATAGGGGTGTGAAATCTAGTTCTTATGACTATCCCTTTTCACATTTGAGGGATTTTTATTCCTGATTTACTAATCGTGGGCTTCCTTACCCATTTATTTAGCTGCTAGGTGATGAAAACAAAATTTTAATATTCCATTTAGCTATGTGCTAAAATGGGAATATTACAGATACCCTCTAATTCATTATTGGACCATGAACTCTTAGCGTCAAGTACTTAGGTACTCCCATCAAAGATGTAAGAGTTCCTCCAATAGGAGAAAAATCTCCACTCCCATCTCTTGATGGTGATGGATCTCCCTCAACATTATCAGTGTTGCGACCTCTCATGGGTTCATCATATTCTTCTTCCTCCTCAACATCTGAGAAG
Organism: Pinus albicaulis; assembly: GCA_034641835.2. Classification (NCBI taxonomy): domain Eukaryota; kingdom Viridiplantae; phylum Streptophyta; class Pinopsida; order Pinales; family Pinaceae; genus Pinus; species Pinus albicaulis. The sequence goes on along the minus strand of CM076581.1, from coordinate 811,684,933 downwards.
ACTTCTATGTAGTGTGCATTCCCAACAACACATCTATGTCCCGGTGCCCATGATTCTTGGCAAGTAAAACATAGCCTCTTCTTCCTTGGCTCCCTCCGGACTTCAATATCAAGAGGCTTCTTGACTAATCTCTCCTTGGAAGGAGTAGCTTTCTCTTCCTTCCCCTTAGAAAGGTAAGAGGGCTTGTTCTGGAAAGTTGCCTTTTATTTTGGCAAGGCATCTTGAAGGTCTCTAGCCCTCTCAATGGCATCACGCAATGTGATGGGCTTGGTATATTTAGCCAACCCATGCAAAGGTTCATGCAAGCCATCGATGAACATGTACACCCTCCTTGCTACAAATAGATCAGGAACCATAACATATAATCTTAGAAACTCAGAGATATAAGATTCTGCATTACCTGACTGCTTCAATTTTTCAAGGCTCATGAAAGTTTCTTCTGGATCCTTTCTTTCATACCTCTCCACCAGTCTTCTAGTAAATTTAGAATAGGCAGTCACATTGGCATGGCCCAATATAGACAACCCATGGAACCACCAGTTGTTTGCTTCACCTTCAAAGTGCAACACTGCAATCTTGATGGCTTCCATCTTAGGGACTTTGTTCAACTGGAAATAGATATCAAGCTTCTCTACCCATGCCTTGGCAGAACTAGTGGATGACCCATCAAACTTGGGTAAAAATAATTTTCCCATAGAGTGAGGTCGATCATGATTATGAGTGAATCCACCATCTCTATACTGATGCCTTGGTCTTCTTTTGTCCTTGAGGTGACAAAACTCTTGAAAACTCAGGTGGTCCTTGAATCTCTGATTCTGGGACTCATACTCTTCAAAATAGTCTTCAAGGGATGCTTGCTCATGAGGCCCTTCCTTCTCCATAGCCAAGAAGGTAGGCATAGTAGAACATTGTGGAGCTTGTGGCTGGTTAAGTGGTTGATCATTCCACTGGTGGGACATGCCAGAGCTTTCCCCGGGATGAAACCTTCTAGGAGACTCCTTGAGCCTGTCTAGTCTCATCTCTTTTATCTCTCTACAAATATCTTGCATGGCTACCAAAATAGTCCTTGCAAACTCTTCTCCTTCTTTATCACTTCCAGTTTCAGGGGCTTTACCCTTGTTTTGATCATCAGTGGTGTAATCAAATTTCTTGTGGCTTCTATTCTGATACCTCTTCTCCCTCTTAGTAAGAGGCTAATCTTCTTCTGAATGCATGTTGTCTTTGGCTCTTCAATGAAAGCACAGGCTGTGCCAAGAAAGGAGCTCTAATACCATTATAATATCCCAAAATGGGAATACACAACAAAGCCTGCTGAAATAATGCACTCCTTGGAAATCTGTGCACAGAAATGTATTTGTAGCTCTTACATCACTTAGATCAGTTGATATAGAGTCTATATCCAAAAGGAGAGAAAAAAAATTCAAACTAGATGAGGTAAACAGACCTCCCACCACCTAGTCTAGCTGAAAAACACCCAAAGAGAGGGGCTGCAGCTATATGCAACTAACTGCTTCAGAAATAACGTAGTTTTGAGAGCATGAGTAGGAGATTAATGATGTAGATCAGATTTTATATAAACAACAGTAAATCAGATCCATGATGAAGATTTTACAGTATACAACAGAATGTAGAAGACAAAATAGAAATAACTTCTCAATAAAGAGGGCTGCAACACATGTACTGACTACAAAATAGCTTAACAGCGTTTTTATAAGATCTGCAGTAGTTGTATATTACACTTCAGATCTAGAGCATACCTGTGTACAAAATATCAGATCCATTTCAGATCTGTATACTAGAAAGTCTCATTTACAAGATTCCCTTGGGGTTTTGATCAAATCATGCAAAATAGAGAGTAGATATGAGACTAAAGTAGTAGATCTGCAATATTATTCAGAAATTTCTGAAGATGCTTAAAAATAAAAACATATCATATCTGCAAAGAACATGGATCACCAAAGTGAAAGGCAAACCCCAGCACCAGAGATCTTCTCTCAAAAAGTGGGTCAAAACACCATGCAATTCCCTCCTTGAAAATAACGCAGTCCTGGAAGGGAAACTGCATTGTTTCCTGAAGCACTGAGTTGGCCTGATGCCAAGATCTGAAATATTAGCTCCAAAGGTTTAAAAATCTCTTTCCCATGGGATATAAGACTTTCCTAGTGAACAGAGGCCCTCATATGGCCTAGATCTGAGCAGAGATAGCCTCCAGTTGCTGTAGCTTGCAAGGACAACCAAACCCTCAATAGGATCTGTGTTGTAGTTGGAATATGAGCTTGGAAAAATGCTTGATAGTGGATGATATCATCAAGACTCTCCCAAGAAATCCTCAATGGAAGAGGTGGGATCCCTGCATAGGAACACCCAAGTGCTAAGCAACACTATTCTCAGCTAAACAGTAGAGAATGGTATATGTCTAAACAAACACTATACTCAGAAATATGCACAATCAACAACCTTCTTCTATTTTCCTCCTCTTACTCTTATAGGATGAAATATTTTTAAAATCCTAAACCATCTCAATGATTTAGCTACATTCACATGAGAAGCCTCCAACTAAAACTACGTTGTCCCTCTAGGAGATTCACGATATCTAGACATCGTTGTTGATTTGGTCCTGGTTGACTTGGTCAAATGCTCCAGTCTCTTTCACACCTAAGTGTGCTTATGTAAGTAGCCCAGATTTGTCCATTTTCACATGTGGCATTGATTTATTTTGCTAAATATTGGTTTTATTGATATTCCTTTACAATTTTATTGTAATATTCCAAATTTGGAACAGCTAGCAAGGCATGACTGGAAAACACATTTTACAGGAATGGATGCTATAGGATTTGAAACCAAGACCTGTTTTCCTTAGATATATGTATCTAAGTCCAAAATCCAAGAGGAGGCTCCAAATAAATCCTTCTAGGTGGGTTAAATAGGTCTCCCTGCACACCTAGTTGTCTTCAGAAAATGCCTGATGAAGGGACTGCAACAATGTATGAGCATACAATGGAATAAAATCGTTATTTTATAGCCATGAACTCATGAATATATAAATATAAAAACAATGTATAATATAGAAGCAAAAGAGTACAATGCTTTGAGGAATCAATCACTCAAGCTTGGCAATGGAAGCCTTGACAAAACATGTACTAGAAACTGAAGAACACTGCTACACAGAATTTACATAAGGCTATAACAATGAAGTCTATAGGAGACATTGCAACATAATAATAGATAATACAATGATATAGCAATATCAGCTCAAGAAATGTGGTGGAGCAAGCTCTCAACCCCTGAAAATAACAATACAACAATCCTTAAGCGGATTGGCTAAAATATATGTACAAACGACAAATCTGCAGAAATGATAGAGTTGCTGGACAGTAGCTGCAACTCAGAAAATAGAAGGAGATAGATGAAGATGATGAAAAATATGAAATATACCTCTTCGAACAGATCTCTCAAGTGATAGGCTTATCCTAACACTGAAGATCTCACCCTCCAAGATAGTGGTGCAAACCCCCACTGTAGATACTCATTGAAATAACGTAGTCTGGAGAAGGGACTACGTTGTTGATGATGGGAGATGCTTGGCCTGATGCCAATATATTTATATCAGCTCGAAAACCTCCTTCACTAACCTCCCAAAGGAATAGGAGCTCCCTCCTCTAAAATATGAGCCAAGGAAAGGTGTTTTGGAACCCTCCACTGCAACACCCAACAACACTACGTTATACTTCAACAGAAATAACGCAGTGATTGATGGAAGTGGCTTTGGCCTTGAGCCAAGATGTGGAGAAATGAAGTGAAATCCTTCAAGAGGCCTCTCAAGAATGAGAGGAAATCCTAAATAGGAATCCCTCATGCTAAATAGCACTGCAACTCAGCTGAACAGCCGAAGAATGCAAATAGTCATCCAGACCAAAATCATATACAAAACATGTCTCACTATGGCTACCTCTTCCTCCTTTTATGCAAGTGAATGTATATTTTCCTTGGACCCCACACATTAGGGTTTCTTCCACAAGGAATATTTATCCCTCTCAAACTGCGTTGTCTTCCCAAGAAAGCCACACCCTCTTAGGCAGTGCTATTGACTTGGTCAAACTTGACCTTGTCCTCATGCATTTTCCCTTTTTCACACTGGAAGGTGAAAAATAAAGCTGATCCATTGATCCCTTTACACTATGAGGTATTTTATTCTTACTCATGGTTCTCCTCACCCATTTTATTCACCTCCTAGATGATATGAGAAAAATTGGTGTTCCAATTAACTTCATCAAAATTTTGGAACATTACAGTCCTCCCCTCTCAAAGATTGCTTGTCCTCAAGCAAGTGCAAGGATAGACTGAGTTATTTCCTCCTCCTCTCCCTATAGCATCCATGTATGATTATGATCTCCTCCAATTGAAGTGATGTTATCTCATCAATAAAACCTCCACATTGCCCCTCCTTAGCATACAAGTCAACTATCAAGCCATCATCATGTAAAGGTGAAATACTCAAGAGGATAGCAAAGTGATGTCTAGAGGTCCCCTTGAAGAATGGGATCTGAAATCTAATGGGAACCATCTCTCCCATATGGATCCTCCATCCCCAAGATATTAACCATGCAAAATGAGTCACCTTCCAACTAGGCAACTCCTAGAAACTGTCCTCCACCTTTGGCTCCAGCAAAGTAGGTGGGATGAAATTCTACACATGGTAGACAATGTAGCCTACCCCACGCTATCCATTTCTCCACTTACAACAAGTGTAGAGTTTTGGCTGATCTTGGGATGCAATAAGGTTGCCCTCAAGTGGCAAGATGAGGACTATATCTCCAAAGGTATTTCCCCCAACGTTGCAAATCAAGCTGGCCCAAACCATTCCATATATGATGAGTTGGAAGTCACCATCATATGGATTCTATTCAATCCTATGGACCCCTTCATAAAGAGACAAATGTGTTGTTGTGGTGGCCATATGATCTCCCATGCTCCCCTTGGAACATGAATTGCAAAAAAATATGGATATCTCCTCTCCCAAAGGACACATCCATCCAATGTGTCTCTCTCCCAAACATGCTCCTCATAAAGATAGAGACAATAGTACCATAGGGAGAAAAAATAAGAATCATGCCTGCTTCCATATGTAATAAATGAGAATGACATTGGTCCCTTAAGTGCAACCAACACAACTTGACTCTCACCTGCAAAAGAGACTGATAAAATGAGTGGCTTCTCAACCACTTGCCTGCTGCTCCAATCTCCTCATAAGTATGGAGGAAGTAAATTATGCATGATGGAAAATGAGCATTTCCTCCATAATGTGTCTCTTCCCCAAGTCCTCCTAGGGAATGGACATCAATCATGCTCATGGTCTCAACTAAACCATGAGGTCTAGAAAAAAGAATGCTCCTCCTTCGAGCATCATCCTGCACATGTATGGTTAAGGGATGCATATATTCATTATACAAATAATCATGTAAACAAAAATGAATACCCTTACCATATATTCTACTCATACAAAGGGAGAGGCTCATAAATGAGTCCCCTCTCATCCTCAAAGATAATAGAGGTGGATATGCTAGCTCCTCCATCTCGATATGATCCATGCATCTATTCATATGCTGATATATCTCCTCCTCAAAACCCTCCCAAAAATACCCCTCCATGATAGTGTGGTATGCTCTCATAGAACAAGTGGGGCTGAAAAGGAAATCCTCATGAGTTTCTTGTAGCAACTTCTCCTTGAGCTTGGAAGCTCCAGATAATAATATCCTATCATGATAGAAGATGACCCCATCTCTGACTGAATAATCCTCCAAATGCAACTAGCCATCCAATATCCTACAAGCATGAAGATCCTTGGAATACTCCACCAACAGTTGGGAGTTCCAATATGGATCCATCCTCCATAGTGACAATGCTGATGATCTCTCATGAAGAACATATGTCATATGGCTGCCCTCTTCTTTGACATCTCCCATGTTAAAGATGCAAGTTGGAAGGCTGATATCCTTCCCCTGCTACTTCTGCCACAGCATAGAATCTGAAATGTGAGTGGGTAAAAGTGATGTTGAGAGAATGCCTCTCTCCTCCTTGAGTCTACCCCAGACTCTCAGTGCTATACCCAGCTCTCCCAAGGTCTCCACCCTCCTGAAATCAATGAGTGGTGCCCCAAAATGTGAAGCATCCATCCTCCTCTACTGATCCAGTGGTTTCCCCAGAAAAATGTCTCCATGCAATGAGACATGATCATCAAAAGGTGACTGTATATATGAATGGATAATTTTGTTCATGCTTTCACTGCACAATCCAGTCTCTCTTCTAGGTGTGACAACCTCTAGAAATGGATAGGGGTGTGTACTCCTCATCTCATGATGCTGGTCATCCTCCCTATCTCCTCCTTGTATCTCCATAGTTCCATACCTCATCATCAATGGCACATGTAAAGCATGAGTTGTGGCTTGATCTCCACACATGAGATCCTGGGGACTTCCTTGCAAAGATGCAAGAATCCCTCCACTTGGAGCAAGAGCTCCTCCTTCCTCTGCATGAGGCACTAGATAATCTCTAGATGAAACAAATTTGTTGCCTTAAATCCTACAACATGCATGGGAAACCTCCCAATGATTGGATCCGTCTTGAAAAAGGAGATCTTCATGCTTCCTTGCTCAAAGGTGTGAGATGAAATATTTTCTTCCGGCAAGATATGGTGCAAGTTTTCAGCCTCCTCCATGGTTTTTTGAAGTGGAATTTTGTTTCCATGCAAGGGTTTTGTTTGAGTTTCCTTGTTTAGATCCACCATGTGTGTCTCATGAATCCTTCCATCAAATCTTTTCACTAAGGCCTTAGCGAAACTTGCATAAGATGTAATGTTTACATTTCTTAAAGAAAAGGATTAAAAAATCCACCAGGAATAGGCCTTACCTCTCATATGCAGCATTGCAACTCTGATGGCTTTATCTTCAAGAATTTGGTGCTGCCTCAAGAAGGTATCTAACTCCTCCACCCAAGCTTTGGCTAAAAATGTAGGTGAAATTTCAAAGGTGGATAGAAGAAATCTATCCTGCTGCTCTTTTCCCTTCACCTTGATCTTACAAAAATCTGAAAAAATGAGATGATCTCGGAATTTTTGAGTTTGAGACTTATACCCTTTAAGGAAATCTCTAATATTTTCACTCCTAGCAACCTCTTCTCCTCTTTCCATGTCTCTTTTGGCAATCCTGGGCATGTGACTGAGCTGTGTGTTAGAGTGTGTGGCTGCTTTCTCACACTTCTCATAAGACAATCTATAGTTTGCTTTAGATTCAAACTCTTTCGAAGATTCTTCATACATCTCCCTCCTTATCTTCTTTAAATATTCATGAATATCATGTACATATTTAGGAAGACTCTTTGTGAGCCTATCCCCTTTTTCCTCTCCAAAATATGGAGTCTTTTTCCTGCTCATCTCTCTGTCTCGTTCTCAATGAGAATAGGAAGTGCAGGGTCCTTCCTCTTCTATCTGCTTATCCTCATTGGGGAGGTTCTTCATGGATCTAAAATATGATGAGATAAAACCCATTCTCTTCAATATTCTGATCTCTTTGGCTGAGACTCACAGGATGAGCCAAGAAAGTTGCTATGATACCACTATAATATTCCAAATTTGGAACAACTAGGAAGGCATGACTGGAAAACAAATTTTCCAAGAATGGCTGCTACAGGATTTGAAACCAAGACCTGGATTCCTTAGATCTATGTATCTAAGTCAAAAATCCAAGAGCAGGGTCCAAATAAATCCTTCTAGGTGGGTTAAACAGGTCTCCCACACCTAGTTGTCTTCAGAAAATGCCCGATGAAGGGACTGCAACAATGTATGAGCATACAATGGAATAAAAAAATTATTTTATAGCCATGAAATCATGAAGATATAAATATCCAACCAATTTATAATATAGCAGAAAAAGAGTACAATGCTTTGAGGAATCAATCACTCAATATTGGCAATGGAAGCCTCGATGGAACATGTACTAGAAACTGAAGAACACTGCTACACAGAATTTACACAAGGCTATAACAGCATAGTTTATAGGAGACACTGCAGCATAATAATAGATAATATAATGATATATAAATATCAGCTCAAGAAAGGTGGGGAGAAAGCTCTCAACCCCTGAAAATAACAATACAACAATCCTTAGGAGGATTGGCTGAAATATATGTACAAATGGCAAATCTGCAGAAATGCTGGAGTTGCTGGGCAATAGATGCAACTCAGGAGATAGAAGGAGATGGCTGAAGATAATGCACAATCTGAAATATACCTCCTCCAATAGATCTCTCAAGTGATAGGCTGATCCTAACACTGAATATCTCACCCTCCAAGATAGTGGTGCAAACCCCCACTGTAGATACTCATTGAAATAATGCAGTCTGGAGAAGGGACTGCGTTGTTGATGATGGGAGATGCTTGGCCTGATGCCAAGATATGCAGATCAGCTCTGAAACCTCCTTCACTTACCTCTCAGAGGAATAGGATCTCCCTTATCTGAAATATGATACAAGGAAAGGTGTTGTGGAACCCTCCACTGCAACACCCAGCAACACTACGTTATACTTCAGCAGAAATAATGCAGTGACTGATGGAAGTGGCTTTGGCCTTGAGCCAAGATGTGGAGAAATGAAGTGAAATCCTTCAAGAGGCCTCTCAAGAAGGAGAGAAAATCCTAAATAAGAATCCCTCGTGCTAAACAGCACTACAACTCAGCTGAATAGCCGGAGAATGCAAATAGTCTTCCAGACCAAAATCATATACAAAACATGTATCATTGTGGCTTCCTCTTCCTCCTTTTATGCATATGAATGTCTCTTTGCCTTGGACCCCACACATTATGGTTTCTTCCACAAGGAATCTTTCTCCCTATCAAACTGCGTTGTCTTCCCAAGCAAGCCACACCCTCTTAGGCAGCGCTATTGACTTGGTCAAACTTGACCTTGTCCTCATGCATTTGCCCCTTTTCACACTGGAAGGTGCAAAATAAAGTTGCTCCATTGATCCCTTTCACACTATGAGGGATTTTATTCCTACTCATGGGTCTCCCCACTCATTTTATTCACCTCCTAGATGATATGAGAAAAATTAATGTTCCAATTAACTTCATGAAAATTTTGGAACATTACATTTATTCATGAAACAAAATATTGAGACAAAATTGTATATTCCCATTATCTTGGGCTAATTTGGAATATTACACCAGTGGAGACCCAGTTGAGAGATAGGTGAAAGGGCCTGTTTGAATATTAGTTGTGACTATAGTGGTGCATTCAATGCAACTACACACACATTGGAGATGCCAATGAGGATTTCATAGTCAAGAGAAGGAAATATCGAATTCATTCAAGGTTCTTCATCAGCAGGGATTGCGCAGTGGAGACAGGATGTCAGGACGTAGTAAATTGGTGCACGTCTATGCCAATTTTTGTATGACAGTGTGAGATGATTGTATATTTTAGTGAGAGCTATTGTAGTAGAGTTTTGTATAGGATTGTTTCATGATCCATGATATACATAATATATGATAGTTGGGGTTTTTAGCTTTAAGCTTTCTTGGTAGAAACATATGTGTTATGTGCAACTTATTTTTCTTCATGTGTTTGCAATTGGCGATTAAATTTTCTCAAAGAATTAAGTAGAAGTATTATGTATTTAATATTTGATATAATTGTTATATTAGGAGAGTCCGGTAATACATAACAATATTAATAAATTTCTACGTCAAAGCTAATGACAAGTTGACTCGGAAGGAAGACTTCCATGCCTGGAAGATGACTTTGGATTTAATGTTGGAAGACCAATATGTTATGGAATATGTGTAGGGTAAAATACAAGAGCCTCCATCATCTGCATCTGCTACCACTAATTCAAAATATAAAAAGTGGGAAATCAAAGCAAATTTGTTCATCCGAGATTCAATTCATAAGAGTTTCGTTTCCTACATCTCTGAGCTACACACATCCAAGGAGATGTATTATAAGTTGTGTTATAGCTGCTATAAAAAACCTTGAGTTGCAAAATACCAGTGCCTAGGACATCTTAAAAATCATAGGTTGAATGTGAACAATTGTATAAAATGCCTCTAACAAAATCTAGAATAAGAGAACAATGGTTTTGGTGGTTCATGGATTGAGAAGACCTTGGAGTCAATTTATGTGAATTCCATATATTGTGAGATGGATCAAGAGGCTACAAGGCTTGGTGGCTTTTAAGTGGGCCAAGTATAAAAGAATGATTTCTCTTAAGTGTGTGCAGCTTGGTGGCTTTTAAGTGGAGACTAGATCTTTTAGGTCTAGGCCATTTCAGTACTCCTTTTCAGTGGAGGAGGTTTCCACTTCATTGGGAGGATATTACTGGAAGGAATTGGGCTCATTTTCAGATCTTGGCATTAGGCCAACCTTATTTTGATCCCTACAATGCAGTTTATTTCCAGATCTGCATTATTTCTATAGGAGGAGTTGTAGGGTGGTTCGACACACTATTTGGAGAGCTGATTTTCTAGTGTTGGGGATCTACCCTTCACTTTGAAGATCTATTGGAGGAGGCTATTATATTGATCATATCATATCAGCCACACTTTCCAGATCTGTATTTTTCAATAGATCTGTAGTATTAGATCTCAGATCTACAACTTGTACGTGGTGTTTTGTTGAAAACCCCAAGGGGGTTCATTATGGGAGCTTGTATAGTGCATGGATCTAATATAGATATAAATTTGTATGCACAGAGCAGCTCTATATCTGATGTATAATCTACTGTTGTTGTAGAAGAAATAAAATAACGCTATAAGTGTCTTCTAGCTTTTCTATATTGTTGTAGCACCTCATATTGAGGCATTTTATTCATTGGAGGCTTGTTTTTCCTGTTATGCATCTTATGGGCCACTTCTTAAACATATTTTGCTGCTGTAATAACATATGAAATGTCTCCATATTAGCCTCTTGTTGTATAAATTATGATTTTCATTATTTGTCCATCATTCTGCACTATATTGTTGCCTTTCCCATTTGGGAATATTACAGTGGTGTCAGAGCATCATATTGGCACAACCTGTGCATTCTAAAAGTCAATATGTCATTTGAAGAAGGAGAGCCTATTACTAACAGAGAAAAGAGGTATCAAAAGAGAAGACACTGAATTTTTGATACTGATGAGAAATTAGACAAGGGTAAAACCCCCTTTATCTAGAGGTGAAGATGAAGAGGAGAAGTTCCCTAAGATCCTTCTTAGAGCTATGCAAGACATTGCTAGAGAGATCAAAGAGATGAGAATGGATAGATTCAAGGAATCCCCTAAAGTATTTCATCATGGAGAAGGATCTGACATGTCTCATCACTGGAATGATCAACCAGTGCATCAACCACAAGTTTCCCAATGCTCTACCATGCCTACATTTTTGGCTGTGGGAAATGAAGGGTTTCAGGAGCAAGAATCCCTTCAAGACTATTTTATGGAGTATGAATCTCAAACTCAAAGGTTCAAATATCACTTTATTTTTCAATATTTTCGTCAAGTGGAGGATAATAGAAGACCAAGGCATCATCATAGAAGTGGTGGATTCATTCAGAATCATGATTGACACCATACTATGGGAATACTCTTTTTATCCAATTTTGATGGGTCATCCAAGTGTACTGCCAAATATTGGGTAGAAAAACTTGACATCTAATTTCAGTTGAACAAGGTTCTAGAAATGGAAGCCATTATGATTGCAGCGCTGCACCTTGAGGGTGAAGAAAATGATTGGTGGTTCCATGGCTTGTCTACATTGGGTCATGCCAATGTGACTGCTTATTTAGAGTTCACTAGAAGGCTGGTGGAAATATTTGATAGAAGAGATCCAGAAGCACCATTGATAAGCCTTGCAAAGTTGAAAAAATCAAGTAATTCAGAAACTTACATCTCTAAATTCTTAAGACTTTTTGTTATGGTTCTTGATTTGTCTGCAGCAAGAAGGGTGTACATGTTCATTGATGGGTTAGATGGACCTCTTCATGGGTTGGTTAAGTCTACCAAGCCCACTACCCTACATGATGCTATTGAAAGGGATAGATACCTTCAAGATGCCATGCCAAAATAAAAGGAAACATTTCAACATAAGCCCTCTTTTCCATCAAAGGGAAAAGAAGAAAAGGTTTCTCCTTCTAAGGAGAGTCAAAATAAAAAACCTCTTGATGATGATGTCTAGAGAGATCTAAGAAGAAGGAAGCTTTGCTTCACTTGCCAAGAATCATGGGCAACTGGACATAGATGTGTAGCTGGAAAAGCATAATACATATAGGCCTTCTCAGTTGATGAGGAGGAAGAAGAAGATGAACTAGGAAGAGGTCACAGCGCTGACACTACAGGAGGAGAACCAACACCATTAGGAGATGGTAATGGAGAATTTTCTCCTATTGGAGGGGATCTTGCATCTTTGAGAGGAGTACCTAAGTACTTGACCTTAAGAGTTCAAGGTTCCATCTTGAATCAAAGGGTTTTTGTTTTGGTTGATAGTGGGGCTACCCACAATTTTATTGATGCCCAACTAATGCAAAGGAGGGAAATGCCCACTGATGCTTTTGAGAGATTCTCTATTTTGGTCCTAGGAGATAGAACAGTGTAATGAATGCAATATGTCCCATCCTTATCAGTCACCATGGGGACATATACATTGATTGATCACTTTTTTGTGGTTGACATACCTGACACTAATGTGATATTGGGTGTTCAATGGTTTATTACTTTGGGGAAATTCACCACTAATTGGGAGGATTTGAAAATAGAATGGATGGATAAAAAGAGTGGTAAGACTCAAATTATCAAAGGCATACATACATATCCCTCACATACAACTTCCACACATAAATCAGAGATGGATTTGTGCAGTGGAAGGAAGGACCTTATAGTCCCATCTATTATGCTCATTAAATTGTTGCATGGGACACTATTATCTAGTGGAAAACCACCTGGGAGACCACCTGATTCAAATTTGGTGAAATATATCTCACAACATGATGCTCCAAGCATATATCCAGGAGGGATGGGAGCAACAGAAGGAAATGATACAACATTGGGAGTCTTGGGTAGGCTCAGGGAGGAGGGATACATTCTCCCAACATCATCATTACCCACTCTCATTTCAGATTTTGTGTTGTGGGAGGAGAAGCATGGAAGGAATGACCTTCCAAAATTTACCTTTAGCATGTGAGATGTCAAGGAGGAGAGCAGCCATATGGTATATATTTCTGTTGATAGATCATCAACGATGTCACTATGGGAGATTGATCCATATTGGAAATCCCAACTGTTGGTGGATTACTCCAAGGATATTTATACATGCATGATACTTGATGACCATTTGCATTAAGAGGGCTATTTAGTCCAATAATGAGTCATCTATTATCATGGTAGAATATTCTTATCTACAGCCTCTAAGCTCAAGGATAAGTTGTTACAAAGGGCCTATGAAGAGTTCAGTTTCAGCCGCACATATTCCATAAGAGTCTACCACATCATCATGAGAAGCTACACTTGGAAGGGCTTTGAAGGAGAACTATATCAGAATTTTCAAAGATGTATGTACCATGTGGAGATGGGGCAGAAACATAACTCTATAAAGGAGTTAATTCAACCATCTCTTTCTCTTTGTGAAAGAGGGGATAGATCTCTGCACCACTCCATTTGTTTAAGGAGGAATTTTGGTGAAGAACATGATCATGTAAATAATGTTTCATTTTATTATTGTTTGCATTCTTTCACCATGTATATTTAGGACATAACTCCAAGAAGGATTATTGTACCTTATAAAATTCATGGCCAACTTTGGGCCACAAATTGTTTTGAACAAGGCCACTTCCTTGGAGAACAAATGGAGATTTTGTTTCATGCTGAATGCACTCCTAAGGCACCAAATATTTCTCACACTCAGCCATAGTGAGATGACTTGGGAAGCAAGTAAGTGGTGGGGAAACCACTTACTACATCATGATCTGATCCAGTTAGGAGATGCACTGCACTGGTTCGACATGTGGGACTATGACCCACCTCCATATGCACAAATTTCTGTTTGTATGTACGTAGTTTTGATCCCATACATTGATGATTTGCTTGTACATTTTATGGGAATGTATGGAGGGAGGATGGGAGGTATGTATTTGCCCTATGGGATGGATATTCTCCATGTATATTATGCTACATGTTTCAGGGAGAACATTGGGAAAACCATGTTTGTTTCATTTGAACTATTGTCTCCTTATGGGATGGATTATTTACATCTCATGAGAAATTTGGAGGAAAAATTCATGGAGGGATGGATTGGTGAACACTTAGCTTATGGAGGGAGATTATCACACGTTGGTGTCACTAATGGAGGAGGAGAAGAGTTGCAGCACTCACCTTGTCAGTTTCTTAAGGACAAGTAACATTTGGGAAGGAAGTACTGTAATATTCCCAATTAGTCATGAGCTAATTGGAATATTCACTTTTTTTTCCTACTTTGTTTAAAGAATAAGAGGGAAAAAGAGGTCCATATTTCTCCTTAATTGTGAATAAATCAATGCCAAATGTGAAAGAGACAAATCTTGGCAGCTTAATTGAAGCACCCTTGGTGTGAAAGGGGCTGGATCATTTTGACTGGGTCAACCTTGGCCAAATCTACAACGTTTTCATGGAGGAGTGCCCATCATTGAGGTACAACGTAGTTTTAGATGGAGATTATTTGTGTGAAAGGAGTTTTATCATTGGATGTGGTTTAGGGTTTTCAAGATATTGACTTATAAAAGGAAGGGGATGACAAAATTAGAAGGTTTTTGATGTATATGATATTTTCTAAATATATGATCTATTTATACATATATCTTTCTCTTGTTGTTTAGCTGAGATTGAATGTTGTTTAGCATTGGGTGTTCCTAATTGGGAATCCCACCTCTTCCCAATGAGAAGCTCTTGGGAGAGTTTTTATTGCATTTTCCACTATCTGGATTAGGGCCAAGCTTCTTCTTTCAACTATAGCACAAATCCTATTGAGGGTTTGGTTGTTTTTACAAGCTGCGACAAGTGGAGAGTAGATCTTTCAGATCTAGGCCATTTCAGTGCTCCTTTTCAGTGGAGGAGGTTTCCACTTCATTGGAATGACAGTATTGGAGGGAATTGAGCTCATTTTCAGATCTTGGCATTAGGCTAATCATATTTTTATCTCTACAGAACAATTTACTTCCAAATCTGCGTTATTTCTATAGGATGAGTTGTAGGGTGGTTCATCACACCATTTGGAGAGCTGATTTTCTAGTGTTGGGGATATGCCCTTCACTTTGAATATTTATTGGGGGAGGCTATTCTATTGATCATATCATATCAGCCACACTTTCTAGATCTATAATTTTCAGTAGATCTGCAGTCTTAGATCTCAAATCTATATCTTGTACTTGCTGTTTTGTTGAAAACCCCAAGGTGGTTCTTTAGAGGAGCTTATATAGTTCATGGATCTAATATAGATCTAACTTTTTATGCACATAGCAGCTCTAGATATGATGTATAATCTACTGCTATTGCAGAGGGGTTTTCCAACTTTTCTATATGTTTGCAGCACCTCATATTGAGGCATTTTATTCATTGGAGGCTTGTTTTTCTTGTTATGCATCTTATAGGGCACTTCTTAAAAATATTTTGTTGCTGTAATAACATATGAAAGGTCTCCATATTGGCCTCTTGCTGTATAAATCATGATGTGTTATTGTTCCATTATTTTTCACTATATTCCTACTTTTCCCATTTGGGAATATTACAAGAATAAATCTTAAAAATATGCAGAGGTGTTGAGAGATAACGAGGAAGGAACCCATGAGAGACAGACTTAAGAGATTTAAGAATCTTCCCCCTATGAAATCAGAGGAAACATATATAAATGAAATATGGACAACAACAGAGGCTCATGGAGTGCGAATTAATGGAATGAAACAAGCTTAATACATGAGTGTTAACACCTGAGCGTTATACATATATGAATTCATGAATAAAATTGCAGATCACTGGCAGCTACATTACACTAACCATAAAATTAGAATACCATGAAATATGATTACACATGAAGAGGAGATTACCAATAACAAAATAAAACAAATACTTACTGCTCATTTCTCCATCTAGAATCCAAATATCATATTTATATTATATTGAGTTAAAAAAACTCTCCCAAATATGTATCTCATAGCAGAGGGAGCACAGTATTACAAAACTACAACAAATTTCTTCAAAATTCCAGAACCTTTGTTTCATCTTAGAACTCACTACATATAGAGTTATCCTTGAGGGTTTCTGATTGAATCTTCTGTCATGATCGACCCAAACAGGTGAAAGAAAAATATCCTAACAAAATATCGAAGTATGCTTCAAGAAATTTCTCTTGCAACAGAAAAATCAAAACAAAATGGGTAAAATTTGGATTTTACCAGCAAAACATCATTATCTAACAGTAAAATAAGAAAAAAATTTAGCCACAAAGACCAAATTCTAGAATCTTCAAAGGGGTGGTGAGAAGTGGTAGAAGGTTTAGAATTCATCATGTAATTCCATCCATTTTTCGGCATCCTCCACTCTCTAATTCTCATGATTTCCACTCACCGTTGCAGAACGGTCAGTTGCACTGTGTACACTAAATTATTTAGTATGGAGCTATTGGAGGGACTGTGTAACCTGTGACCGAGTGCTTCGCTAGTGAAAGACTCATGTTGAATTTGAAACGTGATTCCGAAGGGGGTCCCAAGTGGTAAGAAGTATCATAGAGGGGGGGTGTGAAATGATGAGGGGAAGGAACGCAGAGGAAAGGGTGGTAATAGAAACTGTTTATTCTAGACCCCCCCCCCCCTTGTAGAAATTATATAAATGATATGTTATATGTATAAGATTCTCCTGATCATACACTTTTTTATTTTATGCAAAATATAGAATCTATTCCACCATTGATCATCATATGCGGAAATTAAATCAATTGCATGCACACATTAAAACCATAAAAATTCACACACATTAACATAGCGATTTACGGGAAAGCCTGAAGCTAAAAACCCGAAATATCTGTATATAATATATTTTATAGAGATCATGTAACAATCCTCATACAAAGCTTCTCAAAATCTCTCAGTACAATCCAATCGCTACACACTAATCAGGCTAGATCTTGTAAATCCATGCACCGATCTCTGCCATCTGCTACCCTGCCTCTACTGCGCAATCCCTGCTGAAGAATGGCTCTAAATGAAATCGAATTGGTCTATCCTTGCTCATGCAATCCTCATTGGCATCTCCATCAATGTGTGGTGCAAAATCATGCAACACTATAGTCACAACTGATAGTCAACCTGCTCTTTCACCTACCTCTCCACTGGTCTCCACTGAAACTGTTCATTGCACTGTAGTTAACTAATGTATTATTAAGTTGATTAATGAGTTAATATTTAGTGAATTAATTAATAATTAATTCACACCACTCTCACTAGTGTATCAATCAGCTAGACTAGATACAACTATCTCAACTGTGTTTAACTAAGTTAAATTGAACATAACTCCACCAACTACCTCAATAACTCCACCAAACTCTATCACATGAGTTCTAACTGAAGTATCCATGCAATGGATCCACTTAACCCTCAGAAATATTATAATTCCTTCTGTCAGCTCCTGTGCCACACCTGTGCACTTAACTGAAGTGCTCCAAGAGAATAAGATAATGTTTAGAGTCCAAATATTATTAAGAGCTAATAATATTCGACATATCTATTTTTAGACTGGAAATCTAAAAACATATTCTGCCCAATATGTCTAAAAATAGAAGTCCATCTATTTTTTCCAACTTTACCAACCATCCAGAAATAGCTTCCTCCAACTCATATAATATGATCGACATGTCTAAAAATAGACTTGCACCAAAAATAGCCTGCGGGCCCACTTAGTGAAGGCGACTCTTCTCACTAAGCTCATCATCTTGTTGCAATCTAAACACTCCCTCTCAACAAGATAGGGATTACCTGCCACCCTAATCCTGCCTCTATGGTATTCGAATTTTCTCTTGGTGAGTGCCTTCGTCAAGATATCAGCATCCTGATCCTCCGTAGGAATGTGAAAAAGTAACATGATCTTCCACTGCACACAATCTCTGATATGATGATACCGGATGTTAATGTGTTTAGATCTATCATGAAATACTAGATTAACCGAGAGTTTTATGAAACTCTAATTATCACAATATATCACAGTAGGATCTAAGTGTGAACCGAACAACCTGACCAGGATCTTCCTCATCCATATAGCCTCACATGCAGCCAAACTTGCTGCCATGTACTCGGCCTCCGCTGAACTGAGTGCCACGGATCTCTATTTCCTGTTGTACCAAGAAACTGTTGTAGACCCAATACTGAATATCCCTCCAGATGTGCTCTTTCTGTCTGTTGGGCTCCCTACCCAATCTGCATCCGTGAAGCCATGCATCTTCACCTCATTTGACTATTTGTACCATAATCCATATCCCCATGTGCCTCTGAGATATCTCAATACATGCTTCCCCGCCTTCCAAAAGATCTCGGTAGGCTTAACCATAGCTTGTGAAAGCTAGTTAACAACATAGCATATGTCCGGTCATGTATTGACTAGATACATGAGCAAACCAACCAACTATCAGTAAACAGTGGCATCCACTACCTCTGCCGATGTAGCATCCTCTTTCCCCCAACCACCAGGAAGAGGAATGTCGATAGGCTTGCAGCCTTGCATGTTGAACTTCTCTAATATCTCTCGGGCATAATTTCCTTAAGACACAAACAATCCATCACTGCGCTGCCAAATTTCCAATCCCAAGAAATAATGAAGGAGGCCCAAGTCCTTCATCTCAAACTCCTTTGCAAGATCAGCCTTGCATGAGAGTATCAACTGTTCATCACTGGTCAGTATCAAATCATCTACATAAAGTACAATGATTAGCAACTTACCCTCCACCACAATCTGGTATAGGTTCGGATCCGCCTCACTCTTGGAGAATCCAAGACCGGTGAAATAACTGTCTATCCATGTGTGCCAAGCACGAGGTGCTTTTTTCAACCCATACAACACTCTTTTGAGCCTACAAACATGCGAGTCTCTACTAAATATCTTGAAACCTTTGGGTTGCTCTATGTACACCTCCTCCTCAATGACTCCATTGAGGAACATAGTCTTCACATCCATCTAATGAATGTGCCAACCCATCTACGCTGAGAGAGATAGGATGCTTCGTATGGAATAATACCTTGCGATAGGTGCAAAGGTTTCTTCATAGTCGATCCCCTCAATCTGTGAGAAGCCCCGGGCAAGAAATATTTCCTTGTACTTCTCGACACTCCCGTCAGCATCTTGCTTCACTTTGTAGATCCATCTCAAACCTACCACTGATTTTCCTTCCGACCTTGGGACAATCTCCCATGCACTGTTTCTGACAATCGAATCATACTCTTCCACAATGGCATCTACCCATGTAGGGTCCTCCACAGCTTCCTCGAAAGAAGATTGTTCTGTCATGATACACTTGCTCATCAGTGCCATGTATCTAGTATATCGATCAGGTGACTGTCTTTGTTTGCACTGTGATGTAGGTGCTCCTACAATATTCTCTGCATCAAGATTTAGTCTCTCAGCTTCTGTAGTGCGCTTTCGCCCTCTGATGTTTGGCACTGCATGAGTGGTTTCTTCCACTCAATGAACCTCCTCTTGTGGCTAATCCACATCCTGAGGCTCATCCTTAGGAACTAATAGTTCCTCATCTGCATGCAAGTGTATCTCCCTCTCAAGTGAACAATTCATGGCTTTCTCCTCATGAAATTTGATATCTCGTCGCACAACAATCTTTCGACTATATGGAAAATACACACGATAGTTGTGGGGTGTTTCTGTGTACCCCAAAAATACCCCAACCTCTGCAGTTGGCTCCAGCTTCTTCCTGGCATCCTTCATCACATGAATGTAAACAGGTGAGCCAAAAATCTTCAAATGAGAAATATCAGGCTTCTTACCAGAAAACGCCTCTTCGGGTGTACTCATGCTAAGTACTCTATGAGGACAACGGTTTTGCACATAAACCGCAGTGTTGCAAGCTTCAGCCCACAAGTGTATGGGAAGGCCCTGATCATGAAACATTGGCCATGTAGCACCCATGATCATTTTGTTATTTTTCTCTGTGACCCCATTCTGCTGTGGGTTATGAGGCGCTATGAGCTCTCTTCGAATTCCTTCTGCACTGCAAAAGTATTTGAATTCACTAGAGATGAATTCATCACCATTATCGCTCCTAAGAGCCTTCACCTACTTCCCTGACTCTTTCTCCACCGGTGCCTTAAACTCACAGAACTTAGAGAATGTCTCTCTCTTCTTCTACATGAAGAAGTTCCAACACCTACGATAAAAGTCATAAAAAAATATCACATAATACCTGTGCTTTTCTGTCGAAGCTACTAAGAAAGGTCCACACACGTCTGTGTGAATTCTCTCAAGGATCGTCGTGGTGTGACTATCCTTCTCATGAAAGGTGGCTTTCACAAATTTTCCCAAAGTTCATCCCTTACACTGATCTGACTGTGCAAGTGTACCCTTGGGAATCCTGGTAGAAATCTGGTGCAAAATTTTCAAAGCACCATGGTGAAGATGGCCCAATCTCCTGTGCCATAGCTCACCCTCATCCCGGCTCACCACTCCTTCTGCCTTGCCTACCATTGTTGCGTAGCCATCTACCTGCAACTGATAAAGGTTCTTAACTCGAACCCCTATCCTCCGGGTTTCACTAGTTGCCTTACTATGTAGGAAAGCCTTTCCCTCGCTAAAGACAACATCATATCCCTTGTCTTCCAACATTGCCACAAAAGTTAATATTATTCTTCAATCCTGGAACATGCATGACATCCTTCAAGATGAAAGGTTTTCTAGACTCCCTCTCAAAGGAAATGGTCCCGATACCAGTCACACTATATCTACCATCATTTCCCATCTTGATGTGCACTCCAAGATCCTTCTCATCCAGATCAGTAAACAAATATTTTTTTCTGGTCATATGGAAAGATGCACCACTGTCAAGAAACCACACTTAACCCATCATACTTGAGACCAAGCATGCGATCAATGAAAAATCCAGCTCAAACTACAAGGCTAAGGCATCTCCAACTGCAGATCCAGAAGCCTGCTTATTTTTCTTCTTCTGTGGAAAATTAGTGGCATAATGTCCATGTTGGTGATAGTGAAAGCACTTCACCTTGGACATGTCTTGCTTCTTGCCTTTTGCACCAGATTGAGAAGGATTTTTCTTGCCCTTCCCCTTCCTTGCTTTGGCATCCAAAGCAAAATTTTCTTCATCTTCATTCTTCGATGAAGATCCATCCCTGGTACTCCGCCTTATCTCCTCCTGCACAAGATCCGACCAAAGTCGCTCCCATCCCGACAGTTTCTCCCAACCATTGACAGAGTCCTCATAGGAATGCCAAATCTTCGGAAGCCCAAGGAGAGCCAAGATCACCGAGTCCTCTTCATCTACAGTAACCCCCACACTTTCCAGCTCATCCCTGCACTGGACGAACTTCGTGAGGTACTTGGTTATACTTTCACCCTTCTCCATTTTTATTTTCCTGAGTTTATCCTTGAGCGCCAAATTCCTCTGGTCGCTCTTGCTTTGGAACAAGTCTGTCAAATATTTCCACATAAAGAATGGAGAATCTTTACCATGAAGGCTGGACACTATGTGATCCTTCACACCTTCCAACAGAATCCTTCTACATTTTGTTGTCTTCTTTTGCCATGTGTCAAGTGTGGCAGCATCGCTAGAAGCAGGTTTTGGAATTTCTGCATCTATGAACTCCTTCAACCCATTATCCTTCAGCACCGCCTCCATCCTGCCCTTCCATGAAATATAATTCGAGCTTCCCTCAAGGGCATACTCCAATCACAATCCATTGAAATACATCTCAACTTTGACACCAAGAAAGCACTGTTGCAAATTCGAATTCCACTAGCACAAAACTCAACCGCTTCAATGCTTTTCAATTGCTCCAATGATCAACGCTCTGATACTATGTAGAAATTATATAACTGATATGTTATATGTCTAATATTCTCCTGATCATACAATATTTGACTTCATGCACAATACAAAATCTATTCCACCATTGATCATCATATGTGGAGATTAAATCAATTGCATGAACACATTGAAACCATAAAAATTCACACACATTAACACAGTGATTTACGGGAAAGCCTAAAGCTAAAAACCCCAACTATTTGTATATAATATATTTCATAGAGATCATGTAACAATCCTCATACAAAGCTTCTCACAAGCTCTAATTACAATCCAATCGCTACACACTAATCAGGCTAGATCTTGCAAATCCATGCACCGATCTCTGCCACCTGCTACCCTACCTCTACTGCGCAATCCCTGCTGAAGAATGGCTCTGAATGAACTCGAATTGGTCCATTCTTTCTCACACAATCCTCATTGGAATCTCCATCAATGTGTGGTGCAAAATCATGCAACACTATAGTCACAACTGATAGTCAACCTGCTCGTTCACCTACCTCTCCACTGGTCTCCACTGAAACTGTCCATTGCACTGTAGTTAACTGATGTATTCTTCAGTTGATTAATGATTTAATATTTAGTGAATTAATCAATAATTAATTCACACCACTCTCACTAGTGTATCAATCAGTTAGACTAGATACAACTAGCTCAACTGTGTTTGACTGAGTTAAACTGAACACAACTCCACCAACTACCTCAATAACTCCACCAAAATTTGTCACATGAGTTATAACTAAAGTCTCCACGCAATAGCTCCACTTAACCATCAGGAATAGCATAATTATTTCTATCAACTCCTGTGCCACATCTATGCACTTAACTGAAGTGCTCCAAGAGAATAATATAATGTTTATAGTCCAAATATTATTAAGAGCTAATAATATTCGACATATCTATTTTTAGACTGGCAATCTAAAAATAGATTTCGCCCAATATGTCTAAAAATAAAAGTCCATATATTTTTTCCAACTTGACCAACCATCCACAAATAGCATCCTACAACTCATAGAATATGATCAACATGTCTAAAAATAGACATAGTCTAAAAATATACTTGCGCCAAAAATAGCCTACAGGCCCACTTAGTGAAGGCGACTCTTTTCACTAAGCTCGTCATCTTGTTGCAATCTCAACACCCCCCCCCCCCCCCATAGTTAAATTTTGAAGGTTGGGAGGGGTCCAAAATGTGTTAATGACTGTTGGATGGATTGGGGTGGAGCAGAAATGACGAAGATATGCGAAAGGCTTAGCGATAATGGGATGTGTGCCCACGAATAGGAATGGAGGGGTTAAATGGGATGGGAGAAATAGTGAAGGAATGGCGTAGTCATAGTGAGTGGAGTATTATGGTGGGGCCAGATCACATCGCAATTGCAAACCTTTACCATGGTACTGTAGAGATAAAATCTAAACAGTCTGAAGAGAGAAACGTAGGGAGAAAGGATGTGGCATGGAGGAAGGTGGGACCCGACCGCAAATCGCATATCACAAAGTTTATGTGTGAGCAGGCGAAGGTTAAGCGTTAAGACTTTCAGTGGGTGAAGTGTGGGGGGAGGTGAAGTGGTACGGACAAGGGTGGGACTGCACCTGCAGATTGCATGTCACAAGGTTTAGCTGGGAGCAGCAGGTGGTAAATGTTAAAAGCTGCGGGGAGCAATGTGCGATGGCGAGGTAGGTGACGTGGAGGGAAAGTGGGACCCAACTGCATCACAAGTCAAACAAAATAGGTTGCGGGTGATTTAAGTGGCAATTTGTAAATTGCATGATATGTGATAGGTGACGCGCTAGTCATTGCAAAGTGTGGAAAGGCGAAAGCTAAGGGAAGTGTGGAATATAAGGGTTTGCATGCAAATTTGGTAATGCGGTGAGGTCAGACGGGTCCCACCAAATCGCATCGGTTGAAAAATAAGTTTCGGCTATGGCTTAAGAGGAAAAGGTTAAAACTTGTGCGGGGCAGTGTTGCCAATGAAGAAATGCAATGCAAGGCTTTATAAAAGGGAAAGTGAAAGGTAAGAGAGGGTAAATGAAGGTAAAGAGGGTAGATGAGATGAAGGATGGTGGAAATGAATTTTTCTTACCATTTAAGCCTTATCAGCTACATATTTCCCCTTTTTACTAAACTGAGATGCAGATTGATTCCTTCGAAGATATTTGACAGTCAGTACTGGCCTTCTTTTCTCCCTCTCCCCATTGTGTGCAGTCAGAGGCCAACATTGGCTCCATCTGGGGACAATGTGTTGTTCTTCAGTGCGTTGAGAACCTACAGACTTACATGCCTGTGCTTTTATTGGGTACATGGAGTCACAAATGCACACTGATTAGAAATTTTTTTATACCAACGGTCAAGTAGACACAAAACATAAGATGAAATGGAGGATGATATGGAAGAAGAAATGGAAAATAAAAACAATGGATGAAACAAAATGGAAACAATGGAATATGATATGGAAGATGAAATGGGAGAAATGTAAACAAAAGGGAGTATAGTGGAATGATATATACAATGGAAATATATATATATATAGTGAGCTAGATTAGCCCTCATCAGTGATGAAAGTAAAACTTAAGGAACTGCCCATTTATGGGCGCCTCAAGTATGTCTCCTTCTAGGTTCTCCAGTGTGAAAGTATTGTTTACTTTGTCCTCTACCACCGTGAATGGATCAAACCAAAGGGGGTCGAACTTCCCATGTTTCCCTTTTTCTGCTCGCTTAATATCCCATCGCAACATAAAATCCCCAACTTGGATTTCTCTATCTTTAGCTCTTTGGTCAAATAAGACTTTCATTTTCTTGATATTCTACTAGTCCGAGGCCTAGCTGTTCCTGGGTTTCATTGAAATCCACCAACTGATTCATTCTTTGGATAAGGTCATTTGGCTCCTCCTTGATTTCTTGTAAGAATCGAGCCACAAGTAATGCAAGTTTAATTGGGAAGACCTCGACTCTTCCATACACCAGCTCATAAGGGGAATTTCCTATGGATCTTTTAGTGGTGATGCGATTTTCCCAGAGTGTGAAATTGAGCTAAGAATCCCAGTTCTTTTGATTTTCATTGATGGTATTCTTCAAAATTCTCACCAGTGTCTTGTTAGATGATTCATCCAGCCCATTGCCCCATGGGTAGTATGCAGTGGAGTGTCCCAACAAGATGTTGTAGCGCTTACAAAAATACAAATTTAGCCGACTTGAAAGCCTGGGAATTATCTGTATTTTAGCTGGGCATCCAAACCTGGCTATTATGTTCTCCTCTATGAACTTGATCACCACTAAAGTTTTAGCATTCCTTATGGGCACAACTTCTACCCACTTGGTGAATTAATCTGTAGCGGTGAGGATCCATCGATGTTTATTACTAAAGGCCAGGAGAATATCTCCTATGAAATCAATTCCCCACTACTTAAAAGGTTCTTCAACAGTCACTGGGATCAATGGGAGAGGTGAATACCTTTGCTTTTCAGCGAATTTCTGACACTTCTAACAGAACCAGACACGAGCATGTACATCACTAAATAGTTTAGGCCAAAAGAAACCTGCCCTCGGGACCTTTTGTGCAATGGGTCGCTAGCCATAATGTCAGGCACATATCCCTTCGTGGAATTTAGCCATCACTTTTTCCACTTCCTGCTATGCTAAACACAATAGCAGGATCCCTACTGGGTCCTTCCAATAAATTCACCCATTTTCCATGATATACCTTTGAGACTTCAACCTTAGGGTGTGGTACTTGGCCTTATCATAGCTGTGGGGGAATCTAAGAATTAAAATATATTCCACTACATATTTATAACATGGGGAGAGAAGGTACTTCACATGTGTTTTTTTAGTGGAATATTCTATGCCTTGTTGTGCACCTGTGCCCTCCTATGCATCTCCTCCTGTCATAGACAGATTTATCCTCAGAGCTTGGCAGTTCGATTTAGACAATATTTTTGCCAGCCCTTGGACTTTAATGAGCTTGGTAGGATTTATCTTCAGTTAATACTCCTAAATCTTGGCTATCCACTTGCGCCTTATTCCTTCAGTGTCCCCCTGCACCAAGATATCCTTCACTACTGTTGTGGGAACATAGGCAGTTATAGCTGACTGTAATACATATTCCCAGAATGACTTTAGATATTTGACCAGGGCATAAGCTTGCTTCTCCAGGATATCATATTTCAGCTCGGTGTCTCGCAGGACTTGGCTAAAGAATACAATGGACTGCTCATGCCCCTCAGCATTTTTCTATAAGAGTACTATAGATATAGTGTGAGGAGAGGCAAAAGAGAAAATCATGAACAACTTCCCATAATCTGGACCAGCCAACACTAGAGCTTCTGCAAAGGCCTTTTTCATCCTGTTGAAGGAGTCCCTAGATTTAGGGGTCCATATAACTTCTTTGTTCTTCTTCAGCATCCCAGTGATGTTTCAAACAATCTCTACATAGTTGGGAATGAACCTTCTAAGGAAATTTATTCTTCCCAAGAACACCTGTACCTCCTTTTTTTTCTTGGTAAGGGAATGCCATCTATCACCTCTACCCATTTCAAGTTGATCTTCACTCCCTTCTTAGTTACTATGTGTCCCAGTAACTTTCCTTCCTCCAAGGAAAACATGGATTTATAAGGATTCAGAGATAGACCATACTTGCAGCATTTTTGAAAGGTTACATGAAGGTGCTC
Source organism: Pinus albicaulis (assembly GCA_034641835.2). Classification (NCBI taxonomy): domain Eukaryota; kingdom Viridiplantae; phylum Streptophyta; class Pinopsida; order Pinales; family Pinaceae; genus Pinus; species Pinus albicaulis. Next base: position 811,658,183 of record CM076581.1, on the reverse strand, counting down.
GATGTGTTCAACATCACTCTTTGAAAAGACAATGATTTCATATAGGTAAATCAACAAAAAATTGTCTTGCTCTCCTATGAAAGCAATGTCCATCGCACACTGAAATGTAGCGACGACATTTATCAGGCCAAAGGGAATTAGGGCTTACATGAAGGTCCCCCAATGCGTGGTGAATGTCATCTTCTTCTAGTCTTCAGGGAGAAATGCCACTGGATTATATTCGGAGAATCCATTCATCATGGACATGCAAGAGGATCCCACCACCTTTTGCAGGATGTGGTCCATCTTTGGGAGAGGATAGTTATCCTTGAGCAAGGCTCTGTTAAAATTTCGAAAATCCATGCAGAGTCTAATTTCACTATTCTTCTTCCTTACCGGCACCAGGTTCGCCATCCACTCGGAGTATCTTAACAATTATCTTTTCTTGCAAAAGCTTCTTTATTTCCTTCTCGATAGCTAGGAGGAGAAGGGGGTTGATCTATCTCAACTTCTGCTTATGAGGCTTCGCGTATTCCTTTAGAGGTATATTGTGCTGTATAATATCTATGTCAAAAGTCTTTAGATCCTAGTATGACCAGGAGAAGAATTCTTTATATGATTGGAACAGACTGAGATACTGAACTTGGTATTCTTCAGGAAGACCTTTTGATAGCTTCACCATCTTCAAATCTTCTTCTATCCCAACATTCACATCCCTGACAAGCTCTTTGAGGGTCATTTTGCTGGGGTTTACTGGGATGTAATTTTTGTCAAACAATCTCTCTAATGGCACAAGCCCCCTAGGGATGACATTCCATTTTAATTGGAGAACAAGGTCTCCAGTGAATGTCTCTTCCCACCTCATTTTTTATTCTTCACTATCATCCTCAAAGACTGAATCAATCACCATATTTGAAAATTCACCTACCATTTCCATGAAATGTTAGACCCAATCTTCATCTTCGAAGAATTGCCAATGCTTTATGTTGTCTGAAATGGAAGGGCGATATCGCACTTCAACCTCATATCTAAGAAAAGGATTCCATGGGGGGTGGAAATTACTAGTAGCCACAGGTAGGGAGTTTGCCATTCTGTTTCTATCTATTGGCATGAAATGAATATTAAATGCAAAAAAAGTAGTTCTCAACTAAATCCCATACCTCGTTCCTGTAGGCGCTGAGCCACGAGTGTTTAGTTTGGCATTGGCTCCTAACTTGTCTCACTACAAGCTCTGAATCTCCAAACACCTTGAGGTTTTGTATGTTCACATTCTGTGATGTTTGAAACCCCAAGAACATGGCTTCATATTCAGCCACATTGTTTGTGGCTTCGAATTATAGCTTAAATGAGAGGGAAACCAAGCATCCTTCTGGTGATATTAAGAGTAACCCGACCCCATTCCCTTCTTGTCAATTAGCTCCATCAAACTACAAGGTCCATATCTTGTTTTCCTTTCTCCTCATAGGATTATTTTGTATTATAGGGAAAATATCTGTTTCTTGCAGGACATCTTCATCCTCCTCAAGCATAAGACAAGAGAATTCACCTTGCTTACCATATACCGAATAATTTGTGGAACCATTGGCTTTGGTTACCATCTTCATTAATCTGGATTCACAGTATAACCTTCTTTCCTCGCCACCGAATACTCGAATAGTGGAATAAGTGAGGTCCAGTTTTATGGACCTCTAAAATTGGATCCCCAGGATATAGAAAACAAAATTCCAAACCGAGCAGGGATATTAGCTACAATGATGTCCATCACCACACTTTTGGCTGGAATTTGGGCCAGCTTTACTACCAGATATTTTATCATGCCCGAACACTTTACCCTCTTGGAATCAAAAGAATACAGATCTTTATAAGGTTTGGTAATCTACAACCCCAACTGCTCCATGACAGAAAATCACAATATATTATGTGAAGCCCTAGAATATAGCATGCAATTGTGCAGTAATAGGTCATGTATAACTAGAGACACATATAAAGGAGGAGTGATGAGTCCAAATCTTCTACATGAGGTCTAAAGACTACCATGGGTCTTTCCTCTTGTACATTGAGGCTGTCAGGGAGAGGGCCTACGTTATGGGGCAGCATGAATTGAGACACTTGGGCTTTGTATGAATGATGCTTTAGGAGCTCAATCAGGGGAACTAGGATCTTGACCTTCTGGAGGTTAAAGTCCGTGGGATCCTCTTCTGTAATGAATTATTTGGACTGCTCTTTAGCGTGATCAGGTAGGTTCAAAGCTACAAAAGATGACTTCTGGTTGGCAGGAGGTGTTATCACTCTAATAGTTCTTAAAGTTGTGAGATTTTTAGTTTAAATAATACCAGAGATAACCAAAAACCTACTTTTAAGCCTTAGGATCTATCCTTCCTAATGCTCAGAGAGGGCTCTCTCTATATGATTTAACTTTGTTGATTATATTTGATTTTATGCTAGTTATATGGGGAAAATTGGTTTTTGGGTTTTGATATGGTTTCATGGGGAAATCACTTACTTAGATGGATAACTATAGATCTGTATCCCATTGGGAAAATGGAGTCAATGTTTCAAGCAGTCAGATCAGGATGAAGCTCTAAAGGTAAATGTTTACAGGGAAAGATGGCAGAGTCACTTCAAATCTTCAAGGCTGATGATGAAATGATTTTGATCGGGATAAAACAACAACTAAGGGTTCTTAAATCTAGATTAGGAGTGAAAAGGAAAAGGTCAATCAAAATCAAGGAGCAATTATGGGATCCCTAGTCTGGATTTCAGTAGAAAATATTTAAATGATAATCAACCAAAATAGAGTGCTTTTAACAAGCTTTGAAATACAATCTCTGATTTATCATTTAGATTAAGAACACATCCATGAATAGATGGAAAACATAAGAGAATTGACAAGATAACAAGTGAAATACTTCACCGCAGTGGCCCAACACATGAATCCTGTAATATGATTCTTTATTTCCTATGATCCAGTCTGTTGACTTGAAATTGATACAAAAACCCTTAGGTTCATAATAGTATACCTACAGAAGCGTTCATAAATTAATCCACACTAAATACTTCAAATTATGAAGTATTTATACAAAAAATAGTACAAAACATCCTAGAATAAACTTAGGATTTTTTCTTGGAAAATAAATAACTTCCTGCAAGAAGATAGTGACAACTGCCTAACTAATTGCTACTTGTCCTATTTATTGAAATAAAATAGCTTGTTGTTTTGATTTAGGCTACAGCTGGACAACTGAGGTGTCCTTCACGCTTGTAGTTTCATCTTTAATCTGATTTGATATTCAATCTTTCATCTGATACACTTTTAACTGATACACTTTCATCTTGATACTCTTTGACTGCAGAAAACTGTTACTGCTGGTGTAAAAACAACTCTTTTTTTACCTTTCCTGCTATGTTTTCACTATAATATGATCTTACAGTAGATCATTTAACTTCTCCCAAAACTCATCTTTTGGAAATTTTATCTTCATAATTTTTCATCAACTTCAATGTATTTGGAAAATGTTGGTTTGTTCACAAACATGTGTTTTACTTCATGCTACAAGTAAAATAGATTTTCAAAATTCTTATACAATACTTTCCCTGTTGGGATTCCCTGCAAATCTAATTTATTTACATGCTCTTTAGAAAATTATCTCATATTTTTGTCATAATCCTTATGTTTCATCAATTTTTCATTGATTACCAGAGGATTTGGAAGGCCTTTTTGTCTTAAAATATGAAATTTAATCATAAATCTTGTTATTACCATTTCCATGTTTTGCCACTTTTCCTCTAATTGTTTCATCAAGTTGTTCTTGGATATTACCTTTCTTGCTTCAAGGATGGTCTCTGTTGTATTTGTAATTCCAATTTCATCGAGTTATTCTTTATTTTTGGAATTGATAATTTAATAATTTCCAAGGCCTCTTCAAGTTTTTTACCTACCTCGTCTTTTGTCTTCTGTATTTCTTCTTTTGCTACTTTCAATAAATCTTTCTGCTCATAGATTACCTGTATAGATGGCTAAGTATCATTGATTTCTTCAATGATATTGGAACATAATTGTTTCTTAACATGTGCCATTGTTTATTTCAAGGTTAATTATTTTTCTAATTTCTTGAGTTGTTCATTGAACCTATTGGCCTTTTGTTCTTCATTTTTGGCATTAATTTGTGTAATTTTCTTGGCATCTTCACGATTTTTAATCGGCTCCTTTAACCTGTTTATCTCATTGTTTTGGATGGACATGTCTTGCATTGCCTTTACCAATTTACTTGCCTGATATGATTGCTGTGATGTTGTTGCTGAAGACTCAGTAGCAGAAGTTATTAATGAAGCTACTAGGACTGTTGTAGCCATTGGAACATTTGGAGCCAGTGTTTCTTCCAAAATAGATGGCACTGTTGTTGTAACCACAGGAATCACAGTGGCAGGGACTTCCTATGTTTTGTTAGGTTATTTTTCTTGGACCAATTTGTCCATCTCAATGTCTATATCTTTAATCTTGGCTGTCAGCTACAAAATGAGACTCATCATCTCATATTTTTTATTGGACTCCTGTAAAACCTCCTTGGCCTAAGGATGCTCAATAGGAGGCAGTTTCAACTGTTTCTTAATTGAAACAATATCAACATTATTATTTTTAATCAATTCTTCTGCAGCTTTTATGTTTTGAGGATCATAACCTACCTCAATCACTAATTCCTCCAAGGATTTTATTCTGATATCCTTTGCATATGATGAATATTTCTCTAGTTTGAGCTGATCTCTTACATTTATCAAAGTATTTTGAAGATTTTTTGCACTCATTTCCTTAGTATTCATTGTGGAATAAATCATCTCTCCTGCTTGTTTATGGAATTAAATTTGTTCCAGATGATGAATATCCTAGACTGGTACTTCAAAATCAACCTTTTTATAATCGTATGATGATTTAGGAGTTGGTACTGTGGGCTGAAGCACTATCATCAACATCATTTTGTTCTTGTAATCAAAGGATGAAATCAACCCGTTTTGTATGTTGGGAGTCTGCTTTAAGTATTGAGAATATATTTCATTTTTTATTTCTTCATTTTTAGCTTTAATCTCCTTGTACCTTTCCTTAATGTCCATATCTTTTTCTTCTATTTTCTTTGATGATGGCACTTCTATACTATGTTGTTTTTTTAATTAATTGTGTATTAGAAGTGGTTGGCTATTGTTCCTCTTCAATTACTATAGGAGGTAAAGTATCTTTCTCTGGAATTTATGTGTCAATGACCTCAACTATCTCTTTTTCTTTGCTTACAGAATTAATCTTAGGATTTTTGTTGTATCCGAGTTTAAATTTGGTCTTTGTAGTGATCTCAGCTTTGTAAGACCCTTGTTCTCTGTTTCTTTTCATAATTCTGTCTTCTTGAGCTTGAGTCTGCAAAATGTGACTAGTGTCACTTTGCTTATCAACTTCTACTAGTGTATTCTCTAACCATTCTGATTGATTTGAGACTTTTTCAATATCAGGGTTCTTTTCATGAATGTATGGAGTTAATTTACATTTAACTCTCATTTTGATGATTATACCAAAGGAATCATAATACCAAAGAAAACTAGTGCTGAACTTAAACTCTAACAACTGATTTTCTGCCTCTGGACCTACTTCTCTGTTATTACATATGAATGGACCAACTTGATTTTTCAATTTGAATTGTGTCTTCTTCTTTGCAGCCAAGAAATTTACAGCATCTGAATTCAAAATCTGCCTTATATACTCTAGAGCGAACAACCTCATAGGGAGGTATTTTGGTAATTTGTAAGGAATTATACTTGACCTATAAACCCTTATTTCAGTGTGATTTTGGTACAAATACCAATCGCCTGCCTTTCTTTGTTCAGACAATTGTAAAATTTTCTAAATTTCATTGTTGATCTTGAGTTGAACACTATCTTTTAGAAGATTTACCAAGGGATGGATAAAAGGATCTGTGAAATCAGAATAGCTAAATTCATTTGATTCTTTTCTTATTGATGAGGTCCAGAATATGACAGATTGGGGATTTCCTTCCACATCCATCTTTTGAAGAGTTATAGGAAACTTATTAGACTAGAAATAAAGGAACATGTGGAAAATAAATGAAGAATACCTAAACACACCTTTAGTAGGCAGTTTCACTAGTTGTTCATGGATGCTATCAACAATATATTGGGAAAAATTAAAGATAAATACAGGGGGTTGGCCAGGTACAAAAATGGACAAGAAACCAACTACTAATGTATCAACATGTTCATCTGTGAAATATGCAAGGATAAAAGATAGCATGGAAATAATGTGTCTGGTTCTTTCTAAGAATTTATAATAGGAGTATGGAAGGTTGAGCTTGGGAATTTCCATATAGGATGGCATGAAAGTTTGAAAATTTTGAAATCTCATGAGAAAATCCAACTCCAAATAGAACTTAGTGATGGCTTCAATTGATAAAGGAACTTCATTAGGATCAGGCTGTAATTGAAGCATCTGGTTGATAGATTCAGTTGTAATGGTAAACAAAAAAAAAAATTCAGAATTCACAATGGCTATTTGATCTAGAGAATAACAATATTGGCATAATCTAATAGTTTCTGGGAATTGGTGAGTGTGAGGGAAAACATATTTAGGTAAATTTTATTCACAAATAAACACCTCATCAGCTTGGTCTAGTGATTTTTCTTGGCTCCAGCAATGGAGCTCAAGAAGGTTAAACTCTGTCACAGTATCTATAATTTTGAAATCTACATCTTCTAGGGGAATATGTTCCACGTCTACAACAAGAGGTTGTAGAGGGTTGATCACAATAGTGCCTTTGGAAGCCATTGATATGTTTGATTAATCAATTTCAATAATTTTAACCTTTAAAACATTGATTTAGGCCTTTAAAATACTTCTGTAAGTTTAAACAGTTTACTGAAGGTTTTTAGATATGAAAAATGTTCTATCTTTGGTCTGCAAAGGGATATTTCTGATAAATTTGACTCAAACTATCAGTTTTGTATCAAAATAGTTATTTTCCTAACCTTATAGCATCAAAAAATGATATATAGGGTTTACAGTAAAATTTATGTGATGAAACAATCTTAGAACATCAAATTTTATGCAAAAGGACTTTTGAGTACTGTAAAAAAGGCTTTGGAGGTCTCAGAGGGCTTTTTAAAGTTTGCAGATGGCTAAACTCAATCAAAGTTTGTTCTAAAATAGGTTAAGGCTTTCAGAAACTATGGAAAATGCTCAGGGTTTTTATATCTGAAGAATTTATGAAGCAAAGGGGCATTTTTTAGGCACACGGGCTTCTAAAGGATTCATTTAATAGTATAATTCTTTCAGATTTATGAATGAGTTTATTTCTCTGAAGAATACCTGTGAAATTTGGATTTTTGCTGTGAAGAAGGGTTTCTAGGGTTGGAAAGCTTTCAGAAGCTCTTTTTGATCTTTATATGCAATAGGATGGTTCTTGCAGTGATTGTAGCAGTTGAATTTGGTGATTTTTGTTTGTTTTTGGACTAAAAACAGAGGCGACAATGTTCTTTTCTCGGTCTAGAAAGGTTTTATGAGTAGAAAACAGTAACAAAAGGTTCAAATGAATGTGTTCGGGTATTTTATAAATAATTTTTTTGAACAGTGAAAGAATTTATAAAAGGTCAATTAAAAAATATGGGCAATTTGGGTGCGGGAGAGGGAATAACTGCCAAGCGATTTTCGCACGGTTAAGAAATGGTAAGCGGGATTGGAAGGATCGATGCGATCCAACATAATTGGGACGCGTGGAGGTGAGATAAAGCCTTAAAAATGCTTTTATCGCAAGGTTCAAACTTGTTTAACGTTTGTGCAATGAAATCTGTGATGTTAGATCTACACCATTAGATCTAGCAGAAAGGAGCGAACGGTTGAGATCATGCGATGAAGCTGCGGGGTTGAAAGGAGTGGGGCCCAGGATATGTATGCGGCGAGAGTGTAAAATGTATGAAAATATAAGGTTTTTATACATAGTTTGGATATGGAAATAATAGGCGGGTTAAGGTTTTATATAACAAATGAAATGAATATAAATGTAAGTTTAGCATTGGGTAGGATTAATATATAATGAAACAATTTTAACCTATGAAATGAGCGGAATATATATCACGTGGATAAAATGCACCATAGATTAAAACTATAATATGGGTTTGGGATATATATTTAAAAGGATTTTCATATAATACGGGCTAAGGGTAAAATATAGGATTTTATATATAAAGTTAATGTTTAGTAATGAAGTGCAATGAGGGAAAATATACTAATCTTAGTATAAAACATGATATAGGAATGAATTTCATTGTTGTGGGTCCCTTCATAATGTTTTTTTTTACACTTAGGATATAGTATTTTTTGGGTTTTTTGGCTAAAAGGGGAATTAGTCAAAGGGTTTTACTTTCGTTAAGTAAAATGAGTTTTACACCTAAGAAAAGTGGATTTTTTGCAAGTGAAACTGAATGATAATGGGAAAATAGGGAAAAATGAAGGGGAAATAATAAAAATGGAAGGGATGAAGTATTTTTACAAGGGAATGAATTTTTTGAAGGAATTTAGTAATTGAATGACCAATTTCTTCTTTATCCATGATTTTAAAAACTGCTTCTGCCTACCCATATGCTACCCTAACATTTTTTCTTCATTTTTCTTTGGTGCATTTGAGCTTGCAATCCCTTATTTATTTTTCTTTTCAAAATAGAAAACTAACTAATTCTATCCTTACTTCTTCCAAGGGCTTAAATTAAGTTGTTGAGCTCCTTATTATTTTCTACCTAACTACTGATCTGCCAAGATTAAGCTGTTTGGCTAGATCTTTATTCTTTATCTAATAACATGGAATTTAAAGCATGAGAGGTTAAGATTAAGATATTTAACCTTCATGGATTGTGGCATTGTAAAAATCTACACACTTTCATGTTTTATTTTTATGCCCCTGGATATTTAACCTTCATGTTTTATTTTTATCTCTTTTTTGTTTGGGGTCCATTTTTCTATTCTTTTTTATATTTTTCTTTCAAGTCCTTTAATTTTTCATTTAGGACTTTTACCCTCTTTACATTTTTTATTTTTCTAATATTGGAAAACAATTTTCATAAAGCAAATTATGTACATATTACAAGACTTAATCAAAATCAATTCAAAAATTATGAATCCTATTATTATAGGACCCTAACAGTGGCTCCACATGGGGATGACATTTCCTAGTGAAATGTCAAGAACTTTGAGACTAGTAGCCTTTGAATTTTGACTGTGTTGGCCTTGGAACTGTTTTATGAGCTCTGCAATTATTCATATTTATAATATTTTATCCTTCAAAGCTTAGGGCCTTCTCTTCGGGCTTCAACTTTGTTAGAAAAATATCCAATCCATTATAAAATCTGCAATGTTATCTACAATGATTATAGTAAACAAAGTGAACTATTATTGATTATGAGGAATAGTGATGCTTCAACATTATAACATTGACAGGTCCACTTGGCAGATCTAATCCATCCAAATCCTTCAAAAAATATTCATTTTTACCTCTGTAACCATAAATAATATAAGGTCCTTTCCATAAGAAATCAAACTTCCCATGTTTACCTTTCTCTTCTCTCCTTGAATCCCATTTTCGAACTTTGTCACCTATATAGAAATCATCTTCCTTAGTCATCTTATCAAATATATTTTTAATATTTTCTTGGATAACTTGAGACTTAAGATAAACCTCTTCTCTGGTTTGCTACAAGTGTATGCTTTGGTTAATTCTTCTTTGAATATCATTGGTTTCAACTTGAAATTCTTGGATTATCTTCATTACTGGTACTCCTAAATAAGATGGAAAAACAACACCCATCCCATAGACAAGTTGGTAAGGGATGTACCAATAGATTTCTTTGTGGTAAGTCTATCTTCCCATAAGGAATTTACTAATCTCTTGTTCCAAATTTTCTTTTTTTCTTCTAGTAGTTTCTTGATGATGTTGATAAGGCTTTTATTGGAGGACTCAACAAGACCATTACCTTGAGGGTAATATGTAGTAGAATGGCCGAGGGTAATGTGGTACTTATGACAAAATTCAATCATATTTTTGGACTTGAATAAAGCTACATTATCAGTGATGATATTTTGGGGGCATCTAAATATTGAGAGTATGTTGTTTTATAAAAATGAGATTATGACAGTGTCAGTGGCTTGCCTGGAAGGTATGGCTTCTATCCACTTAGTGAAATAGTCTGTGACTGTCAAAATCCACTTGTGTTGGGTTGAGGATGGAGAGTGAATTTCACCATTGAAGTCAAAACCCCATTGTTGAAAAGGCATTTCTACTGAGATGGGTTTTAAGGGCAAAGGTAGCAATTTTTTCTTTCCTTCAAATATTTGGCACTTGTGATAGGAAGTCACATACTTTTTTACATCTACAAACAAGTTAGGCTATTAAAAACCATCTCTCAAGATTTTATCTACAATAGTCTTCCAGTAGAGATGTCCTCCACAATCACCTGGATGAAACTCTTCCAAAAATTTATCAGCACCTTCTTTAAGCAAAAAATTCAATAAAATTCCACCATGATCTTTCCATAATAGTTCATTATCTATGATACAAAATCTCATTTCCTTTGACTTTAAAAATATAGCTTTGGTTCTTGATAATCTAGGTGGAGCTTGTAAATTTAGTAATACAAATATATATCTACATACCATGGTGACTCTAAAAAGGCTTCACTAATCTCTGAAGTCGCCATCTCTTCCCGATCATCTATTTGGGCAATAAAATTAATATCTAAAGCATGAAAATTTGATTCAGCCATGATTTTGTATAAACCTTGACCTTTTATGAGTTTGGTGGGTTTGATTTCTATGTCATATTCGAAAATGGTGGCAATCCACTTGCCTCTTTTACCATCAGGCCCATTCTATGTTAAAATGTCCTTTACAACTGCATTTGGAACATAAGAAATGGTATGTGAATAAATAATGTAAACTCTAAAGTCCTTGATAGCATTTACTAAAGCTGGTACATGCTTTTCCATTATGTTATACTTTAAAGTGGCATCTCTAAGTGATTTGCTAAAAAAATCAATGGGCTGCTCAAAGCCCTAATCATATCCTCAGTAGTAAAACTACAACAATAGTGTGTTCTAAAGCAAAGGAAAAAATAATGAAACCCTTTTTAAATTCAAGAATTATAAGGACTGGTGTTTTTTTCAAGGCTTGTTTAATTGATTCAAATTATTTCTTGGCCTCCATGGTCCATTTAAGTACTGAGCCTTTTTTCAACATATTGTTAAGTTCTCTAATTATTTCAGCTAGATTTGAGATGAATCTTCTAAGAAAGTTGATTTTATCTAAGAAAGCTTGTAATTCTTTAATATTCCTAGGAGGACTAATGTTTAGAATAGCCTCTATTCTAGCTCGATCTATCCTAATTCCCTCTTTAGATATGATATGTTTTAATAATTTACCTTCTTCCAGTCCAAATAAAGTCTTTTTAGGATTTAGAGAGATGCCAAATTTCCCACATTTGAGAAAGACTTGTCTAAGATGATTTAAATGTTCATTGTCAGTCTTTGAAAATACAGTAATATCATCTAAATAAATCACAAGGAATTCATGAATCTCTTTAGCAAAGGCTATATCCATATCTCTTTAAAAATTGGATATTGCTTTCATTAATCCAAAAGGCATTTTCACATACATGAAAGTGCCCCATGGAGTAGTAAAAGAAGTTTTATTTTGATCTTCTGGTCGGACTAGAATCTGGTCATATCCAGAGAATCCATCAAGTAATGAAATTCTAGAAGAACCAACCACCCTATGTAGAATGTGATCCATCTTGGGGAGAGGGTAGTTGTCTTTTAAGGACACTTTAGATAAATTCCCGAAATCAACACACAGTTTTATTTCTCCTATCTTTTTCCTAGTGGGAACTAGATTTGAAACCCAATAAGAATATCTGATGGGTGAAATTATTTGGGCTTCATACATTCTCTTGACCTCTTTCTCAATTAAAGGAATAAAAACAGTATTTATCCTTCTAAGCTTCTGTTTGAAAGGTTTTTGATCTTCTTTTATGGGTATTTTATGCTATATTATGCTAGTGTCATAGGATTTTAAGTCCTCATAACTCCATGCAAATACATCTTGAAATTCCTTAAACAGAGCTATGAATTTTTCTTTTTCTTCATGACGTAAGGCTTTTGAAAGTTTAATTATCTTAGGCTTTAACTCTGTTCCTATATTACACTCCTCAATATCAGATCTTAATGGCTCCATCTTAGGATTCCTTGCAACATCGTTAGAGTCAAAAATGTATTTTAAAGGGGCTAATCCCTTAGGTAAAAATTTGTCCTTGAGGTTTAAAATGTCAGAATCATCATCTACTAACTCTTCAATCTCTACTTTCTCTAAATTATCTATTTCTACTTAAGTAAATTTAGTAGGTTTAGAAAAACCAAAGTTATTTACATCTACATTGTTTAAATCAATATCACTATCTATGTTCTGATATATTGTACAATCTCTGTCTATATTACAACCCTGAAATTCTCCTTCATTATTCATTAAATGATAAATCTATTCATCCTGTGCAAAATAATTGCTAATATTTAAGATTGTCTGGTATTAGGCCTATGTTTAAATTTTGTTGTATATTTATGATTTGGTTGAAATGAAAAATTATAGGTACTAGAAAAAGTTGTTAAGCTGTGGGCCTGTATATTCTATTTTCTAGGAATTGCAGCAAAATCACATTCAAGCAGTTCCTTAATCAAGTCTAAAACTGTAATATCCCAAAAGGGAGAATGCAATAATACTTCACACAATATAAGAACTTACAACAAGATAAACAATAAATCTTAAGAAAACATTAGAATTTACAGAGAATATGAGCCATTTTATTATATTGGAGAAGAATCAATTACACAAAGTATGAAATGTGAGTATATCTAGCTAAAAAGTTGGTCTAGAATCACCTAGAAAACATGTTGTAGCAGGTACAACGTAACTGGAGAGGCATTGAACCAAATTCTGCGCATATAGTTGCAGGCTCAAAAGGAAAATTTAGATCTACTCAAATCTGGAGCTTAGATGATGCCAAGATTCAAGATCTGGCCAATGTGATGGATTCCAAAGATAATCTAGAAAGGATCTTCCAGATCTGCAACTTTGGAAAAATCACCTCCCTAGGATTTGATCCTTGATCTACTAGGAAATACAAATCTGAAGCTAGATCTGACAAACAGATGGTTGAAATATGATATCAGATCAGATATCTACTTGAAGGGTTGATCCCTTCTTCAGATCTATGAGCTAGAAGCTCTAGATCTAGGTTCTCAATCCTCCAATGATGATTGCAGCTGCTGCAACACAACTTCCTCTGGAAACTACGCTGTGAGGGAAATAGAGGCCTTCTGCCTGCTAAGAAATGTTGCAATAAGCTCTAGGCTAATGGAAACAATGATGGAAATGTGAGGGGATGATCCCTCACAGGATTTCTAGTTGAAATACTAGCAACTTCTTTCCTCCTTTTAGATCTGCAAAATGAACAACGTTATTCCTTAAGGGAATACTGCTGCTAGGAGGTCAATAAATTTTGGCTTGATGCCAGATCTGCAATGAATCTTTTCGAAGCTGATATTTAAGCCCAAGGTGATAGGAATAATTCCTCACTAGTTCTCCAGTTGAAGTACTCAAGACAACTTCCTCCTTCCAAACTGATCTCCAGAAATCTACAATTTCTGAATATGAGTGTTCTGTAGAAAGTAGGAAAAGGAGATGGCACTTAAAGCCTAATGTATAATGAAGTAAAATTATATTTCTAGAGCTGCTTTAGGAAAGAGGTGGGATTCCCAACCAGGAACACCCTGTGATAAACAACACCTACAACTCTGCTAAACAACCCAAGAAAGCAGTGGAATGTCACATGACAATTGCAAATCTGAAAAGATCTTACATCAAGAAATAATTAGCATGCCCTCATCCTTGCCTTCATCTTCTTTAAATAAAATTTGAGCCTTCCCAAGCCTTCGCCCTCATATATACTGCACATTGTATGTATACAAGATCCTCCAAGTGGGACTGTGTTGTTTGACCAAATCAACCATCATGTCTAGGTGCAATGTACACCTTCCATCAAGTATGCCTTGTTGGAACAACTTCCTCCCTCACTTTATCATGAATGTCCCATGATATTTGACATCTTCAAGGTCTTGTTTGACTAAATCATCTTTGTTTGATCCTATCAAGATCTTAGTTGACCAAATCAACCTCCATGATCTATCTCACTAATGAGACAGGTTCTCGAATTTCATTCACATTAGTAGTTGCTCAACTACCTTCTTATTCAGATCTAGGCTAAATTAATCCACATTCACACACACAAAAGTGGATATTTATTCATATTGAGGATTGTGGGTCCATCCACCCTCTTAGTTACTTAAATTTTTAAGAAAACCAAGGACTCTAATATTCCAAATACGATGTGAAAATTTGGGAATATTACAGTCCCCCCCGGAAAAAAGTTGCTTGTCCTCAAGCAACTCAAAAATTAAATGCAAAGCCATCTATCACCCTCTAAATGGCATCCACATAAGGAAGGATTCCTCCATTTTCTGCAATGGGTTATGCATGTTTGGTTCCGAAGTTGTCTTTTAAAAACATAAATAATGACCTCCAACCGTTTGGTTAGATGTCCTCCTTCCATCATGAAGTACCAAGTGAAAACCATATGATGTCCAAAATCATCATCAATACACGAGGGACATAAAATAAGGTGGTTCTCTTCACAAAGGAAAAGCTCCATCACACAATACATGTCTCCATCCCATGTTTTATGAAGTAGATTGAGCATTGATATGCTCTCATACTTAGCCCTGTTGGCCTTGTTGGATCCAAGCATCATTCGAATGTTATGAAAAATAAGAAGGAAAGGAGCTATATGGGTAGAAAAAAATGTCAAACCATATTCTCCTAAAAGTAACCACTGGAGTAAGGCCCTTTGCTGCCATCCTCCATCCCCTCCATGTAAGATGGACAAGCCAAACTCCCCCAAAAACAACCAAAGAAACAAGAGATCTTGCTTATTTCTCTCCTCCTCTTGTGCATCATGAAGCAAAAACATACTAATGGACATTTGAGATGTCACATCAACCCAATACAAAGAAACATCATCAATGCACATCATGAGAGCATCATGCCAAGATTTACCCAAGACAAAACACATAGACATAGGAGATGTCATGTGGTGCCCAATCTCTCTCAAGTGAAACAAAATTGAACATGCCTTCTTTTGCTGCATACTATCATTGGTACACAAGGCATCAATTAGAAAATCATGAGCTATTGGGTGGTAACCATACTCACCCAAGAGCAGCTAGCGCAGCCATGCCTCCTTTTTAATTTCATAAGTGTTCTTTAAGGCATGGATCAAAAAAGAAGGAGCCTTTGGGTAGTGAAAAGAACCTCCCAAGGGAAACCAACTTAACCAAGCTTGCTGGCCCATGTAAATTTGCAAGTGGTCATGCAACCCCTTGCTTATATTCCTTATCTAATCATCCCAACATGGAAGATGAATGATGTGTTTCATAATCATGGTATCATCCCTTTGTAGAATACCATCTTCCCCAAACTGATGAAGAACTTTTCACTCCATGAAATGTTGAAGTGCACCTCCAATGAGATCTCTTAATGAGACCTTCTTCTCATCCATGGCCTTCGAAGACCAATGAGGTTCTGTTGTAGGTAGAAGTTTCTCTTTGAGCTATGATATGCTCATTGAGAAAGCGTTGTAAATAAAGGAGAAAAGGTTTCTCATATCTAGATGTCTACGATTCATCATCTTGCCCTCCATTTCTTCATGAGTGAAGATACCTTCAGAATGATCCAAGAATAATGGGGCCTCATCATTATCACTGCTTCTAAGTGACAGCATTGTAGATCTGCAAGGTAATACATAAACTGTCTCAAAGAAAGGTACAATACTGATCTCACAACCAGCCATTGTACAAAGGATTATGCTCATCCCTTCATCTAAAATTCTACACTTCAACTCAAGAGGTTTAATGTATCTCATCCATGACAAACTGGGATAGATTTTCATCTCCTCCTTGATTAGATCAAGGGTCCTCTGTGCTGTGATATGTTTCTGCTCCCAATTAGCACTATGTTCTAACCCTTGGTTATGCATTGGTCCTGATGGCATGTCCCCATAAGTTTCAATAGGATATATTGAAAAAATAGGTGATTAATGTATATGCATACCTTGGATCAACTGATATGTGGGAACCTATTGACAAAACACAAGATTTCCTCCAACCGAGACAATAGTGCCTCCAACTGTAGGTAAGAGTGATAGCTACTCTTCTCCAAGTGTACTAATGCTGGAATCTTCATCCTCTTCCTCATGCATCTCCTGAATCATGCATGGGACTCCATGTGTTAAGAGCTCAAGACTATCTTGCAAGGATGCAACTGTCTC
Organism: Pinus albicaulis; assembly: GCA_034641835.2. Taxonomy (NCBI): domain Eukaryota; kingdom Viridiplantae; phylum Streptophyta; class Pinopsida; order Pinales; family Pinaceae; genus Pinus; species Pinus albicaulis. The sequence goes on along the minus strand of CM076581.1, from coordinate 811,641,735 downwards.
TTCTCCGGATGTAAGTACTTCTACAGCTGGTGGTGAATGTAGTGACTTCTTGTCCAGAGTGACAAGATTGACATCCTCCTCCTTAGGAATTGTCTCTTTGTAGCACATTTATGTCTTCTTCACATCAAACTTATTTCTCAACCTGTGAAAGAAATCTAAATATTTAGTCACCTTTGCATGGTCCATGTGACTAAACCACCAATCATTGGCTTCATCTAAAAGATGAAGTGTTGTAATTTGGACAGCCTCTTCTTCAGCTACAGGATGTAGCCTGAAAAATATATCTAACTCTCCCCTCCAAGCCTGAACAGTGCTTGAGGAAGATCCATAAAATGTAGGCAAATAGAATCTATTATGCCTCTTTCTTCTATTGCTGCTATAAGATCCTCTTTCTTCCTTGATTTTGAATAATTGTTGGAGAGTTATCTTCTCCTTGAATTCTATAGACCGTGCTTTGTACTCTTCAATATATAGACTGAGAGTCTCATGAGTTTGAGTTTCATTCCTTCCTTCACTTCTATACCCTTCACCTTCTTCAAAGAAAGTGGGCATAGTTGATCTATGATGAGATCTAGGATTCTCTAGTTTTCTTCTTTCCTGATAGGAAGTGTTGGGGCCTTCCTCATCACATCTTCTTCTTGGATCTTGTTTCTTCCTTCCCTCTTTCATTTGATAGACCTCCTTAGAGAGATATTGCATAGATCTACAAAAATGAGTGGAAACGTTTTCTTCCTCCATGATAGATATCATTTATCTTCTCCTTCCTTAGATGAAAAAGATGAACTGTCCACAAGCTGAGCCAAAGATCATGCTCTAATACCACTGTAATATCCCAAAAGGGAGAATGCAGTAATACTTCATACAATATAAGAACTTACAACAAGATAAACAATAAATCTTAAGCCAACATTAGAATTTATAGAGAAGCTGAGCCATTTTATTAGACTGGAGAAGAATCAGTTACACAAGGTACAAAATGTGAATATATCTAGCCAAAAATTTGGTGTAGAATCACCCAGAAAACATGCTATAGAAGGTACAACGTAACTGGAGAGGAACTGAAGAAAATGTTGTGTTATCCCTTTAGCAGATTATGAGCATATAGTTGCAGGATGAAAAGGAAAATGCATATATATTCAAATATGGAGCTCAGATGATGCCAAGATTCAAGATCTGGACAATGTGATGGATTCCCAAGATAACCCAGAAAGGATTTTCCAGATCTGCAACTTTGGAAAAATCACCTCCCTAAGGTTTGATCCTTGATCTGCTGGGAAATACAAATCTAAAGCTAGATATAACAAATATATGGCTGAAATATGATATCAGGTCAGATATATGCTTGAAGGAGTTATCCATTCTTTAGATCTATGAGCTAGAAGCTCTAGATCTAGCTTCTCAATCCTCCAATGATGATTGCAGTTGCTGCAACACAAATGCCTATAGAAAATGTACTGTGAGGAAAAGAGAGGCCTTCTGCCTACTAAGAAATTCTGCAATAAGCTCCGGGCTTATGGAAAAAATGATGGCAATGTGAGGGGATGATCCCTCACAGGATTGCTAGCTGAAATACTAGCAACTTCCTTCCTCCTTTTAGATCTGCAAAATGAACATCGTTATTCCTGAAGGGAATACTGTTGCTAGGAGATCAATAAATTTTGTCTTGATGCCAGATCTGCAATGAATCTTGGGGAAGCTAATATTCAAGCCCAAGGTAATAGGAATAATCCCTCACCAGTTCTCCATCTGAAGTACTGAAGACAACTTCCTCCTTCCAAACTGATCTTCAAAAATCTGCAATTTTTGAATATGAGTGTTTTGCAAAAAGTAGGAAAAGGAGATGGCGCTTAAAGCATGATGTATAATGAAGTACAATCCTCTTTCTAAAGTTTCTCTAATAAATAGGTGGGATTCCCGACCAGAAACACCTTGTGCTAAAACAACACCTACAATATCTGCTAAACAACTCAAGAAAGAAGTGGAATGTCACATGACAATTGCAGATCTAAAAAGGTCTTACATCAAGAAATAATCATCATGCCCTCATCCTTTCCTTCATCTTATTTAAATAACATTTGATCCTTCCCAAGCCTTGGCCCTCATCTAGACTACGCAGTGTATGTGGAAAAGATCTTCCAAGTGGTACTGCGTTGTTTGACCAAATCAACCATCATGTCTAGGTGCAATGTACACCTTCCACAAGTGTGCCTTGTTGGCACAACGTCCTCCATCACTTTATCATGAATGTCCCATGAAATTTGAAATATTCAAGATATTATTTGACTAAATCATCTCTATTTGATCCTCTCAAGATCTTAGTTGACCAAATCAACCTCCATGATCTATCTCACTAATGAGACAGGTTCTCCAATTTCATTGACATTAGTAGTTTCTCAACTACCTTGTTATGTAGATCTAGGCTAAATTAATAAACATTCACACACACAAAAGTGGATATTTATTCATATTGAGGATTGTGGGTCCCTCCACCCTCTTATTTACTTAATTTGTTAAGAAAACCAAGGACTCTAATATTCCAAATATGATGTGAAAATTTGGGAATATTACAAGAAAAGCATCTCTATATCGACTTAATCTTGGATTATATACAGAATATTCTCCTATTATCTATTTCACAATTAAATCTGAGTCTCCAATGATTGACACCCTTTTTGCTCCTAAATTCTAAAAATATGCAGTCCTAAAATAAGAGCTTCATATTTAGCCATGTTATTTGTGATTTTGAAATTTAATCTAAAAGCATGACCTTCTACATGATTTTTTTCCATATTGTGTATCCAAACTCATGCTCCTGCTCCTAATTTGTTAACTGATCCATCAAATTCTAGGTGCCACAATGATTCATGTTATAGGTCAATTTAGGCACCATTCCCAATGACCTGGTTAACTGGGAATCATCTCCAGGACCAATGATTAAGGGTCTATCATTCCCTATCATTTCAGTTGCTACATGCCCTAAGACAAGAAACAAGACAAATCAAGCAAGACTTTCATCAAGCAAAGGTTTCGCATGGTTTGAAGCTTGTTATATAGCATATGAGAGCTCACTAATGCAGGATCTAAGGGGCCTAAGTGTGTTGCATATGCAGGTAGCCTCATGCAAGGTTGCTTTACAAAGCACTTCCCGACATTCATAGGTGTGTTGGTCACATTGGGAATGAAATTATCATTGTTCCGGAATCTCCACTTGGCCAGTGCCTTCTAGAAGAGTTCACATGTGTCAAGCTTTGGATCCAAGTGTCCATTTGACAGCTACATGATTGGAAACATGTCTTGCCTATTTTTGGAAATTTATTGATTGCAAAACAACCTACAGTTCATCTATAAATTGAACACAGATCTAAGTGCTTGAGAAGGAAGAATTTGAGTAGAGAAATGATGGAGGATTTTCAATTGAGAGCTAGATTTGTGAATCTGTTGCTGGAGAGATTTATACTGTGATGAGGCTTGGGAACATTGCTGGAAGGTCACTTCAAATCAGTCACTAGGTTGTAACCTCTCCTTCTATCATCAATAAAGAGTACTACTTATTTTTCCCTATATGCATCTGTATTGGCTTTGATTTTCCATATTGCAAGATCTTGGTTGATGTATATGGTTTATGCTTTACTGATTTAGTTAAATTTCTTGAATAGATATCTATATTATTGCATCTTCTGATGTTTTAGTGTTCTTTCTTGCAGGAAGCATTCAGATCACAAACCACTTGAATTTGAAGCTGCAACAGAAGTGACAAAAGGAGCCATTTGGAACCGACTGAACAAGTAAGCCTCCAATCATCTCTGTGTATCTATTCTAAGTTAGGAAAAATAGTCATATAGTCTTCCACATGTTTTTATAGACTAGAACATGTGTAAGGAAGCGTGATTTATCTGTAATTCACAATTTTGGCCCAACAAATTGGCGACTCCACTTGAGAGAATTTCTCTTAGTTCTAGGTGTTTTAGCCTCTGATTTTATTTTTTTATCCACCCAGTAGCTATTACAAATAAAGATTAAACTTTTTCAGAGGTTAATTTTCAAAGACAGTGAGTTAAACAATAGCATTTTTCTTTGTTTACTGCACCCAACTCACCCTTAGACCGGACACAATGCTTTGTAGAGCACTGTCTCCCTTCCTACCATGCGTTGCAAAGCACTGTCTCCCCTTGGAGACTGCATTGACTCCTGAAAGTGACCAAATTCCCTTGAATTTGACTTTGCAACTTGCTTCAGTTTTGTTTGCTGCTGTGTTCTAAAAATTTTGATGCTCAATTGAGCAATAAATCTATATACTTCTTCCTCCTTTGGCTGAAAATTTGGTCAATGTTGTTTTAAAAAAAAAATTCTTTATCATTCACAAGTTGATTTCAAAGTATTTTTATGGTCGCATTAAGAATCATTTGCTTTCGAAATATGAAATTGTCATAAAATATTCATTTCCTTGATAGGAGAAATTGTTGTTGAAATCCTCGTTTTTCCTTCAAAATAGAATTTGTCATTTGTATTCTTCGTTTCTCAAAAGTAAAAAGCATTTGAATTATTGATCTAGTGCACCTAGTTTCTTTTCTGCATTCATAACATTAAGGAAACTGAAAAGAAAAACTTGCATTTTCATGTAGGATTATGTGTGTTTTGCAAAAGGAACATTAGGAAATCTGCATTTAGTTTTTTATTCATTGATTTTGTTTTTGTTCATTGATTTGTTTGCTCACGAAATATTTTCTCTCTTCCCTTAGTAGCTAGGTTCTTCATTGAAAAAGCTGAAAGTGAAAGTTTTTTTTATCATTCTTAGCTTGCATTTTAGAAATTTCATATACATCATCGCGATGAACCTTTGAAAGGAAAATTGTTAAGCAAGATCAACATAAAATAAATCTCAATTTACTTAACAACGCATTGGAACCATAATGATAACATTTAGAAGGTCTAGGCTAGAGACGTGTTCCCGTGTCGTAAAACATAGCAGCTGTAGTTAAATTTTCTGCGATACATTCTGAGTGTGATACCTCACTCCACGTACGTAAGTATATTGTAGCTCTTCCATGTAATTTTGGGCATATTGGGTGGTGTTACAATACGATATGTATAAAGGGGTGCTCTCACTGTGCGGTTTCACATCAGGCAGCGCTAATACATACTTGGGCCTCCACGTACCTTCGGGTATATTTGGGAGGAAAAATTTTAGGTGCTATCCATCCATATGGAACCAAGTCAGATGCCTTGAAATTGTGATACACTGAACACAACATTCGGGGAGATTACCTACCCATACTTCTTGGTTCGCCAGGAGGTATTCTGTAGTTCACAGTTTCTTGGTAAACCCTTTTGCCTAGCATTACCCTCTTTTTGTTTATTTGTTTTTTGGATAAAAAAAATCAGTAATCGTGGAAGAAAAAAATCCTATCCCCCATCATTCGCGTAGATTAGCTTTAAAACTGCCTTTACCACCGGAAGTTACTTTTGGTAGGCGAAGGCGATCACGATCTATCGAATCAAGTACAATTTGTACCTCTGGCGAAACATCATCTTTTAAACCAGAGTTGGCTCAAATTGTTTCCACACATCCTAGTTCATTTATTGTTGTCCAAAAAGAGTCTTCACAGCTACCCATCGTCACGATCCATTCAATCGCTGAGACCATACCTCCTGGACTTGATGTTGTTCAATCAAAAATTGATCCAGATCCTACCTCTTCTTTGCCAGAAAATATGAATCCTGAAGTCAAACAACCAGAATTTTTTTCCTATGTTGGTCACTCCATAAATTTTTGTAGCCACTGAAACTCCTATTTCACACAGCCAACCATCTGAAATATATTTTGGGCCTGACGGTGAAGTTCTTCCTCTCGATTTAATTGTGATTGAAGAAATCCAACAAGGCGATACACCTTTAACTCCAACCCATTTTGGGGGGGAACCTTACCTGTATCAGTATTTTCCTCAATCATTTCCATCTGATTTTGTTGAACCTATTTCCATTCAATCTCCCGTCGATTTTCGAGGGTATAAATTTTGTCACACAACCATGTCTGAACCAACATCTTCGGTTGGGTCTACTATTCCAATTACGTAAGCTCCTACCCTCGCTACTCTGTCAATGTGTTAGCCACCAATAAAATTTGGCATATCAAATGGTGGCTAAAACATTTTGGGAGCCTTCAAGGAACAAATTTTATTGCAAAAAATGTTGTCTCTTGAAGACTCATGAAGACATCATGCCCTCTATCCAAAACTTCACTGCTGTTTCCATTTCCAACTCAGAAATTCTACTGTCTCCCATGAAGAAAGACTACTGCAAAGGCCATTTTTCCCTTCCTTCCACTTCAATACTAACCTCCATTTTTACCCCATTTCATTCCCATAAAATTCCTCTATTTTTCATTTTTCCCCATTTCCCCTTCATGAAATCCGCTTTATAGAGCTTAAAACTCCTTTTTGACTCTGCCGAAACCCCCAAATCCATTGAAAACTTGAAAAAAATTCATTAAAAAACAATTTTTTTGTATTACAGACTTAAGGCCCCTTGGGATAAGTCCTAACCACTTCCCCATTATATGCCCTGGTGTTAGAACCAGGCACTAAGCCATTTAAGCGCTCATCGCATCGAAAAATTCTTAGCACACAAATCTTTTGGTCAAGTTAAAAGTTTCGATGTGATTAGATTTTTTGTTCATAGCCCCCGATCCCATTAACCGCTTCATATAACCCTCGTGCCTACAATCGGGCACTAAAACATTGGAATAAACCCTTCCAATTGATATTTTCATTTGTAAATTAAAAAAACCCACTTTCCTAAAGTTTTGGTCTAAACCCGCCGGAGTTATGTTTTTTAATGAAAAATGGGTAGATTGAAAGACCCGCATCAAAAGTTCCGATGCGATTTAAGCCCCATTGTATTAAACTCTGCCCTCCACTTCACTCCATATAACTTACTCCTGAGACCAAGACTTAAGGATCCCAAAGTGCTAATCGCATCGGAGAAAATCAAATGGTTAGATTGAAAGACCAATTCTGACAGTTCCGATGCGATTGGCCCTCATATATATTAAGCCTCGGGCCTTCGCATTCCATATAATCAAAGGCCCCGCAGACAGGAGCCTATCCATTTCATATGTATATATCCCGCCCCTATACATAAAACCTTTGTTTTATGTTAATTTTTGGTTTTCGTATGTTATAAAGGGTTTTTCCACCAGTACATTACTTGCGATAATCTTCACCGTTGATCTTAAGCCGATCAAACGGCCCGTGCTACATCGCATTGCAATTTTTGTTGGGTGCATTTGTTTCTCCCCTCCGATTGGTGATTCCCCGATCAGTCATTAGCCGTTGATCTCCTCCCCTATTTCCTTTGATCCAACGACCTTCATTCACTCCAATCACTAATCTTTCCTATGCCTTTTGAACCCCTTTAATTCATTTCCCACCATCGATCTGATCTGCAGATCGATGGTCAGTGCTCAATCGCTTCATCGCACACCAAGTTCTTTGCCCCTCTAATTTCCAAGTCCCGATTGCATCTGGGCTGTCCACGTGTCCAGATCAGACGATCTAGATTGATCCTCCGACTTTGGTTATATTTTATACACCCTGCTCCTAATGTTTTTTTGGCAAATCACAGCCGTTGATATTTGTAGATCAACGGCCCTTATTAACCCGTCTTTCGTCATTGTATTATTCCGTTTATTCCCCAAATCAAATCCTGACCATTGATCTGTTTGATCCAACGGCCCAGATCGAAACCACCCATCCTCATTCCGCCTGCGCATCTATCTCATATCGTGATCATTCTCCTCTGTTGGATCTGAGGTCCTAGATCTAACGGTCCACACGCCAAGTCACATGACTTTCATCACGAAATTTATTTTTCCAAAGGGCATGCGAAATGGGTGGTTTTCTAGTGCCAAGTGTCGGTTGGGGATGCATATCACGTTAAGAAAGGAAAAACTGCCTCCCCACCTTTTCTCCACACGAAACCAGTGGTTTTACCTCCCTGAAAGCACATTCCCTATTTTCCCTTATGTGTTATCACGCGCGCCCTCCACCGTTGATCTTTGTAGATCAACGGCTTGGATCTAAACCTTCATTTACATATCACCCTCTGCCTCTACCAAAATTTTTTCAACACAAATATCCACCGTTGATCTCATTGTGTGGATCTCATCCGATGGCTCATATTAATCCTGAAGCCTCAATTTCATTTCCTTCGTATTTTACCCCCTCCAAAGGAAATTTCACCTATTTCCTTTGTTTTTCTTCCATTTCTTTATAAAGTGACTCATTCGATTTGTATGATCACAACTGATCCCCACCGTTGATCTCTACGCGATCAATGGTTCTGACTTATTTCTTCCTTCTGCTCTTCCTTTAACCTCCACAAAACAAATCTACACCATTAGATTATGCCATCTAATGGCCACACTCCTCCCCACACCCTCTGAAGTAGTTTTTACCCAATAAATGAAGAATTAATTGATATTTTGTTTATTTTACAGGTTTCAAATGTTTTTCCCATTATAAAAAAGGGAAAAGAAAGCCGAGGGTGAAGATTCTCTGGATTTCTGTTTATCAAAGGGAAATAACTACAAGGGTTCAAACTCCACGTCTCGTTAATGCTTCATGGGAATTGATGCCATATGAGCCCTATGCGGCCTTGCAAATCAACAAGACACACAGCAATGCATAAAATAATTAAAAGAGTATCAGTGTCAAAGACTAAACACAACAGAACAGAAGATTGAAGATATTTTTGGGAGGATTACGGGCAAGATTGATTATCAAAAGCCTAATCCTCCAAATTAAAACAGTAATTAAGGAAAAACAAAAAGATCATCGAACAAAAGAGCCTCCACCACCACATCAGAGGAAAATTTATTCCTCTCAGCTACCACAAAGCCACCTGTGCATCAAATAATTCAAACATAGGCCAAATTTATTGATCAGAAAAGATATTTGCCTCAACGCAGCCAAATAATTAATTCTTCCAAATGAAATTAATATAAAATATTATCAGAGTTATTACATCCTAAAACAGAGCCTTAAAAGTCAACAAAATCTCCCACAGAGCTTAATCTTTAATATAAATCAATTAATACAGTGAGAATATATGTACTCTTCTCCCTTGAGCCCCTCAAAGTCCGAGAAGAACTAATATGTATTAATTGACCTAGGAGATCTTTTATCAGATCCCACCTCCTCATTTCTTCTATAAATACTTTTGTAGAAGATAAGAAAATGTTGGTTGCAGAACTTTGAAATATACTTGTGTTCGAAACTTCTGATTGTAAATAGTGTTCAAAGGCTCTTGAAGCTCTGCTTGTGATAGAATAGTTAGGCTGAGAAGTGAAGATGATTGCTAACCTGAGACACTGGACTTAAAGATGTAACTGGTTTGAAGCATCAATACAAGCTGATTTATGGGATCCTGGTCTATGTTGACGGTGATGTTATTCTCATTGTAAATTGTTATTTTATTTCTATTTTCACTTTGTTCATCTTCTCTGATAAAGAAAAAAAATCATAGAGTTAGGTTGTACTGTATATCAATACCCTTCTTTGACTGATAAGCTTTATATGAATTTTTTCTTCCAATTAGTGTTATTTAGGAATGATTTAATTCAGGTTAAGTGGTAGGAATGTTGGCGTTCCCTCATCCTCCTTTTTAGCTAATTATTATTCTTGAAATTTATTTTCATTTTATGTTAAGTAGAGATGAACTAAGGAAGATATGGTGAGCCCTGGTCCTAGTTTTATCCCCAAAGAGTGATTGAAATTTTCCCTAGGAATGTGTTGAAAGCTGGCTCGTTTCGAAGTACTTACCAGATCTTAGGCCATTCTTTGTTATCATTTGTGTTTCCCTTTGTGTTTTAAATGTTTTTATATTGAAAGTGTATCAAAGGCTGGCTAGTTTTGAAGTACTTACCAAATCCTGGATTGCTTTTATGTTATTCTTAAGTGTTTGTCAAAGGCTGGCTAGTTTCAAAGTACTTACTAGATCCTGGGCTGCTCTTTGTTCTTCATTTGTTTAATTCCCCTTCTTTGTGTATCATTTCATTCCATAAATAAACTCTAAATAGATCCTTAGACATAGATTAATTGCCACATAGACCACTCTTGAACCTGTTGTTTCAATTAAATCCCTATTACGACTCCGTAGCCCAATGGACTAAAACCTGCAATTATCCATGTTTCTGGCCAAAGCTTGTTCTTTTTTCTTGCAACTCCTCACCTTTGAAACTATTTCCATTTAAAACTTTCCACTCAAGCCATAATCATGCTCAACCATCCAAAACAAAACAAAACCCTTGGCCTTCATAACTAGCCTAATATCATTACCCAAAACTTCAAAGACAAATCCATCTTTGCACTTATTGGAGAGATCCCTCTCCAGATTCAGGAGGGCTAGATCCTAGAAACCCAAAGTGGTTGAAATGATGTTTCTCCCTGCTATCAGACTTTTCCAATCTTGCTAATTATAGGGAGCTAACATTTCTGGCAACTTCGCTGGGGACCGAACCCAAAATCTCTGGTTCCCTTGAAACTTCATACAAACTTTGTGAGTTAAAAGCAGCCTTTTCAAGCACTACCAAACTGATGGTAATCATGGTGAAACTTGTTTGAATTAGTGACAAACTAGGAAAACCCTAGGATTCTCACAAGACTTTATCTAACCTTGAAAAATCAGCTGGCTTAGCCATAAGAGTAGACTGTGTTTGTCTCATAACCGTAGCTAAGTTTTGAAATGGATTTAGGACACTCTTAGAAACCACACAACTAAAAAATAACTCAGAAAACCCAAAAATATTTCAGATTGGAATTCAATAAACATGGTGGTGGACCATAAAACCTTTTACCTCCAAAAGAGCTAAAAACCTCCACTTGGCGACTCCACAATCCTTAACATACCTTAAGACTCCACTGGGAAGAGCCCCTATCATTGTAATATCATTAAAACTCAGTTAGAGGACTGTAGGATTAAAATTTATGTAAAAAAGATTAGTTAACCTCTTAAAGACTGTCATATCTGGTTGAACTCTTCTTGTTTGCTAGGGTCTGAAAAACACAGCAAGTGGCTCCTAGAAAGATTCATACTAGAGCCCATCCTGACCCTAACCCACCTGAAATAGTTGATAACCCAGAAAGTATCCTTAGGAAGTCTCCTAAGATAAAATTTTCAACTTTTTTCAGATCACCCTTGAGAGCTAATTTAGTTCCTGAAAATCTTTCAGCTATACAACAATCACAAGCTGACTTAGTAAATCCATTTAGAACTAGGTCATTTGATGATATAATTCAGCTAGAATCTAAGTCTTCACTTTCATCCCTGGAAACAAGTGAACATCCTGGTAATAGAGAAGCAACACCACCTGATTTACACTTCCTTCACAATTTAGGTGTCTCTCATCCAAGATCATCTCAGCAATATACTACTGTTCCATCCACATCTGTTCACCAAACATCCACTGTCCAAACCACCCCACTTCATCTCACTTTACCTTTTGTTAATCCACCTCTTGTGAATCCACCTCCACCACATATCATGGTAGCATGGTATGCTCCCTTAGTCCTTCCTGTACCATTGGTCAATCTTCCACAGGATTATCAGTCCAAAATACCATTATATGATGCTAGTAATGCTACAACTGCATCACAACATGTGGATAAGATGAATGACTAATTTGACAAAAATGAAATTGATGATGATTCTGTCAAGCTTAGATTATTTGCTCAAAGTCTGGGGGGATAAGTAAGAAAATGGTTTAAAGGCTTAACCCCCCCATAGTATCAATGATCTCCAAGTCTTCCATCAAAATTTTTTAAACAAATGGGAAGTGAAGAAGAACCCTCTCTAAGTCCTTTCTGATTACAAGAACCTCCATAGAAACACTAGGGAAAGTGTGCAATCTTACTGCACTAGATTTAACAGTGTATACAATGCCCTTTCCCCAGATCTAAAACCTCCACAAGGCTCAGCATTAAACAAGTTTCCTGAAGGGTTTGACCCCGAGATGGCCTATCAACTGAGGGAGAGAGACCCTGCAACTCTTGAAGAGATGTAAAAAGGAGATCTTGCTGTGGAAGTTAATTTAATGGAGAAGAGAGCGAGAATGAAAAATGAGAAGAGAGTATCCTTCAGAGAGGAATCTACCCCTTCTACTTCTAGCTAAAAGATGGAAAAAATGATGGATGAGATGATGAAGAGAATGAGCATTTTTGAGAGAGCACAAGCAAGTCAAAACCAAAATTCTCCTCAAAACAGAAACTAGAACCAGAATCAGAATTTTAGAAGAAACCAACCTCCAAACAGACCTAGGGAAGATGATCAACTGATCACTCCTCCCTTTCATCAAAACTATGTGAGTGAGGTTGGGAAAACAGATGAAATAACAGAGGAAGATGATATCAACATGCTGGGAGTAGATAATGATGAATTTGAGGTTCATTATGATATAAAACAAGGTCTTTACACACCTTATGATGACAAAAGAGACGATGATGAAACTTATTATCAAGACATGGAAAATGTCATCATAGAGTCTCAAAGAGAATATGACCTTAGAAGAAAAACCAATCAACAAACTCCTAACACCAAAAACTCTGACAAATCTTCACAAAACAACATTGCAACCAAGCCTAAAGTTTTCAAACAGAAAGAAAAAATAGTAGCTGGAAATTATGATAAAGGTAAAGAGAAAGGCACTCAAAATGTTGCAAAACAGAGTGCAGACCTTAGTAGTACTAACAATTCAGCTAGTACTCCTGTTAAAACTATTTTGTCAAATGTAAATAGAACAAATCCGCAAACATATGTTGGTAGTTAACAAGGCTGAGACAAGTTCTTCAAAGAATCAAGCACCTTTCAGCCTAGAGGAGGAAATTTCCAAAATTAAAATCTTTGTTCCCTTGACTGAGTTAGCTGCCCAGAATGTATATAGGACCCAAATTTTGAAGGCTTTAAACATTGAAGATAATAATGACACATTCAATCTTAATGATGACCAGCCAAAACTTATTTTTGGTCCAAATATTGAAGGTAAGTATCAAGAGGGACCTGTTCCTCCCTTTTATGTAAGTTTAAACGTTCATGACAAAATTTTGCACAATGCTATGCATGACTCAGGGGCCTCTCATAATTTAATTCCTAAAGCTGTGATGGAGAGCCTGGGTCTAGAAATCACCATACCTTATAAAGACCTTTACTCCTTTGACTCAAGCAGAGTAAAATGTTTAGGATTAATCAAAGACCTCTGTGTTAACTTAGCACAGATTCCAGCCAAATGTTGAGTCATGGATATTTTTGTGGCTGATGTGCCCCCAAAGTATGGAATGCAATTATCAAGATCTTGGGGGGCTAAGTTACAAGGAACTATGCAGATGGACATGACCTATGTGACCATCCCTGTTTTTAATCAGACAAGAAGACTTTACAGGGAGTCCCATATGCAATACACAGTTACAAGCCAAGACAAACCACAAAATTCTCCTCTGTATTCTGTAAATACAGGCCTCGATTCTTTTATCTTGTTTAACGATGAAATTTTGGGTGAACAAGTCACTTTAACAGAATTGATGGCCGATAGGGAGGAAGAAGAGCACAACACAGAAGTGTCAAAACAGTTTGCTGCATTTGAAAATTTTAGCAAACCAAACACAGGTCTTGAGCTACAAGTCATGCGTCCTTTGCTGTTAAACCTTGATAGTCAAGAAAGAAACCCTCAACACAGTGAAAAACTCGAGGAGTTGAAACAAATACAACTAAGTGATGATATTCCACAGCAACCTAAAAGCACTTTAGTTGTAGAGGACAGTACCCAAGATCAAACCGAAACTAGTCCTCTGTGGAGTATGAACTTCAACGGATCATGCACTAGAACTAATGCTGGTGTAGGTGTCTGGATTTGCAACACTGAAAACAACCACACAGAGAGAATTTCCTGTAGATTAAACTTCCAGTGTTTAAACAAAGTTCAAACAATAGTAACAGAACTCACTTTTGTAGTTGCATTTGTTGAAAAAGTTAGGAGCCAAAAGAATCAAATTGCATGGGGGTTCTGAATTAATCATTGGGCAAGTCAATGGGGAGTATAACGCTAATCACCCTAGACTTAGGGCCTATCAAAATGATGTCGTGGAACTTTTGAAAACTTTCGAGGAGTACTAGGGAATTTTTGTCCCAAGAAAAATAAATATCGTTGCCCACAGCTTAGCTTTCGTAGCTAGAACATGCTTAACGCCATATGAAACCAAAGACTGCACAACTTAGATAAAATTCAGACCAAACATCACGATAATAAAAAGGATATGGGCAATACTGAGACAAACAAATAGAAGACTTCATGCAATTTAGAAATGAATTTGAACTAAACAGTTCGGACTCAGATTATGAAACAGACTGCAATAGTGAAGAAAATTTTCTTGGAGAAGAAGAACCGTCTCCTGAGGTTGCTAATATTAATCTATTGTCTAGCAAATTTGAAAACAAAACATAGGTGACTGCAGAGTTAGAAACAGAGGAGTTAGAAACCCTGTAGTCCAAATATCAGAGTTTGCCTAAGGTTCTAGCCCCTTTAGAAGAGTTGTTTGATTTTAACGATGTGGCCAAGAAGCCAAAACTAGAGCCTGTAGAGACTGAAGTGGAAGAGTGCAATATAGGCAGTAAACTTAACCCAATGATGATTAAACTGTCTAAGACTTTACCAGCTCACATTAAACTCAAATATATAGAGATGTTCAAAGAATTTTTTGATGTTTTTGTGTGGAGTTACGAAGATCTTAAATCCTATGACACTGAAATAATACAGCAAAAAATCCCTCTCAAGGAAAACCAAAAACCATTCAAACAGAAACTGGGCAAAATAAACCCTGTACAGCTGCCTTTGGTCGAGAAGGAGATTAAGAAAATGTATGAAGCTGGTATTATTGTCCCTATTAGATATTCTGAGTGGGTGTCTAATATGGTGTCAGTTAGTAAGAAAACTGGAGAGATCAGGCTTTGTATAGACTTTATAGACTTAAACAAAGCTTCATTGAAAGACAACTACCCTTTTCCTAAGATGGATCATATTTTACAGAGGGTGGTAGGGTCTAGAAGAATTTCTTTGCTGGATGGCTACTCAGGGTACAATAAGATTTTAGTCCACCCTGATGATCAGCTAAAGACAATGTTTACTACACCATGGGGCACTTTCATGTATGTGAAAATTCCCTTTGGCTTAATGAATGCTGGTGCAACTTTCCAAAGATCCATGGACATAGCATTCTCCGAAGAACTGGGCTACTTCATCATTATATACCTGGATGATGTTACTGTTTTTTCAAAGACAGATGAAGAGCACTTAGCACATTTAAGAACAGTCTTCGAGAGATGCAGAAATTTTGGTATATCTTTGAACCCCAAGAAAACACTATTTGGTCTCCAAGAAGGTAAACTTCTTGGGCACATTATTTCAAAAGAGGGTATTAAGATATATCCAAAGAGGATTGAGTCCATATTGCAGATTTCTCATCCTCGAAACATCAAGGAGTTGCAATATTTCATTGGAAAGATTAACCTTTTGAGAAGGTTCATCCCCAACTTGGCTGAGCTCCTTAGGAATATAACAAACATGTTGAAGAAGGAGCAGGGGGTAAAATGGACCTTGGAAGCAAAGAAGTCCTTTGAGCTGATGAAACAAGCGTTAACCAAAACACCGGTTCTAATAAGTCCTGATTTTTAAAACTATTTTTAAATTTTTTCATTTGCATCAGAACATACAATAACTATTGTCCTTCTAGAAAAATCCACAAGGAAAAGAGCACACTATTGCATTCTTTAGCAAGGCTTTGAGCGATGCCTGTCTGAATTATTACATTATGGAGAAGCAAGCTTTTGCTTTGGTTAAAGCTTTGAAAGACTTCAGAGTATACATATTGCACTCACAAATCATTGCCTTTGTCCCAAATTCAGTTGTGAAATACATTCTAACACAAGACCCAGATGGTAAGAGGGGTAAGTGGATTGTTGTTATTCTTGAATATGATTTAGAGATAAAACCCACTAAACTCATAAAAGGCCAAGGTCTAGCTATATTGATGGCTGAATCCAATTTTGAATTTCTTGATATTAATATGATTAAGGCTTTAGATAATCAACAGGAAATCTCAACTCCCATTGTTGAAGACCATTTTATGAATTCCTCTTCATATGCTGATATTATTTATGTTTTTCTTAAATTGAATACACCTCCTGGTTTGACAAAAACAAAGGCAAGGTTTCTAAAGTTAAAAGCTGTAAACTATTGAATTATAGATAAATGCCTTTATTGGAAAAATTCAAGTAGTATATTGCTTAAATGTTTTCCTGAGAAGATGCAGCGAAGTTTAAGCATGAGTTCCATGAAGGAGAGTGTGGCAGCCACTTATACTGGAAGACAATAGCCAAAAAAAACTTGAGGGTTGGTTACTATTGGCCTACTCTCTTTCTTGATGTACACAAGATGATAATTTCCTGTCATAAATGTCAACTTTTTGAAGGCAAAAGGAAGCTACTACCTCTTCCTCTGCATCCAATCACTGTTGAAGCCCGTTTTCAACAGTGGGGACTTGACTTCATAGGTGAAATTCATCCATCATCTTCAGCTCACCATAGATGGATTCTCACTGCCACAGACTACTTCACTAAATGGATAGAAGCCATTCCTTGTAGACAGGCCAATGATTCTGTTATTATAAAATTCATGGAGAATAATATTCTCTGTAGATTTGGTTGTCCTACCAAGAACATTACTGATAATACAACAACATTTGGATCAAAGAAGAAGGTTGAATTTTGTCACAAATATCAGATAACATTGGGGCATTCCATGGCCTATTACCCTCAAGGTAATGGACTTGCAGAATCCTCAAACAAGAGTTTAGTGAACATAATCAAGAAGTTATTGGAGGACAACAAAAATTCTTGGCACACAAAGCTGGTGCATGCACTTTGGGCTGACAGATTGACTTTGAAGAAATCTATTGGTATGTCACCCTACCAGCTTGTGTATGGTACTGATGCAATCTTTCCAACCAGCCTTGGTGTGCCAGTTATGAAGTTCATTCAAGAGGTTCAGTCTGAAGATAATGACATGATCAGAAGGATAAATCAGACTATTCACCTTCATCAAGCCAGAAAGGAGGTTTATAACAAAGCATTGTAGAAGCAGGGTAGCATCAAAAAGTTTTTTGACAAAACAACGAAGGCCAACAATTTCAATATTGGGGACAAATTTTTAAAATGGGACTCAGGAAGGGAAGACAAGGGCAAGCATGGAAAATTTGACAACTTATGGCTTGGCCCTTACTCCATTCATTCAACTGCTGGTAATAATGCCTTTTTCTTACAAGAGTTGAATGGAGCAGAGCTGTTTGGGGGTCACATGCTTAAGCATTAATTCTCTTGATCCATGTCATGTTCTGAAAAGCCTTTTTACCTTTTTCTCATTATAAATATTTCATCCATCATTTCATTCAAAGTTAGAAAAATAAAAAATAAAAAAACAATGAAAGAAAGAAAAGAGTGCAGATTACAAAAAACAATAAAGGTACAGCCCCATACCAACAAAAAGAGAAACAAATCTGAAAGTGTGCAAGCTTAAATGCCACTGCTGAAAAACACACTTCTAGTTAGTCAAACAGCCTAATCTTGACTAATTAGTTTTAAATATACTGTTGATAGGATAGTAAATTTGATTTGCCAAACTGTTTAATCTTGGCTTATCAGTAGGTAGATTAGGCTAGAAATTAAAGGTTCAAACATGCTCAAAATCTGAACCTATGTTTCCAAAACATGAATGACTCAAATCTATTTAAAATTCTTGAGTCAACACAGAGGAATAACTGGTTCTAATCAGCTCAAAATCTGAACCAGTTGATAAAAGAAAGGACAACTCAAACAAAGGTCAAAACATAGTTGTAAAAAGATGAAGGAAGTGCTTTGAAATTTCAGATCTTAAGCCTTCCATTTTGTTTTAATTTTCTGCAAAATAATGTCTATGTGCAGCTAGTTTTTTATGCCATAGATCAACATCAAGTTAGACTATTTAATCCTAACTTGTATGCTTTTTAATTTCTGTTGTAGAAATTAGAGAATAAAATCTGTTAGACTGTTTTATCCTAACAGATTGGTAGATTAGGTGGAGAATCATATGGACTCAACTGTTTAATCCGAGTCCATGGAGAAATAAGGAGTAGAATTAGATTAGTTTTATGCTTTCAAAAGAATAAAATGTTGTGAAAAGAGTTTGCCAATCCAAGTGCATTGTAAAGAAGAAAAAATGTTAGATCAGTAGGATTGGGTGGGTAGAAAGCTTGTGTTGATGAAGATCCATTGTTTTCCATGGATGCTAACATGCTTTCAGAGCAAAAGAAGATCATTCAAGCAAATTAAGGTAGCCCAATGGATGAGGCACTGATCAGCCTCCCAGAGAATGCAAGTCTGAAGTTCTTGATGCCTTCAAGAAGGCACCATCCCCAAGTAGAGCCACTGTTAGCCACCAATAAAATTTGGCATATCAAATGGTGGCTAAAATTTTTTGGGAGCCTTCAAGGAACAATTTTTATTGCAAAAAATGTTGTCTCTTGAAGACTCATGAAGACATCATGCCCTCTGTCCAAATCTTCACTGCTGTTTCCATTTCCAACTCAGAGATTCTGGTGTCTCCCATGAAGAAAGAATGTTGCAAAGGCCATTTTTCCCTTCCTTCCACTTCAATACTAACCTCCATTTTTACCCCATTTCATTCCCATAAAATTCCTCTATTTTTCATTTTTCCCCATTTCCCCTTCATGAAATCCCCTTTATAGAGCTTAAAACTCCTTTTTGACTTTGCCGAAACCCTCAAATCCATTGAAAACTTGAAAAAATTTCATTAAAAAACACCTTTTTTGTATTACAGACTTAAGCCCCCTTGGGCTAAGTCCTAACCACTTCCCCATTATATGCCCTGGTGCTAGAACTAGGCGCTAAGCCATTTAAGCGCTTATCACATCGCAAAATTATGAGCACACAAGCCTTTTGGTCAAGTTAAAAGTTCCGATGAGATTAGCCTTTTTGTTCATAACCCCCGATCCCATTAACCACTTCATATAACCCTTTTTCCTGCAATCGGGCGCTAAAACATTCAAATAAACCCTTCCGATTGATATTTTCCTTTGTAAATCAAAAAACCCCACTTTCCTAAAGTTTTGGTCTAAACTCGCCGGAGTTATGTTTTTTAATGAAAAATGGGTAGATTGAAAGACCCGCATCAAAAGTTTCGATGCGATTTAAGCCCCATTGTATTAAACTCCACCCTCCACTTCACTCCATATAACTTACACTCGCGACCAAGACTTAAATGTCCTGAAGCACTAATCGCATCGGAGAAAATCAAATGGTTAGATTGAAAGACCATGTCCGACAGTTCCGATGCGATTGGCCCTCATATATATTAAGCCCCGGGCCTTCGCATTCCATATAATCAAAGGCCCCGTAGACGGGTGCCTATCCATTTCATATGTATATATCCCGCCCCTATACATAAAACCTTTGTTTTATGTTAATTTTTTGTTTTTTTGTGTTATAAAGGGTTTTTCCACTAGTACATTACTTGCGATAATCTCCACCATTGATCTTAAGCTGATCAAACGGCCCGCGCTACATCGCATCGCAATTTTTGTTGGGTGCATTTGTTTCTCCCCTCCAATTGGCGATTCCCCGATCAGTTGTCAGTCATTGATCTCCTCCCCTCTTTTCTTTGATCCAACAACCCTCATTCGCTCTCATCACTAGTCTTTCCTCTTCCTTTCAAACCCCTCCGATTCATTACCCGCTATCAATTTGAGCTGCAGATCGACGGTTAGCGCTCAGTCACTCCGTCACACTCCAAGTTCTTTGCCCCATAGATTGCCGAGCCCCGATTGCATCTGGGCCGTCCACGTGTCCAGATCAGACAGTCCAGATCGATCCTCCAACTTTGGTTATATTTTATACACCCTTCTCCTAATGTTTTTTCAACAAATCGCAGTCGTTGATCTCTGCAGATCAACGACCCTTATTAACCCATCTTCCGCCATTGTATTATTCCGTTTATTCCCCAAATAAAATCCTAACCGTTGATCTATTTGATCCAAAGGTCCAGATCAAAATAACCCATCCTCGTTCCGCCTGTGCATCTATCTCATATCACACTCATTCTCCTCCATTGGATCTGAGGTCCCAGATCTAATGGTCCACACTCCAAGTCACGTGACTTTTAGCATGAATTTTTTTTTTCCAAAGGGCACGTGAAATGGGCGGTTTTCTGGTGCCACGTGTTAGTCAGGGACGCATATCGCATTAAAAAAGGAAAAACCACCTCCCCACCTTTTCTCCGTGCGAAACCAGTGGTTTTACCTCCACGAAACCACTTTCCCTCTTTTCCTTTATGTGTTATCATGCGCGCCCTCCACCGTTGATCTCTACAAATCAACGGCTTGGATTTAAACCTTCATTTTCATATCGCCCTCTGCCTCTACGAAAAGGTTTTCAACACAAATCTCCACCGTTGATCTCATTGGGTGGATCTCATCCGACGTCTCATATTCATCCTGAAGCCCCAATTTTATTTCCTTCATATTTTACCCCCACCAAAGGAAATTTCACCTATTTCCTTTGTTTTTCTTCCATTTCATTATAAAGTGACTCATTCGCTTTGTATGATCACAGCTGATCCCCACTATTGATCTTTACGCGATCAACAATTCTGACTTATTTCTTCCTTCTACTCTTCCTTTAACCTCCGCAAAACAAATCTACACCATTGGATGATGTCATCTAATGGCCACGCTCCTCCCCACACCCTTTGAAGTATTTTTTACCCAATAAATGCAGGATTTCTTGATATTTTGTGTGTTTTGCATGTTTTAAATGTTTTTCCCATTATAACAAAGGGAAAACAAAGCTAAGGTTGACAATCCTCTGGATTTATGTTTATCAAAGGAAAAGAACTACAAGGGTTCAAACTCCATGTCTCATTAATGCTTCATGGGCATTGATGCCATATGAGCCCTATGCGGCCTTGCACATCAACAAGACACACATCAATGCATAAATTAATTAAAAGAGTATCATTGTCGAAGACTAAACATAGTAGAACAAAAGATTGAAGACAGTTTTGGGAGGATTACGGCCAAGATTGATTATCAAAAGCTTAATCCTCCAAATTAAAACAGTAATTAAGGAAAAATAAAAAGATCATCAAACAAAAGAGCCTCCACTACCACATCAGAGGAAAATTGATTCCTCTCAGCTACCACAAAGCCACCTATGCCTCAAAGCATTCAAATAGAGGCCGAAGTTATTGATCATAAAATATATTTGCCTCAACGCAACCAAAAAATTAATTCTGCCAAATGAACTTAATGTAAAATATCAGCAGAGTTATTACATCCTAAAACAGAGCCTTAAAAGTCAACAAAAGCTCCCACCGAGCTTAATCTTAATGTAAATCAATTAATACAGTGAGAATATCTATACTCTTCTCCATTGAGCCCCTCAAAGGCTGAGAAGCACTAATCTGTATTAATTGACCCAGGAGATCTTTTATCAGATCCCACCTCCTCATTTCTTCTATAAATACTTTTGTGGAAGATAAGAAAATGTTGGCTACAGAACTTTGAAATACACTTGTGTTCAAAAATTCTAATTTTAAATAGTGTTCAAAGGCTCTTGAAGCTCTGCTTGTGATAGAATAGTTAGGCTGAGAAGTGAAGATGATTGCTAACCTAAAACACTCGACTTAAAGATGTAACTAGTTTGAAGCTTCAATACAAGCTGATTTATGGGATCCTGGTCTATGTCGACGATGATGTTATTCTCATTGTAAATTGCTATTTTATTTCTGTTTTCACTTTGTTCATCTTCTATGATAAAGAAAAACAAGCATAGATTTAGTTTGTACTGTATATTAGTACCCTTCTCTGACTAATAAGATTTATGTGAATGTTTTCTTCCAATTAGTGTTATTTAGAAATGATTTAATTTAGCTTAAGCAGTAGGAATGCTGGCGTTCCCTCGTCCTCCTGTTTAGCTAATTGTTATTCTTGAAATTTATTTTCATTTCATGTTAAGTAGATATGAAATAAGGAAGATATGGTGAGCCCTAGTCCTAGTTTTATCCCCAAAGACTGACTGAAAGTTTCCCTAGGAATGTGTTGAAAGCTGGCTAGTTTCGAAGTACTTACCAGATCTTAGGCCATTCTTTGTTATCATTTGTGTTTCCATTTGTGTTTTAAATGTTTTTCTATTGAAAGTGTATCAAAGGTTGGCTAGTTTTGAAGTACTTACCAGATCCTGGATTTCTTTTATGTTATTCTTAATTTTTTGTCAAAGGCTGGCTAGTTTCAAAGTACTTACCAGATCTTAGGCTGCTCTTTGTTCTTCATTTGTTTAATTCCCCTCCTTTGTGTATCATTTCATTCCATAAATAAACTCTAAAGAGATCCTTAGACATATATAACTTGCCCCATAGACCACTCTTCAACCTGTTGTTTCAATTAAAACCCTATTACGACTCCATAGCCCAATGGAATAAAACCTGCAATTATCCATCTTTTTGGCCAAAGCTTGTTATTTTTGCTTGCAAATTCTCAACTTTGAAACTCTTTCCATTTAAAACTTTCCACTCAAGCCATAATCACACTCAACCATCCGAAAAAAAACAAAACCCTCGGCCTTCTTAACTAGCCTAATATCATTACCTAAAACTTCAAAGACAAATCCATATTTGCACTTATTGGAGAGATCCCTCTCCAGATTCACAAGGGATAGATCCTAGAATCCCAAAGTGGTTGAAATGATGTTTCTCCTTTCTGTCATACTTTTCCAATCTTGCTAATTACAGGGAGCTAACACGATGTTCATGACATCACTAGAGTCATATTTGCACGGTGGCCCTTCGGCCCCAACAGGCTACAAATCATTGTCTGGCACTTTCTCTGGTACATATTCAAGACCATGGTATTTTCCAATGTCATCATCTAGTATTTTAATTGGTATTAATATCGTTAGTAATGAACAACTTGATTCATTACATAAATCATCAAGGAAATATGAAGTCGGTCATTTTGGGTCAATTCCTTTAAGTACCATATCAACTGAACTCCTAGCATTTGGAGAAAATTATTTTCCATCTTATTATCCTCATGCTGGGGGGCAACCTTTGGTCACCTAATATGACAGTACTCAGTCACTTTTTGGTTAAACTAATTTTGACATGAATGTTTGTCAATGGCAGCCCACTTTGCCTATCCAACCAGAAACAGTTGTACACTCGTATCAACCGGTTCAACCTGTTACACCCACTTCATTACCACTTGTTAATACATCTATACCCCTATTAGAGAATCAAAATATTGTACATCAACCTTATCAGGAAGGTTCTTCGACTCAATATCATCAAATGTTGGGTCCACAGACTCAAAATCCTTCGGTTAATTTACAACAACCTGTATCAGGGATCATTTATTCACAATATGGTGTACCATTCTATGGGATGTCACAAATGCAATCTGGTTATACATATCAACTGAATCCAACTTATACTAATTTGGGTTATAACATTGGTGGACAGACCCCTTGGCAGCCACAAGCACAAACTCCTCAAACTTCATTTCAACAAGTATCATATCCAAATTTTTGTCAACAGAATTCTCAAGCGTTTGCTATGCAAAACAACCCCTATATGGGTTACCAGCAATAAATTACATATGCTAGTGCTCAAAGACTTTTTGCCCAAGCAATTCCATCTTACCTTGGCTATGTTTAACCAAACCTTAATCGATAGTTTCTTTTTGTTGCAACCTTGGAATTACCAGATTTAAACCGGTTAACCAATGATCCTATCAATTATGCTCCTTGGTGGTCAGTGATACCTCCTAAATTACCCTCTGAAATTCCTAAATTAAATGGAAACCTTGGAGAAGATCCATCAACTCATTTCATGACTTATCATTTATGGTGTTCATCAAATTACCTGAATGATGATTCTGTTCGACTACGTCTTTTCCAGCATACGCTCACAAGTCAAACTACTAAATGGTACATTGAGTTACCTATAACTTCTTTTGACAATTTCACTACTTTAGTTACTATCATTTTGACCCATTTCTAGTTACCAATCAGATAAAAAACTGGAACAAAACTCTTGACCAACTTCAAAAAGACTAATGCTACTCACATTTCCGATCATATTCATGATTGGCATCCCCGTCAATGAATGGTTAAGATATTTGTTCCTGATCAGCTCCTTGCTTAATGATTCATTAAGTCCCTATTACCATCTATAACTGAGGATGTGGCTAAAGGTGGTGTCGTCACAGAAGAGCAAGTTTTCACTCGTGCCCAATATTTAGACTTGATTTACACTTAGTCTGGCACGCTCTATGAAAAAAATCCTAATGCGCCACAATCTAATTTCAATGTTCCTCCACAAATAAAGGACTCTCATGCCGAAGATGGCTTGATAGGCACTACAAACACACACCATGCTACAACATCTAATCCTACTCCTACTTCTGAAATTAATGTCGTGTCATTTGATAAAGGCAAAAGTGAAAAGCAACTAGAAGGTTAGAAAAAGGGGAAATCAAAGAAAAAGAAAACTTCTAACCTGCAGGAAAGATCATTTGATCAACCATCTAGACCACGGAAACCTCGTTATCCATGCATAATCTGTAACAAGGAACACTTTGTTAGGGATTTTCCTCACCGTTCTGAAGTCTCAAAAATCATCAAAACTTCTCATGCATCAACTGTGTTGACAAACCCATTTCCAAATCTAGACACAAATTTGGTTGCTACAGAGCCAGTTCCTAGTTCCCAAGTGTTGATGTTATCCACCACAAAACCTTCAAAATTTATCTTGGTGTTGACGCGAAATAAAGCCTATGGTAGTCCGACAACTGATAAACCTACTACCTCGACAACGAATCCATCTAATGAATCACTACCACCTACTGTTATTCCTGAATTGACAATTAAGCCACCAAAGGGAGTAATTCATAAATCGACATATAATCCTCAAACAAGAGTTGCACAAAATTATAATATAGTTGAATATTAGGCTCAATCCCCTTCAGCTATGTCTACTCTTGAGGCATTACAAAATTGTCCCTCCCGGAAGCAGGCTTTATTGTAAGTCATTGGTGGAATTGATCCGACCAATTCTAATCTTGTCGTCTTTAATCATACGGGCTATGTGCCGTAGCTACCAGCGGAATTGGCATTCTCCATACAAGTAAATGTTCTCAATCACCTTGTTCATCGCACTATTATTGATGAGGGAGCATCTATGTGCATTATTTCTATAAACTATTGGAAGTCACTTGGCTCGCTGCAATTATCGCAATCATCAACGACGTTGAAGGATTTTTATGGAAGAACATAAAAACCTTGTGGTATTATTAATAACCTTCATGTTGAATTAGGGGGAAAAACAGTAAGTATTGATGTCGAGGTTGTTGACGAACCCCTTGACTATAATATTTTCCTCAGAAGATCATGGGTATATGCAATGACTGCCATCATTTCTACATACTTTAGAATGATTTCCTTTCCACATAAAGGTAGAATCACAGTCATTAATCAATTATCCTTTTATGCCTCCGCTTCGCAGGTAACTGGAAGTGTTCCGTTTGTTCACATACCCCAACTAGAAATTCAAAACATTGGTGTAGGACTCTTAAAGGATTCCACTCTTATGGGAACCTTTGCATTACCGTCACCCATGACGTCAGCATAAATTGCAAGCATAGAGACCTGCTACATGATCTCTTCCACTCTATCTGGCTTAAGGGAGAGTATGGGTGATTCTGATATTTCTACATTGGATGATGTTTTACCGCCCAACCCTATTGAGATGGCATAGCAATCAATCTATTTGGCTTGGGAGGAAAATCCAAAATCAGCGTCGTCAAGTGTTTGGGTTGATCATTCATTAGATTTTGGTACTCCATCTAATCAATTTTCCTCAAAAATTTTGACAGATGAAAATATTTTGGAAACTATGATGTCAAGAGGAGAACCATGGGAGGATTATCATCATCGTTCCCATCTTCCTAATTATGAAGAAAATAATCTCAGTGAACTATATCACCCATCCATCAAAAATTTATTTTCAAATTCTTTACCGATTAATGCAATTGACTCTGAGAAAAATTTATCTAATATCAAAGAAATAATTTCTATCGATATTTTGACCAAACCTAGCGTTGTAGAAAATATTCATGTCATTGTATCTTGTTCTCCATCAGAACTTGATTCATATCGCTCTCTTTTTCGTGAATTTTGTGATGTATTCACTTGGTATTATGAGGAAATGCCAGACATAGATACTAGTATAGTTGAACAAACTATTCATATGTATCCTGATGTCAAACCAGTGCATCAACGGCTTTGTCCTATTTGTTGGAAAAATAATGAGAGGGGGGGTGAATCAGTATTTAGTGCAGACAATAAAACTTTGATATTTCCTTCTAAAATCCCATACGCTACTTTCCTAAATTCAACTTCCGTATATACGCGGATATCCTTTACAGAACTCGCGTATATCTAGTGAATTAATTATGAATTTAATTCATGACTTAGATCATTGCATTACTCATTTATCAGATGTTCAGAAAACAGTAAACAGGTGCAGAAAGAATAGAGTAATCATCACACACAATCAATCACACATGAACACAGGATTTTTAGGTGGAAACCCAATTTGGGAGAAAACCACCGCTGTCATCGTCTCAGTCTTCAATATTTATTATTAAGAAAACTTCTTACAACATGTACTGGCGCAGACTCATACCAGCATGTACGCACCCACCTGCAGAAGGCTACAACCTTCTCTCGTTTACCAGCCTTTCCTGGAAGGGAGCAACAACCCCCTGCTCTCGTTTACTAGCCTCTCCTGGAAGGGAGCTACTACCCCCTGATATTAACACCAGCCTCTCCTGGTAGAAAGCTTCTACTTTTAGACTGAAGGCTTCAACCCTCAGATCCACTGCAAACCACATTTCATCAATTTTCAAACTAGATCGAAACAGATTCAACACAATTCTTCACTTATCAGCAAACGTCCTTTTCCCAGAGCATCAAACAGAACAAGGAAACCACTGTAACCAGAATATCAGAGATAACCCAGACTTCAGAATAGATATGCAGAATCTCAATCAGCTTTGAGCAACCATCAGTTCAAATTGCATACGCGCTTTTAATAAAGGCAACCCGCATATACATTTGTGCACTTTTCAGAAAAAACCCTAACAGTCCATATGCTCCTTTGTTTAAACAGATCCACATATATACGTGATTTTCATGAAACAAACATCCGTATAGATCTATAAAAGATAAAATTTGCAGAACTGATCAGATCTATGGACTTACCCAGATTTCTTCAATATATTCAATAGATTTGCGCCAGGTCTTCAATACTTCCTTTCAGATCATCCTAGAGATTCATTATTTCCAAATCTAGAGATTTTGAACCTTCATCATATTCATGGGTGCATCATAGATTCAGATCTATCAATTAAGAACAGAGTTCAACCATACAAATAAAATTCAGAGTGAAGTATTCATTTAAAGCCCAGACACATGCACACCCTTTGCACAAAGATTTTCTTCTCCTTATATAGGTTTACCCTTTATCAATACCATGAGCCAAAACCACACCTCTTCCGATGGTATTCCTGGACGGGGTCAAATAGAAAACCCAACGCTCAATACAATGGGTCAATACCATGGTAGTAACCCCTGGTTTTACACTTTTAGAGCGCAATTGAGCATATGCGACTTTGCACGTACTTTACCGCGTGCATATGCTACTTCTCCTAGACAAACCCGCATATGCCTTGAGACACACACTTTTCATCATTGGTCTAGCACATACTGGAATTCCTTTCATCATTACATCTGAGCTGCTCTGTAGACACATCAGATTTACATCATTAATTAGTATATCAAGTCAGTTTCCATTAAGTACAACTTTCATCAAGTAGGTTGCCATCATCTTTATCAAGTGGGTTTCCATCAAGGACAACACTCTGCATCATATTGCCAACAATCTCCCCCTTTGGACTTGATGGAAACCACGATGGTGTTTGATCACAACAGGTAGATACATTAAGCATAATGATAGTCTCCCCCTATTCAAACAGGTAGATACATTAAGCATAATGATAGTCTCCCCCTATTCAAACACCATGTCACTCTCCCCCTTTGACATCAAGGGCAAAGGGTGGATCAACACCAACACAAGGTTTTTCTCCTCATGTCGAAAGAAGAGCGCTGGAGATCTGATGTGCACTGAAGTTACCATGCTCACCCTGAGTTCATGCCGGATCTTCAAACATGTTTTTTAATGAAGTACATGACTCTATGACCTTCCTATCACCAAGGACTCATACTTACATCAAAGATCCAACCAAGTGGATTTACAGATGAGACTCAAGTACCCAACCAAGTGGGTTTACACATTTTGACTCAGCTATCCAACCAAGTGGGTTTACACATTTTGATCCAATTACCCAACCAAGTGGGCTTACACATTTTGATCCAACTACCCAACTGAATATTACAATTTACATCATAGGTCTCAACATGACCTTTTCATCAAATTACAAATATGACCCTTCATACCCAAGACAAAAGGATCTCAAGAGAGAGATCATAATTTAGAATCATCATAATGCCAACAATGCATTATTCTCAGCAAGGCTAATGCTCCCCCTGAATATGTGCATCCTGAACACTTTCAACAGCAAATCATCAAGGCATCTTCACCCAAAATCAGAGAATGAAATAGAAATATAAGAGCCGAAATACCACCAGAGACTCCAAATAGCATCAGAGATACCAAACAGCACCATAGCTTGTGCTGAAGAAATGCTGACCCAGAAAAATTGTCAGCAACCACACATACGCGGTTTTCTATGTATGAACTCGCGTATATACGCGACTGTCTTTCAGGAAACTCGCATATCCAAATTAATCTTCAGAATTTTAATCAGATCTGATCCTCTGCATGGCAGAGACTACTCCCAACTTCTGTCTGAGATATTCGAACGCTTCCCTAGGCAGAGGTTTGGTAAATATATCAGCAACTTGTTCTTTGGAGGAACATACTCCAACTTCACCTTTTGTTCAAGCACTTGTTCACGTAAGAAATGATACTTGATGGGAATGTGCTTGGTCTTGGAATGCATAACAGGATTCTTTGAGATATTGATGGCACTTGTATTATCACACATAATGGAAATAGGAGGTGAACATTTGATTTGGAAATCTTGTAAGGTTTGCATCATCCAAAGAAGTTGAGTGCAACATGATGCGACAGCCACATACTCTGCTTCTGCTGTAGATAAGGCAATAGAGCTTTGCTTCTTGCTGAACCAAGATACTAACCGGGGCCCCATATAGAATGCACCACCACTAGTGCTTTTCCAATCATCAACATTTCCATCCCAATCTGCATCAGTGTAAGCATGAAGAGTAAGATCAGCATTCTTTGGATACCATAGTCCAAAGTCTTGAGTTCCTTGTAGATATTTGAATATTCTTTTGACAGCCTGAAGGTGAGACTCTTTTGGATTAGCTTGGAATCGTCTAACAATCCCAACTGCATGCATAATGTCCGGTCTAGTCCCGGTGAGATAAAGTATACTTCCTATCATAGATCTGTATTCTGGTTGGTTCACCATGGGAGAATCATCATGAGAACTGAGATTACATTCGGTTATCATTGGTGTACTTACAGGTTTGCACTCTTCCATGCCATACTTCTTCAGAATTTGCTTAAGGTATTTTGCTTGTGATAAGAATATACCATCTATAGTTTGATGCACTTGCAAGCCAAGAAAGAATGTTAGTTCCCCAAGTAAAGACATTTCAAATTCTTGCTGCATGACAGAAGCAAATTTTTGACTCATAGATTCTTCATTACTTCCAAAAATGATATCATCAACATATACAACCACAATCAAAAGTTTATCATTTTCAATTTTTGTGTATAAGTTACTATCAACAGACCCCTTTGAAAATCCTTGTTGATGAAGATATTTGTCAAGACGATAATACCATGCCCTTGGAGCTTGTTTGAGACCATATAGAGCCTTTTTAAGTCTACAAACAAAATTTTCATCATTTCCCAAAATGAATCCTTCTGGTTGTTCTATATAAACTTCTTCTTCTAGATCACCATTGAGAAATGCAGATTTAACATCCATTTGATAAACTTTGATTTGTTGAAAACTTGAAAAAGCAAGAAACATTATTATGGCTTCAAGCCTAGCTACAGGAGCAAAAGTTTCTTCAAAGTCTATACCTTCTTGTTGAGTATACCCCTTGCAAACAATTCTAGCTTTATTTCTTACGACATCCCCATTTTCATTTAACTTGTTTTTGAATATCCATTTAGTTCCAATGACATTTTTGTTATGAGGTCTTGGTACTAATTCCCAAGTGTCATTTTTTTCAATTTGATCAAGCTCTTCATTCATGGCTTGAACCCAACATTCATCTTTGCTAGCTTGATTGACATTGTGTGGTTCAATAGTGGATAGAAATTCCAGATAGCTATAGGATCCTACAAGAGTCCTTCTTTTTTGTACACTAGATGCCTTATCTCCCAAAATCTGAGATTCTGGATGATTCTTTTGAACATATCTGGAAGGAGCCTTTTCAGATAAATCATCTTCGGAGTTATGGTGGCGAAAAATAAGGTCTCGCGGGCAAGACCCAGGTTCACAGGGTTGTGGCCAACAAGGGTCCGGAGTAGTCTAGTAACACGCCGGCATTTTCACCCTGCTCTGGAAGAACAGAGCGTCTCACCCGAGGCGTGCCGCGACCACATGGGAAAGGGGAAGAAGTCACAGACGAGGAATAAACCCGCAACCACAGAAAGAAAGAGAGATGTCAGATTACATATACCCGAGAATATTCATTCAAGATCACCAATCAGAAGTATATTGTGATGCAACAAGAATTTTAAAGCATGGTAAACACATCTTAATAACACATAAACATAAAGACGGCAATCCTTCTTTCATTAGTCTTGACCAAATACAAGATTACACGAAGCTTCCTTCTACGATAACCCATATGTCAGATACGGATGAATCTAAGAACATAAGAACGAGAGAATAGAAACATAGAGAGTAGAAACCAATTGCGAGAACAAGTCTGATTTCTCCGCGGCTGCTTCCGCATTCAATCATCCCGCAACAGCAACCGATCAACCAACCAACCAACCATCCTCTTCTGCAGCCGGGTGATTGCCTTTTATTCACCCGCTCGCCGCGACTGGCGGCTTCTCTGCGTCTTTGCTCTGGCTTTTCCCGACTTCTCTTCCGATATCTGCATGTTCTACTTCCTGTTCTCTGTTGTATCTCTTTCATCTGTACTTATCGCTGTTCTACCTCCAGTTATCAAGTGCTTCCGCATCGCCTTGTTAGCTCCGCAACTCCTGGTCGCGCGGTGCGGTCGCGTTATCTGTGTGTATTCCCTCCGCAACTCAAAAAGAGTCCAAGTTCAAAATTCAAAACTTAAACAAAAACAAGGGCCCCAACAGGCCCCGACCACAATCCTTTGACTCGTCCGCGAGTCAATCGCAAATGACAGTCTCTACCTCCATACCTTCGCCGGCCTCTGTGCCCTGCTCTGCTGCTCTTTCTTCTGCTGCCCTTTTCTGTTGTACTCCGCCACCTGCTGATTCAAACAAGGGCCCCAACTCCGGGACCCGGCGGAGTGCTGCATCTCGAAGCTCCGTGAAAGTTACTACTGCTTGCTGCCATTCCTGCATAAGCAGGTCAGCATCTTGAACAATTCGGTTGGCTGCGGCTTCGTCGATGGGCGTCGGTGCATCCCCGAATAGTGTGTTGAGTTGGGACTCGGCAGTGGCATCCAGCCGATGCATTGCCTCGGCATGGGTGCGAAGGGGCGGCCGCATCTCCCGTATGGTGTGCTTAGTTGCTGCTGATGCGGCCTCGGTCGTCTGCATTTGAAGTTCCAGCTCGTCCGTCTGAGCGTAGAGCTGGTCTAATCTGGCCTGGTTCGTGGTCGCCCGAATTTGGGTGGCGAGTTGTTGCAGTTGAGCAGCAATGGGCTGCGTTTTGACTGTCAGTGCGAGGGAGCACTCCTGCAAGCTGCGTAAAAGGGCCGAAGCCGCTGCTGTCGTGGAATGGAGAGTCTCTTGTAGATTGACTGCCTGTGCCTGCTTGGCAGTGATCGGTCCTGAATAATCAACGGGTGGATCTGGGAGGGTAGGCCGTGCGGCCAACGCCGCTTGTAATTCCTGGTTCTCTCTGCAAATGGTGGTGAAGATATCCCCGAGCTGGCGAGCCTGTAAGGCTATGCTGTCCTGTTCGATGCGAGCAGGGAGTGGGGCATGGTGAGCCCGTGCCTCCGGCCATACGCTGGAAAGCGCCTGATTAACAATGTTGGCCTGTTCCTGGAGGTAGGTCTTCTCCTGCAGTAGCTGATTGCGCTGTTCAGTAAGCGCCGTGATCTGGTTCCCCTGCTCGGTGCATCGCCGCTGTAGCTCTGCATGAATCTGCTCGGCCTGGCCGGCCGCCCGCTGAATGAGCAAAAACAACTGTGCTGGACTCAGTTGTGCTGCAGTCGTTGTGCGCGGGGCATCCTGCTGAGGCGTTGGTTCCTGTAACAACGGTCCTTCGGCCGCTGCTTGGCCTGCAGTCTCTGGAAGGTGGACCGGCGTCTGTTGTTGTACCGAAGTGGCCATATCAGGCTCTGGCCGGTCCTGCTGTGTGGTTGGCGCTGTGGAAGGGCTGATGGAATCAACCCCAACTCTGTCTGGCTGAACAAATGTAGTGGCAATGGGCTCCTGGGACGTGGCCACGGGGTCAACAGGGCGTACCACCGCGGCAGTACTGGAGGTGACCTCCGCCCCGTGGTCACCGCCGAAGAGGTCCCGGATCAAGGAATCGGACACAGTGGCTGAGGAAGTGGACGGATTGGAGGAAGTGGCGTGTGGTATGCTGGTGGAGGGGGCGGTGGATGGAGTTACCGAGGAGGGAGGGAAACGAAGGTTGAGGAAATCCGCTGGGTCAATCAGCGGTTCCTCCGGGATCAAGGTAGCTATGGGCGGCGTGACTGGCGGATCATCCTCCGTAAGGTCCACCACGGGATCTGCAATACGGGCCCGCTTGGGAGGGGGTGGCCCAGAGGAATCGGGTTCGGGCCCCGGTTCACCCATTGTCGTGATGATGGGGGTGGCAGAAGTGAACAGGGAAGTGGGAATTGGGGAAGTGAGGGAAGTAGTGTTGGAGAGACCAAGTGACCGGTTAAGAAGAAATTCATTAAACGAAGGAAATATAGGGGCGCTACTAGAAACAACCTGGGTGGCCACATTGAGTCGTCGGACTTGGTCATTCATATGCTCCACAATGGGGACCAGTGCTTCGGGCAGGGTCGCTGGGCTCCCTGCCGCCTCTGTGGTTATCGCTACCGCGACTGTGAAAGATCCGCCGGCACTGGTCGCGGCAGGCTGCTGGGCAGCCCGCATCCCATCAAAGTTATATCGGATGACTCCATCCTGAACGTGCCGAACGACCCCTGGCCATGATAGAACCTCTCTGTGGAAGATACTGTCGGTCAGCTGAAACCGCACGGGCGCCATGTGAAATGTGTGGTGCGGGACACAAGCCGGCCGGATGAAAGTGTGATTGTGGCTGACGCCAAACCACACTTGTTCGCTGTATACATCCAGCAGGTTCCGGGACGGAGAGAACAGCTCTCGGCATCTTTGCTCGTCTCTGATAGACCTGGACGATTCGTCTGGAGTTCCCTGCTAAGTTCTGAGTTCTCTGAAGCTGCAAGTGCTCGGGAGTCGCTGAAGTTTCTAAATTGAATTGGTCTGTCATCCCGGCGCCGATAGCCTTCATGCAAATTGGGCCATCCGCTGGCACGCGCGGGGTTGATGAGACTCCATAACGGCATTTAATTCTTGCTATCATGCTTGCCTGCGATAATCGTGTGATCAATCGCAGGCCTGTGTGTAATCTGACAGTTGCTGACGGCGGCTTTGGAAGATGGGCGGACCCGACGGCGGAGAGAACTGCGGCTGATGGGGAATGATTACGGTATGATTACTGTCCATTAAGGGAATTTATGACCAAAATCTGAGCTATCCTACGGACTGAAAAAAGGACTGACGGTTATGACCTGGACTGACGCTGGCACGAGAACAGATCCTTCGTGCAGGACACGCTGGACTGGGAGCGGCGTCCTACTGGGATGGCGCGCCGCCACGCTGGACTGGCGTTGCGACACGCTAGACTGGCCCGCTCCGACCATGGTATGTTGCGGTATGGATGCCGCAACTGACGGTTTATTTTGACTGTCTGTAAAGAAATGGAAATGACTAACTATGCTCATCCCGGTTGCGGGAGAGTTATTCAACTACGCTACGCTACGGGTGCTCTCGGTTGCGAGAGTTATTGATGGAAAGAGAGAAGGTACCTACTCCTGGTAGGGCTTCAGGCGTGCGCCATTCACCCATCCTGGAAGAACTGAACCGTCTAATTGTGCCAATCGAACGGCTCCTGAGTCGCGGATCTCGATAACAAAGTACGGTCCCAGCCAATGCGTCTGGAGCTTGCCTGGAAACTTCTGGAACTGGCTGTCGTACAAAAGAACCTTGCCGCCAACTTGGAAAGTTTTAGTCTTGATGTGGCGGTCATGCCATGCTTTCTGTCTGGCCTTCTGAACCTTCTGATGGAATTCCGCAAGAAACCGAGCTTCGTCTAGCTCCTGCAGCTCGTGGAGTCGTTCCTGCAGCGACTCATCCTCTGAGAAGTGAAGGGACGTTGCGATCAGAAGGCTGGGGACTGTGAACTCGGTGGGAATCACAACTTCCCGGCCGTACACCAGCTGGAATGGCGTCTGGTTTGTCAAACGTTTTACCGTGGTCCGGTAAGCCCATAATGTCGCTGGTATCCGCTCATCCCAATCATCCCGCCGAGCGTTGCAGATTTTCGTCAAACCCTGCTCCAGAATCTTGTTGAAGGCTTCCACCGTGCCATTAGCCTGCGGGTGGTATGGACTGCTCTTATGATGCTGTATCATAAATGTCTCCAGGAGCGATTTGACCTTGGCATTAATGAAGTGCGTGCCTTGATCACTGGTCAGGCTGCGTGGGCAGCCAAAGCGGCTGATGATGTTTTCAAAGATGAACCGAGCAGCGGTCTCAGTGGAGCAGTCGCGTACCGCTGCTGCTTCCGCCCATCGCGTGAGATAATCAGTCGCCGTAATGATGTACCGAGCTTTGGAATGGCGAGCAACTGGTGCAATGGGCCCTACAAAGTCGACATCCCACTTCTCAAATGGCCGCAACACATGCACGGGGTGTAGCGGAAGCTCATCTCTGTGCGAAGGCCGTCCCGTCCTCTGACAAATATCGCAACATTTCACGTAGGCCTTACAATCTGCATGCACCGTCGGCCACCATAGACCAGCTTGAAGTACCTTCCTTGCGGTGGGTTTAGCCCCCACGTGTCCTTCCGCAACTCCGCTGTGACATTCCCACATCACCGCTTCCCGTTCATGGTCAAGAACACACCTGCGCAACACCTCATCCAGGCCCAGCTTGTACAGCTGCCCTGCGATCAATTGATAATCGGCCGCCCGGACAACCAAGTGGCGTTTCTGAAGCGGCGTGTAATCCTCGGGGCACTGTCCTGTGGTCAGATATGTGGCAATGTCAGCCAGGTAGTCTGGAATCGCTTCAACACGAAACAGATCAGCATCCGGAAGCTGATCATCCAACGGACCATCGTTTTCCCCCGACTCCAGTCTGGATAAATGATCAGGCCTGACATTTAGCCGGCCCGGTTTGACAATTACATCGAACGTAAACTCCTGAAAAAGGAGAAGCCACCGGCAAATCCTTCCTTCCAACACAGGTTTATTGACCAGATATTTTAAGGCCGAATGGTCCGTAAAAAATGTAAACTTCCCGCCCAGGAGGTAGTGACGGAACTTCTGGAGAGAGTACACCATTTCCAGCGCCTCCCGCTTGGTCGTGGTATAATTCTTCTCCGCATTAGATAGGCGTCGGCTGGCGAAGTATACCGGGTGGTCAACTGTGGTTTCCCCGGGTTGCGCTAATACGGCGCCAAGTGCAATCCCGGACGCATCAATGTGCACATGGAACTGCTTATCCCAGTTTGGATGAACGAGAATGGGTGCCGTCGCCAATTTCTCTTTCAATGTGTCCAGTGCCTTCCTGCACTCTGCTGTCCATTCAAAAGATTCTGACTTCCGCAACAGTTTCTCCAGAGGGGCAGTGATTTTGGCGTAGTTGCGGATAAAACGCCTGTAGTATCTAGTGTGCCCGAGTAATGCCCGCAACTGCTTCACGTTCTCGGGGGCCTCCATGTGGACAATAACTGCGACCTTGGCGGGATCGACACAGACCCCTTCTTTACACACCACGTGACCCAAGAGCGTGCCGAATGGTACTGCAAAAATACATTTCTTCAAATTCAAGGAAATCTGCAGCTGGCGACACCGATCGAACATAACACGCAACAGGGAGGCGTGTTTCTTCAGCAGGCTGTACACGGTCCAATCATCCATATAGACTTCCAGGAATTTGTGAATATACTCCCGGAAAGCAGCAATAACAATCCGGGAAAACACGGCTGGCGCGTTCTTCAGTCCAAACGGCATGACATGGTATGCGAATGATCCCCACTCGGTTGTGAATGTTGTCTTTGCCTTGTCCTCTTCAGCGATGCGCACTTGATGGTAGCCCGAAAATCCATCCGTGAAAGAGTAAGCTTCGTTTCCCGCGACATGATCTAGTACTTCGTCGCTGAAGGGAGTGGGAAACGGATCATGAATACAAGCATTATTCAAACTCCGGTAATCTACGCAGACCCGAATTTCCGCTTTATCCTTCTTGTTCTGGATGACAATGGGACTTACCCACTCAGCTTCTTCTACAGGAAAAATGAGACCTGCAGCCAACATTTTGTCGATCTCCATCTTTACCTTCTCTTTGATGCGTGGATTTAACCGGTAGGGTCGGTGCTTGACCGGCCTGGCTCCTGGTTTTAGTGTGATGCGCATCTCACCCAAATCCCCGTTGATCCCCTTCAGGTCCGCAACTGAGGATGGGAATAGGTCTTCATACTCCCGAAGGAGGCTGAAAATTTCCCTGGTCATCTCCGCGTCCCAGTAATCTCCCACTGTTGCCAGTTTCGGTTTCTCCTCCGTTCCTATGTTCGGCTTCTTTGTCTTTAGGGGCTGCAAATGGACTCCTTCTGTCGTTGGCTCGTCGCGGACACTCCGCTCGCCCTCCTTTTCATCAAAATGGAGATGCCTCAGGTCCTCCAAACTGTCGTCCCCTGGTTCGCCGTCAACCCGTTGGCAAACCAACTCGCTTTTCACCCCTGAGCGTGACGCCACCGGTCCCTTATTGGGCTCGGGCTGGCGGAAAAACAGAACCTCCTTAACGGCTTGTAGGGCCTGATATTCATGCGCCGTCTCCCCTTCGAATGAGAAACTCCGGACGAACTTCTCCGCAACTGCTTGCCAAGAGCGGGTTCCCCGTCTCCGCTCTTCTGCTAGGTACCAGGCCTGGGGGATTGTACCCAGGGAGTGTATAAATCTGTGGACCCATAACTCCTCGGGGTACCTGGCGTTGCGCCACTGTTCCTCGCACGCCCGCAAGTGCTGTCGTGGGTCTGAGTCGCCATGGTGCTTAAGTGTAATACAGGGCCCTTCATCCTCTTTGAAGCGTGCCCGCAAGGCATCCGCCACCAGCTCCCATCGCAACAGAGTGTTGCGGTGATTGTTCCACCATCGTCCTGACGTTGACCTCAGAGCCACATTCATCAGGGGTATCCGGCATTCTTCTGGGACCCGGTCCTCCACCTTGAGGATAAAAGTATTCACTGCTTGCATGTTTGACAAAGTGGGGTACCCGCGGATCTCGGTCCCCACCCACCGGACCTGCGCGATGGTGGCACATCGCCGCGTGGTGGTCTCGTATCCCCCTTGCTGCCAATCTTCCCACGCAAGCTCGGATCCGAGTTCCGAGCTCTGCACACTCCGCCAACTGATAGATCCTGTTGCGGTCGGGTTGATATAATCTTCCCGCCTGCCGGCGGTCATCTGATAGAGGTGGTCCATCATCTGAGCGTCCTCCCGACTATCCACCGGTTCTGTGTATTGCGGTCCCTGATACGGGTCGAGAGGCTAAGTCACCCGTACCTCCCCATCCTCGAAAATCATCAGCTCCTTCTTGAGATCGATGATCGCATAATTCTCAAAAGCCCAATCAATGCCAAGTAAAGCAGGATAGGGGTCCTTATCGCCCATGATATCAATAACTTCGAAGTCGGCATAGGTCTTTACCCCCGCAACATCAACCTCGACACCCTCGAGTCGGCCAATTGGCAAAATACAGTACTGGTTCGCCATTCTGAGTTGGATCGGGGAATAGGCGAGCCGGGGCTTTCCAAGAGCCTCCCATGTCTTTCGCGGCAATATGTTGACGTCGGACCCCAGGTCCAACATTGTATCGCTGATTTGGAATCCTGCGATTTGTGTGTTAAGTCGAAATTCTTTGCACGTTCGCTGCTTGTTTCGCTTGACACGCTGCACGTATTGAGGCGTAGTGTCCACCAAGTTTCTGGGTTCTGCCCGGTCCTGCAGCGCTCCGTCCAATACCTGTCTGAGCTGCTGCCGCAGCACGGTGTCATCAACAATCCTGAGAAACAGCCGGAGCCAGTCCGCAAATACAGCATCTGTGGCGTTCTGATCCCTGGTTTCCGGCAGCTGGGACTCCTTCAGCCCTCCTTCCTTTCGCAGCTGGGCGAATGCCTCAACCGCCTCCTGAAAGTACTTCTTCTGCACCTCGGGCCGAATCAACTTCTTCGGGGATGCCGGCCTCACCACTCGTACGGGCTCCTTCTCGTGGGCATCCTCACCAGTCTTCTTTCCGCCTCGCGTTATTATCGCAACATTCTGCATGTCAGGGGTTGCGACCCCTCGCGGTTCTGAGCCTATCAGATTCGTGCCCCTCTGCCGCGCCCGCTCTTCCCATTTTTTGATGAGTTCTGGGCAGTCTTCAGTGGCGTGGGCGTTGACCCGGCACTGGGAGCACCAGGGTCATCGCGGAAGAGGACATTCTCGAGCCACATGACCCTCCTGGTCACAGTTGTAGCATTTTACCGGCCCGCGTCCTCCTGCTCGGCCTCCCCGCATGCCGCCACCTCTGCCCCTTGCGGCCTCGTTGACCCGGTACGAGGGCCGATCCAGTCGATCCGCAAGTGCGTCTAACGCCCTGCACTGCTCTGTGTTGTGCGTCGTGGACACACAAAATTCGCAATATACATTATTCGGCACCGTGGAGTACTTTTGTAATATCGGGCACATCCGAGGAGGATGTCTGATCGTTCGGCAGATTTCACAGTACTCTGGGTTGGAGGACCCCGGTTGCGGTGGAAACCCCGCAAAGGCCTGTTGCGTCTGGTATACCCCCTGCGGATTCATTGCCGTGCCGCCCCCTGGTGGTGGCCCCCCCTGGATAGCCGCAACTGAGGGTCCAACTCCCGCGCCGCGCAACCGAGGACATTCGGTCGCGACGTGCCCCTCGACCAGGCAATGAGTACACCAAACATTCGGTCGCGCTGGTCTTGCTGGCTGAATTTCTTTGAGCTTTTCCATCAAACTGGCGATCTGGTGTTGCAACCCTATCAGCGAAGGGTCTTGCGGAGCCAGCCCCCCCCTGTATTCCTGGGGGTATCCCGCCATGGCTTCAATCTTCATGGCCTGCTCCAGAGCATCCTGCAGATTATCAATCTTCTGCTGAGTGAGAGGGGTTCGCGTCAAGGGAAGTAGAGCCTTGATGAACCAGACCCTCTGGTGGTTTGGATCGATCGGGTAGCTCAGTTTCCCGATCGCGTCCTTGAATCGCCGCATCAACTCCCATGCGGTCTCGCCTTCCTTCTGCTTAATTTCCAATAGCTCGGACAGACCCTGCTGATCCGTCTGGGGGAGCTTGAATTCGCGGACAAAATCCCGCTTTACGTTCGCAATTACAGGATTAGGGTGCGCTTCAGACCACTTGATGAACCACCGCAGAGCTCTCTCTCTGAGCGTGGTTTGAAACTCTATCAACTTCCCTGCATCCGGTGTCTGTCGAGCCCTCCAGATGGCTTCGCACAGATACCAGTGTTGTTCTACATCGTCGTTTCCCCGGCCAGAGAACTCTGGGTACCGAGTGAGAGATCCAGCCATGTATACCGGCGGTGAATTAACCAAGATAAAACCTCCAGGTCCTGGTTGCGTAACGGTCCCGCTAGGGAAAAAATTACTACTCGTACCGCTGCTGCTACTGGGCGTTACCGGCGCCGCTGAACTTCTAGATAACTGACTTAAAGCTTGTAACTGAACAAAAATATTTCTTAAAGGTTGATAAAGTACCAGGGGAAGGTCGGGATCCTGGCCATGCAGAAGGTGGGACGTAGGGCTGCCTGGAGGGTTGGGTGCCGTCTGATCCTGAAACATCTGCTGCATCACGTCGTACCATTCATCATCGAAACTTTCTTCGGGCTGCATCTTTTCCTTATCCGTGTTAATCGTTACTGCTCTTTCTCGCATCCTCGGGCTCCCATGCACCCGCTGTACGTCTGCTGCTGTCCCGTCCCCTGTCCGGGTATCCAATCCCATGGTTCCTGTCCTCTGAGGCGCCTCCTTCTGGTTCTTCTTCTCAATCTCCCTTCTCTTCAAATCTCTCCTTACCCTTCTTCGCCACCTATCGGCGATTTGTGCCCGCCGATGTGCACGTAACTCCCGCAACTTGCATGCGGCCTCAACGTCCATCCCCCGTTCCCTACTCCTACAGTCTACACAGCATCGGTCCCCTCA
The DNA here is from genome assembly GCA_034641835.2 of Pinus albicaulis. Lineage (NCBI taxonomy): Eukaryota > Viridiplantae > Streptophyta > Pinopsida > Pinales > Pinaceae > Pinus > Pinus albicaulis. The sequence continues at coordinate 811,600,809 of CM076581.1, read as the reverse complement.
ATCCTTCCCCCCAGTACGGGTGGTTTACGCTTCCATACTCGTTTTGTGGAATTCAATCAACCCTTCGTCCACCATTAGGGCTTTGATCCACAGCGGAATTTCCTTCAGCAGTTTTCCCCTCAGCCCTGAGTGAAACACAGCCTCAGCCTTTGAGAAAGATTGGTAACACTCAGCGGCAAAATCCACAGCGTATCCTTCCAACGTGGTCTTGACCCAAAACTCCACTGCGCGGGTTAGTTCAGTATCTACCCGGTGTAGCGCTACCAAGTCTTCGCGCGCCCACCTGCGGTTTATCTCCCGCAAGCCTTCTTGGGCCGCCTTCGTTCGTAACCTCCGCAACTAGTTGTAAAGATCTGTGGGAAATCTTCCCCAGAAAATTTCGTACGTATCGCTAGCTGAGTCAGAGAAAAGAACAAGCTCCCTGACCACCGCCTCCTTTTTCTTAATCAGCTCCGCCTGCTGAGTAATAAAATGGTCAAGATGATCATCCCACCGTCGCCGTATTGCTCCTTCAAAGATCCTCGAGACCATGATCTAGATCCCCTCAGAACATGCGGGTCCCGTCAACGGAACCATTTGTTGGCGAAAAATAAGGTCTCGCGGGCAAGACCCAGGTTCACAGGGTTGTGGCCAACAAGGGTCCGGTGTAGTCTAGTAACACGCCGGCATTTTCACCCTGTTCGGGAAGAACAGAGCGTCTCACCCGAGGCGTGCCGCGACCACATGGGAAAGGGGAAGAAATCACATACGAGGAATAAACCCGCAACCACAGAAAGAAAGAGAATCCGTTACATATACCAGAATATTCATGCAAGATCACCAATCAAGTATATTGACAGTCGCAACTTAAAAATTTTAAAGCATGGTAAACACATCTTAACACATAAACATAAAGACAGCAATCCTTCTTTCATTAGTCTTCAGCCAAATACAAGATTACACAGCTTCCTTCTCTGATAACCCATATATCAGATACAGATGAATCTAAGAACAGAGAATACAAAACATAGAGAGTAGAAACCAATTGCGAGAACAAGTCTAATTTCTCCGCGGCTGCTTCCGCATTCAATCATCCCGCAACAGCAACCGATCAACCAATCAACCAACCCTCCTCTTCTGCAGCCGGGTGATTGCCTTTTATTCACCCGCTCGCCGCGACTGGCGGCTTCTCTGCGTCTTTGCTCTGGCTTTTCCCGACTTCTCTTCTGATATCTGCATGTTCTACTTCCTGTTCTCTGTTGTATCTCTTTCATCTGTACTTATCGCTGTTCTACCTCCAGTTATCAAGTGCTTCCGCATCGCCTTGTTAGCTCCGCAACTCCTGGTCGCGCGGTGCGGTCGCGTTAGCTGTGTGTATTCCCTCCGCAACTCAAAAAGAGTCCAAGTTCAAAATTCAAAACTTAAACAAAAACAAGGGCCCAACGGTTCTTCATTGGATCCATTGTCTATATCATTCCTATTTGATGTAGAAGGACAATAGTCACCATCATCTTCTTCTGTTGTTTGTTTTTCTTCTTTAGGGGCTGCAGGAGACTCATCAATGACAACATCAATACATTCAACAATCTTTCGAAGCCTTTTATTGTAACATTTGTATGCTTTGCTTGTAGATGAGTAACCAAGAAATATCCCTTCATCTGATCTAGGTTCAAACTTGCCAAGCTTTTCATCATTATTTTTTATAAAGCATTTACTTCCAAAAACTCTAAAATGCTTCACAGAGGGAGAATTACCATACCAGAGTTCATATGGATTTTTGTCACTATTTACCCAAACATGTGCCTTGTTGAGAATGTTTGCTGCTGTATGTGTTGCTTCTCCCTAGAAAATGTCAGGTTTTCCAAAATCATCAAGCATAGCTCTAGCCATTTGTTGAATTGTTCTATTCATTCTTTCTGCTACGCCATTTTGTTGTGGGGTGCCTGCTACAGAGAACTGTCTTTTTATGCCATGTTGTTCACAAAATTCAAGGAATTCATTTGATGTATATTCTCCTCCTCGATCAAATCTAAGACACTTGATTTTTAGATCTAATTCATTTTCCACCAGTGCTTTGAAGATCTGAAATTTTTCAAATGCTTCATCTTTGTGTTTAATCAACCCAATCCAACACATCCTAGAGAAATCATCAATAAATAAGAGATAGTATTCTTCCCCACGTGGTGACTTTTTCCTCATAGGTCCACATATGTCAGTATGAATAAGTTCAAGAGGCTTACTTGATGATCCTTCTTTGGCATTAAATTGCACTCTGGTCTGCTTACCGAATTGGCAAGATTTGCATATGATACTCTCTGGTAGAGTAATATTGGGAAGACCATGAACAACTTTAAGTCTGCTTGATTTGTTGATTTGAGAGAAGCTCAGATGCCCCAGCCTTCTATGCCATAGCCAATTTTCTGAAGATTTGCTCAAGTAACATTGATCTTTGCAGTTCTTCAATACATACAGGTTGCTTGGAGTTCTTTTGCCTTTTATAATAGTTTTACTTGTATCAAGATCACGAACCACACATTCTTTTGAACTAAAGACAACTTCAGTTCCTTGATCACACATTTGACTTACACTTAACAGGTTATGCCTTAATCCATCCACATACATGACATCATTAGCCTTCACCTTTTCTTTTAAAAACACGAACCCTTTTCCTTTAATTACAGCAGGGGTATCATTTCCAAATGTAACTTTCTTTTCCTTTTCTAGAGCATTATATGCAAGAAGTTTGCTTTTGTCACTTGTCATGTGTCTTGAGCATCCACTATCAATGTACCATTGATTTTCTTCACCTTCTGCAAATAACGCTATCCCACAATTTTCAACCTGTAATTCCTTCTTTTTCCATACTTTGGAACTTGAAGGAAAATCTTGTTTTGGCTGGACTTTGCTCCTGCATTCAAATTCTAAATGGCCAAAGTTATTGCAATAAGTACATTCAACTTCATTTTGAAGAGGAGAAAATTTGTTATAGGTGTTCTTCTTTGGTTCAATATCCATCCTTTTCTTTCTTGCTTCTCTTGTCATGATGGTTTTATAGGCAACACATTGAACGACTTTATGACCAAAATTGTGACATGAGAAACATTGTCCATTGAAGTAGAAATTTTTGCGATCATGAAATCTTCTATTTGAATTTACCTGTTGGTTGTAGCTTCTTTGAAAGACATCCCTGTTAGTGTTCCTTGAATTGTGATGATCATGCTTTACCTGTAAAGATTCTTTATTCCCTTGCTGAGTGGCTGAATGTAGTAAACCAGCTGTAGCTGCTTTTAGATAATTTGGTGCTGAAGCCTGAGAGGATTCTCTGGTATATCCAAGACCTGTCTTTATAAGAGGAGAATGTTGTACCTTGATAATCTCATCTAAGGTTTTAGATCCTTTAGCAAATCTAAGATTCAGAGTCTTTTCTTTCTCAAGTTCTTTTCTTAGACTTACTACTTCACATTCTAAATTCTCATTGTGTTTCTTCGCTTCTTCATTCTGCTTTTTCAAAGTCTCTATGGTAATTTTCCTTTCTTCTAAGAGAATTTTACATTCTTCTAAGTGAATTTTGAGTTGATTGTTTTCTTCAAGAAAATCATTGTCCTCTAGAGCATCCACAAAAGTATCCTTTTCATATTTAGATTCAAATGCCATGAGAAGTCTAAGATCTTGTTCACATTCTTCCTCACTATCAGAGAACCCATCACTGTCTTCATGAGTGTAGTAACTTTTCCTAGTGCTAGACCGGTGCTTATTCCTTCTTGCTACTTCCTTCCCTTTTGCAAATGTTTCTTTATAAGGACACTTAGCAGCATAATGACCAACTCTTCCACAATAAAAACATTTGAAAGGAAGCTTACCTCTGAACCGTCCTGTGCCAAGTTGAAGTTTCTTTACAAAATTTACCTCATCTTCTTCTAAGATATATCCTGATCCTTCTTCTTCTTGTACTTCCTTCCCTTTTGTAGAAGCTCTAAAGATGGCTTCTTTGACTTCAGATGGTCCTCCTCTTCTCATTTCATAAGAAGTTAGTATGCCATGGAGTTGAACGACAGTAAGATTTTGAATATCCTGTTTTTCTTCAAGAGCAGAGACTTTTGACTCAAATTTTTCCGTTAGTGATCTTAAGATTTTCTCAACCAAAGTAGATTCTGCTATTGTTTCTCCCATGTTTCTCATACGATTTACAATATCATCAAGACGTAAGAAGAAACTAGCAACACTCTCATCATTATGCATCTTCAAATTTTCATATTCAATTCTGAGAGTTTGGAGTTTTGCACTTTTTACCTTTGCATCTCCTTCATAACTTAGAATGATTTTGTCCCATATTGCCTTTTCTATATTCAGCTGCATAACCTTGACAAATTCGGATTTAGTTAGACTTCCCAATAGTGCATTGACCGCTTTTGCATTTGTTTCATAATTCTTCTTTTCCGTCGGATCCGTTGGCACTGTGGCTAGATATTGATATCCTTGTTCAACAATGGCCCATACATCTACTCCCATAGACTGAAGATAGGATCTCATCCTTATTTTCCAGAAGATTAAATTGCTTCCATTAAAGAGTGGAGGCTTGATAGATGTTGTTCCATCTTGATTGCTCATCTTGCTTGATCTTCCTTCTAGCGGTTAAGCTTTTTTAGAAGGACCTGCTCTGATACCAATTGTTGGGAAAAATACTGAGAGGGGGGGGTGAATCAGTATTTAGTGCAGACAATAAAACTTTGATATTTCCTTCTTAAAAACCCATACGCTACTTTCCTGAATTCAACTCGCGTATATACGCGGATATCCTTTACAGAACTCGCGTATATCCAGTGAATTAATTATGCATTTAATTCATGACTTAGATCATTGCATTACTCATTTATCAGATGTTCAGAAAATAGTAAACAGGTGCAGAAAGAACAGAGTAATCATCACACACAATCAATCACACATGAACACCAGGATTTTTAGGTGGAAACCCAATTTGGGAGAAAACCACCGCTGCCGTTGTCTCAGTCTTCAATCTTTATTATTAAGAAAAATTCTTACAACATGTACTGGCGCAGACTCATACTAGCACGTAGGCACCCACCTGCAGAAGGATACAACCTTCTCTCGTTTACCAGCCTTTCCTGGAAGGGAGCAACAACCCCCTGCTCTCGTTTACCAGCCTCTCCTGGAAGGGAGTTACTACCCCCTGATATTAACACCAGCCTCTCCTGGCAGAAAGCTTCTACTTTCAGACTGAAGGCTTCAACCCTCAGATCCACTGCAGACCACATTTCATCAATTTTCAAACTGGATCAAACAACTTCAACACAATCCTTCACTTATCAGCAAACGTCCTTTTCCCAGAGCATCAAACAGAACAATGAAACCACTGTAACCATAATATCAGAGATAACTCAGACTTCAGAATAGATATGCAGAATCTCAATCAGCTTTGAGCAACCATCAGTTCAAATTGCATACGCGCTTTTCTTCAAACAGACGCACGTATATACGCGCTTTTAATAAAGGCAACCCACGTATAAATCTGTGCACTTTTCAGAAAAAACCTAACAGTCCATACGCTCCTTTGTTTAAACAGATCCGCGTATATACGCGCTTTTCATGAAACGAACATGCGTATAGATCTATAAAAGATAAACTTTGCAGAACAGATCAGATCTATGGACTTACCCAGATTTCTTCAATATCTTCAATAGATTTGCGCCAGGTCTTCAATACTTCTTTTCAGATTATCCTAGAGATTCATCATTTCCAGATCTAGAGATTTTGAACCTTCATCATATTCATGGGTGCATCATAGATTCAGATCTATCGATTAAGAACAGAGTTCAACCATACAAATAAACTCCAGAGTGAAGTATTCATTTAAAGCCCAGACACATGCACATGCTTTGCACAATGATTTTCTTCTCCTTATATAGGTTTACCCTTTATCAATACCATGAGCCAAAACCACACCTCTTCCGATGTTATTCCTGGACGGGATCAAATAGACAACCCAGCACTCAATACAATGGGTCAATACCATGGTAGTAACCCCTGGTTTTACACTTTTAGAGCGCAATTGAGCATACGCGACTTGGCACGTACTTTCCCGCGTGCATACGCTACTTTTCCTAGACAAACCCGCGTATGCCTTGAGACACACACTTTTCATCATTGGTCTAGCACATACTAGAATTCCTTTCATCATTACATCTGAGCTGCTCTGTAGACACATCAGATTTACATCATTAAATAGTATATCAAGTCAGTTTCCATTAAGTACAACTTTCATAAAGTAGGTTACCATCATCTTTATCAAGTGGGTTGCCATCGGAACCTACCCTGCGCATCATATTACCAAAGGTTTTACCTCTCGTGATTTCCATTCATCTTTATCAAGTGGGTTGCCATCAAGGACAACACTCTGCATCATATTATGAAATTTTACCTCTCGTGATTTCCATTTTATCAGCCTCTTTTGTTAGGTGAGACTTGATTTTCTCATCCCATCATTACCATCTTCTCATCCAATCATATGCCCTCACTTGGTTGTTTTACCCATTCCTGAGGAACCACTACAATGAGCGGTATTGTTAGCTAGCCTCCTGGCCTTTACTTGTTCTGAGAAGTTCCACCATAACTGGAACTAGTTTCTACCCTTGATGCCACTCGTTCCTCCAGGAGGAGTAAAATTTTAATTCTTTTCTGACTCTTAAAAATTGAAAATATTACCGAGACTCTTGTTGTTTTGAACTCGTTAAATGGCTATGAAATGATATCTACCCAGTATAAGTTTACCCCTTTTTCGGGTTGGGATAGATTATTTATGAGAAAGGAATACCTTATCCTATCGCAACTAAGAGGTTCTCTCAGACACAGTTTTCTACCTTTTCGGATCTGTGAGGCTATCTACGAAAAAGGACTACTAGAGTTTTCTTTTCTGCTTCTTTTCAAACTCTCTAAACATGAAAATATGTTGATTTCTTCCTTTGTCAGACTCTTTAAACTCTATATGACATCGAAAACCATCACCATGACGTTACCGAGTTCCTCCTTCCTAGGGCTCGTAAAATGTACTAGCCTCTAGGATGGATTTTTCTGAAGGAAAAACTTATACGACAAGAATATGCTATCCTCTTCAAGCTTGTGTAAAAATAAAGAGGTACTCACCAAAAATGGTGGGGGAAAATTGAACCAGATTTTAGTTGTGTCAACAGTATGTCGTTGATCTTGAACATGACACTCGTCGGCATTCGTGTTGGGTTGGGGACATCTCATTTCGTCATTCTTGCCTTCATGGGTTTGGATAATATGTTTTGACCTCTCATATTCTCTTTGCCACATCGTCATGACCTCAGATCCCTTGATGTCAAATACTACCAAATCTAGTGTCGTGTCACTGATATGTTCAAGAGAATTTTTCCTCTGAATTTTTCAACCTCCCTCTGATTCTCTGTTGGTCCTAATTCACTATCATCATGTTCCTATGTCTTGTTTCGATGATGTGGGAAACATTATGGCCCTCCTTCGACCAAGTCACTTCCTATCAACTTCAGCTCATTATCCAGGAATCTGATCTAGAGACTCCCTTCTGGTACCTTGGAGCCTGCATGCCTCAATGGCATGTTCTTTGCATTCGACGCAAGGTCTACATCATTGGCCTTTGATCAAGTGATTCTGCGGGTGCTTGATGCCAGATCACTATTCCCATTTCGTGGATTGTACCTGTTGTACCTTGAGAGCCATTGTTATTATTGGTGGTTTCTCTCATGCATGTTAATAACCTTCACCATTGGCTGGTAATCAGGTGATTTTCTTGCATGTTCGACTTCGGCTCATATATTCACATGCTTGAATTTATACTTGTTCGGGTCGAGATGGAGCACAAGACCCTGGATTTTGTCTGATAAAATACAGGTTGCGGGTTCTTTTGGATTACCATGACTTATTGCATGAATCTTTTGATTGGATGGCTGCAACCATACCTGAGTCTATTTGTTGATCCTTACTGCTGGATGGCTGCGTCCATACCTCGGATCTCAGTTTTTATGTACTCTATTATGGATGGATGTGCCCATACCACATGTGCATGTATCATAGATATCAGTTGTATTTATAATTGCAGGTTTTCCGATAGCGGTGCTTAGTTTGAACGTTTTCTCATAAATCATTTCACCCCTCCCTCTCCCTCGGACCTTATGCTTTAGGGAGCATCTGTTACACAACATTTTTTCACTGTCCCTGCAAACCCCATCTCGTACATTGGAGGGTAATTTTTGTGACTAACAAGATGTGTCATGCCTTGAAAATACCATCATTGCATCCCTTTACATGAGAACAATATTCCTTCTGTTGACAATTCCCTAAGTAGAGCTTCATAAACCCCTGTTTTTGCCTTGGCACGAGTAGCCAGTTCTTCCCTCGCGCCAATGAGGAAGATTAACACTGGGCCCCATGCCAAGCTATTTATGGAATTTTTTTTTAAAATAGAGGTGGATATTCCACTCTAACAACTTCGAGGATGAGTCATTGGGAGCGGTTGGACTGAATAACCATGAACTCCCTCCTTTAGTTTATGGTTTCCACCTCTTGTGGTAACCTCCTAAAGGATAGGCCTCCCTTCCACCTTTGTAGGGATCCCAACCTCCTCCTTTTCCTCTATAAAAAGAAGCTATCTCTCCTTGCATAAGCTAGCTGAACATGGAGAACTGAGTATACTATAGCTGAACTGTTGAAGAGATAGAACAAGAAGGAACTTCATTGAGAGAGCTTAAGTCCATGCCCTCATCCCGTCCAAATCCCTTGATGAGCATTTGAGGTGCGCTTTGGCTTAACCCTACTAGAGGAGACTGTGACGTTAAAGATTTGGTTGTAACTCTTCCTTCTATAAATACATATACGTGACTATTGTTTGGTTCCCATTTTGTGTTACGTTTTTTGTTTAATGCAATATACTTATCCCTCTATGAATGGCTAGTAGTTATGAATGAATTTATTATGTCTTATTCTATTCTTGTTTATTGATCTATGTGCAAGTATCCCAGCATCACTGCAGAAGGATTGTGACTTGCCGAGGCAAGAGCGAGAGGGCACCACCACTACAGCTGCGATGACAACATTGGACTCTAGGTATGTCAATCTACCGTGTCCCCTTTTCATTCAGTAATTAGGAACCTACACTCTAGCATGTCTCTTTTTTTCTAGACCCACTCTACGGCTAGAGGGATCATCTCTGTCCACAGAGAGGATTTACCTGCTTAACAATCCTATCGGTGATATTTGAGGGAACCTCAACTAGAAATTTTGAGTTGCAGTTCCTCCCCCCATCTTCACTAAAGATATTTTTAAAGTGAGTAAATGCTACTCTTTTGATGCTATTGAAGTCCTTGTGGGTTATGACCGTTTCTTTGATTTCTGAGATGGAATTTAAGCCTCTTCTTTCTTGGGCTTGTTTGTGGAAGAAGGAGGAATTTATATCTCCCTCTTTAAGCTAGAGACTACGAGATTTTTCGCACCCATATTCTTCCTCCGACAGACATGCCTTATGAAACTTGTGTTGTAATTCTACTTCCCTGTCTAGGACTTCTTTAGTAATTTCAGATTCTTCTATTTGAGAAAGATGGAACTCAATATTGATTTGAGCTTGTTTTCTCTCGATGCCCAGGTTTTGAAGGGATTTGGCCCAACATCTAAGAACAGCCTTGACTCTTTTGAGTCTTTCTTCCCAAACAAAGAATGGGGAGCCCTTGACAAGCATCTTCCAACAATCCTTGACCTTATCCAGGAAATTCGGATCCTTGATCCATAAAGGGCTGAATCTGAATGGAATAGGGCCAAAATCCTTTTGGGATAGCAGCTCTATTTTGATAGGCTTATGATCTGATACACTACAAGGGAGAATATGCATTCTTGCTTCAATACCTAAAATGAGAAATGAGGTATGAACCAAAAATATATCGAGCCTAGCAGCAATGTGACCCAGACCGAATCTTTTGTTTGAACAAGTAAACTTACCAGAAGAGGGCTTGATGTCGAGAAAATCCCAATCCTGCATGAGGTCCTCCACCCATTCCCTTACCAAATGCCTAATGATGTTGCCTCCTCGCTTTTCTAACAATTTCAAGGTGATATTTAGATCGCCAGCAATGATGGTGTTTTACAGGTTCTCTAAGTCTACCAGATTTCTGATAGAATCCTAGTAGGCCTTTTTTTCCCCTGCGTTCACAGGGACATACACGTTGAATAGAGAGAGGACCTCCTTAGTGTCGATATGTTGGAGTTTTAGGAATAGCCAGTGAGCATTAAAGGTCTCAGTGACCTTTGAGAACTTTTTTGTATTTGAGAGAGAGCCCAAACCTCCCGAGGCTCCTCGAGCAGAGACTGCTTGTCCACTCCCTTTATTCCAAATAGACCTGCTTAATTGGAGGAAGTCTTTGTCCTCCATTTTTGTCTCCTGGATTAGTATAATATCTGGGGTTTCTATCCTTCGAATACTTCTGAGGGCTTCTTCTTTCACTTTTCTCTCCATACCTCTGCAATTCCAAGAGACAATCTTCATCACTTACTTTTTTGAGATTGAGGAGCTCCCATGGAGCCCTGGGTTTGGTTTCTAGTCATCTTCAGAGTTTTAGCTAAGAGTTTTTCAAGAGTGGGTTGGCTGCCTTGGAGCTTATCCTTGTAGGTTTCCTACTCTCTTTTTTCCTTGACAAACTTTCGACCTCTTCTTGATCTTCTAGCCGAAATTTGAGACTCCCCTATTTCTCCTTCCTCCTCTGACTCCTCCTAGTCTTGTTCTTCCTCTTCGACTTCTGCATGTTTTTCCTTAGGTATTTCTAAGGCATTCTATCCTTGCCTCGAGCCTGAGGTAGTTCCTTTGTCAGGGGAGGCTTTATTTTGCATTTCAACCACCTGTACTTCCTCTGATGCTGAGCTTAAGGGTGCAAACTTGTTTTCATGGCCGTTCGGGGGAGGGGCTTATGGGACAGAAGCCGGCAGGGGGCCTTTACCATTTGGGACTCTAGATTTGGGGACTTTATGGGAGGTCTTTAACTGCTTAACTTGATTCCAACCCTCCTCCTTTCCTTTCTCGGATTCTACATTTCTCGGGCAGCCCCTGGCGAAATGATCATAAACATGGCATTTTCGGCATTTGAAGGGAAGTTGCTCATAATCTAGCTTCTGCACATGCGTCCAATTTCTGAAATTAATTTTTATTGCCTTCGGCAGTCCCACTTCTAGATCCACCTCGACGCATATCCGAGCATAGTCATATTGATATTTTTTATTTTCCCAATTAATAAATTTTCCCAGGGCATTACCAATGTGTTTCAGAGAATCCTAGTTCTAGCAGTGCACAGGGAGATTTGGCAACCTGATCGACACTAGGACCGTCGTTGGGACATCCACTTCTAGACCGAAATCTGGAATCCACTTTTTGAGGTACAGGCCCTGGGGTCCCATGAAATAGGGTCCATTTCAAAATATCAGCTCCTTTTCCTCTTTGGTGATGAATTCGAACAGGAAATAACCCCTCCCCAGAAAATACGAGGTTACGATGTTCTTGATCACGGGTGTCCAATTTTTGACAACCCAACTCTCCATTGTTTTTGGAGAGGGCCAAATTCCTTTAAATTATCCCACAAGGGCTCGATTAGCAAGGGACAAATCAACCTGGATCAAACCGTCCAGAGGGAGAGAGATTTCAGGAATATCTTCCAATTTTTTCACGAATTTGGCAATCTCAAATTTCTTCTTCTTCGGCATTGAGGCCAACAATGATTTGAAGGCCTCTTCAACAGATGGTGGAGGGGGAGGCGAGGGAGCCTGGGGCAAGCCCAAGGTCTCCATGGCAGCGAGAAAGGAACCCTAGTTGTGCGCAGGCTCATGCATGGGCATGGCAGCTAGCGAATGTAGAAAAAAAATAACCAGTATGTGATTTTTAGGTTGTCCTATGCTTCTCAATCTGTTGTTACCTATGTTTGTGCTTCTCAATTTATTTTCTTTATCCCCCAAGTGCTAGTGTAGTGTTGGGTGGCAGAAACACCTCTTTGGTTGCCCACTTTCGAGCTTTGAAAAACAATATGAAATGGTTTTCTATTGCAACATCTGCTATTACAACATCTTTTATGGCATATGGTATTACAACATCTTCTTTTAAGACATCCGTAGTTACAACACCTTCTTCTCAATATATTGTTACCTATGATTGTGCTTCTCAATTTTCTTTCTTGATCCCCCAAGTGTTGGTGTAGTGTTGGGTGGAAGAAGCACCTCTTTCGATGTCCACTTTCATGCTTTGACAAGCAAGATGAAATGGCTTTCTACCCCCTCAATTGTTACAAATTTTTTTGTTATATTCATTATTACATCATATGTTATTACAACATCCACTCTAATGGTCATTGTTTCAGTTGTATCAATATTAGAAGTTGTTATAATATCAAATTTTACAGCAGTTTCAACATTTTCAACAGTAATGGATGTTACAACATTTTTAGAAAATTTAACATTGACATGATGTTATGGAATATATTGTTATAACATTCGTTGTGAAAACATTTGCTTCTCAATCTGTTGTTACCTATGCTTGTACTTCTCAATTTTTTTCTTGATCCCCAAATGTTGGTGTAGTGCTTGGTGGCAGAAACACCTCTTTGGATGCCCACTTTCAAGATCTGATAAGCAAGATGAAATGGCTTGTTGTTACAACATCTTAGTTGTAACTTATTTAAAACTTTATTGTCATATGTGCACTTTGATACGATGTAATATGATTATTATTTCATTTCATATGTTGTAATATTAGATATATAACCGAGAAATTATTTATTGCATGAAATAAGTAATAAATTTTCATTCTAAATTTTTATTTTTGCATAACAAGGATATCACAAAAGATCCAAATCACGTTGGCTCTGAAGCTGAGATGGTAGATGATTCTCATGGTGACACATATACAGATGAAAACGAGGATGATGTCAATACAAAAGATGATGATGATGATGTTGATGGTCACAATAGTGATGATTATCATGAGGCCTTGGTAGAAACTACTGACATTCATGATCATATAGACTACATCATGGATCATTTTTTATATATTGGTATGATATCGATTTTCATGGTTACTATCATATGTATCATTTTCACGACCTCCTGTACCATATTATTGAGTTGTACCTTTTTTATATGTGTCATTTCTACTTATATCATTTGGAAATGACATATCATATCGACTTGTATCATTTTTTCTTACATAATTCATCATTTTTATTTATATCATTTGTACATGATGTATCATTTTGAATTATGTCGATTGTTGCACATGCATCATTTTCACATGTTATTTTTTTTTTTTAAAGGAAAGAGTATATTTCTATTAATAAACCTAGAATATGGCCAGTGCCATTACATTCAAAAGCATCAAAATTTCCAGAGTCCTCCAAAATTGCTCTGACCAATATCTTTGGGTATGTAGTAATTTTTTTTCCAAATTTACTTCATCATTATTCTATTATTTTATTCAAAATACACCATTAACACTTATATACCTACATAAAATAATCTACCTAACTATTACTATGAAATTAACTACCTGGTTCCCTCCACATTGTTCTAGTCGAGTTCCTTTGTAGCAGCCTTGTCTGCTTCCTCCTGCTGGAATGGTTATGTTGCTCCTTGCTTCCCCTGCTCCTGTTCCAATTGTTGTTGATCAGAAAGCACTAGAGGGAGAGACCCTCCCTCACCAATTGTCATATCTTGTTCACCACTGTCATCAGGGTCAAATATTTCTTTTAACACTGAAACAACTTCATTCTCCACATTGACCTCGGATTTATCCACCTTGTAATCAATATTTTCAATCTTGGATATAATTACCTTCACCGCTGCTTGCAAAATTTCAACATATTTTTCCAAGACTTCCAACTGACCCGTTACCAGGGTGAAATGAGAGAGAGCCTCTAAAATTATTTTCCCACTTATCTTGTAGATCATCTCCTTTATTTCCTACTTAAATGTACAATCAATCTCCTAGTGCCATTTCCTGACGAGGAGGCCATGATATCTTCATCTCAAAAATAATGTATGAATATCCATTGTGCATGAATTCTGCACAAACATCCTCTTATAGCCAAACTTAACTTGAAAATTATGGTGGGGGGAGTCCCTTTGAGTTTAATTATGTTTTCATTAACAATTGTGAATTCATTGATTCTTGGTTTGGACCATAAACACACATAGTTGAACTGAGACGTTCTTCCTTGGCCATAGAAATATCAAATCATTTGTTGATGACATCCCACTTGGCCACATGTTTAGCATTAATCCTTGTGTTTAACCATATGTTGGATGAATGGCCTGTAATTCTGATAGAGCGATCATTGATGAGCTGGAGAGATCACCGATTATATTTTGTACCATGAAATAACTACCAAATGTATGCAACCTGCCAGTCATATTATCCTCCTTAATTACCCTTAATCATCTTGATATCCTCGAGTTATAAGAAATCATGGTATGTGACATATAGTTGTTATGTATTCTTCCTCCATCAACTTTTATTGAACCAAATTGATACTTTTGTTGGCCTGGTCATCCACTAAATTTTTGTTCTCTCTCTTGATATGATAGAACTCAAAAAATTCAAATTTATCCATGATCAGTTAGATTCTTTATAGAGTTGGTCTTGTATTTGGGTCCTTGGAATGATTCAATATGATAAATTTTTGAATTGTAATGAGAGAGTCTCCAAAGACATATATGATGATCACCTTGTCAGTATTGACTCGTCAATTTTTATATTTTGAAAGTGGTTGATGATTTGGATGCATATTTATTATGTATGATGGTTTTGATTTATTGCTTATGATGGATGTTGTCGAATTCCATTGAATTATAGATATTTTATTCACTTGTTTTAATTATAGATGATGATCATGTTACAATAATTATCTTGTTATTTTGTATATACCCGATGTTGTAGATTCTATTTTGATAGAGATTTAATAAGTATAATTATGTTGTTAATTTGTATGGATGCTTGTTTCCCTAAAAAATATTTAAAAATTTTATCCTATAAAAAATTTCAAATGCATTCATATGATGTATAATCATATAAATTATTAAAGAGACATGATATATTTAACTAGTTAAATTGAAATAAAACATATTAATTTAATTATATGCAAAACAATAATCATTTTTTGGAAGCAAACAAAGAAGAAACAATGGAAGCCAAATTGGAAGAAAATTTGGAAGCCACACAAGAAGAAAAATAGGAAGAAAAACTGGAAGCCAAATCAGAAACCAAACTGGACATATAACCTGGTGCTCAATTTCGCACTAAATATGGCCCTAAACCTGTTGTTATTTCCTACAACTAGAAGTAAAAAAATAAGAAAAAATGAAAGCCAAATTGGAAGCCACAATAGAATAAAAATTGGACGCTAAATTGGAATCCACACTAGAAGCAAAATTGGAAGCCACACTAGAAGAAAAACTAGAAGGAAAAATGGAAGCCACAGTAGAAGAAAAATTGGAAGAAAAATTGGAAGCCACACTAGAAGCAAAACTGGACACACAATTAAAATCCACACTAGAAGCAAAACTAGAAGCAAAATTGGAAGCCACACTAGAAGCAAAATTGGAAGTCACACTAGAAGAAAAATTGGAAGCCACACTAGAAGTAAAATTGGAAGCCATATTGGAACCAAAAATGGAATCAAAATTGGAAGCCAAACTAGAAGAAAAATTGGAAGCCGCACTAGAACCAAAATTTGAAGCCACACTACAAGAAAAACTGGGAGAAAAACGCGAAAGAAATTTGGAAATTAAACTAGAAGCCAAAATAGGAGCCAAATTGGAAGCAATTCCTGGCGCCATTTCTGATGCTAAAATGGCACTATTCCAGGCATTATTTACGATGTTATTCCAGGTACTACTTATGGTGTTATTTCCGATCCAATTCCAGGAAAATTTTGGGGCTCTATTTCAAGTGTTATGTTGGGCGTTATTTATGGAACTATTTTTTCGATGTTATTTACGATATTTTTCTGGAGAAAATTACCAAACAAAATATGGCGCTAGCAAAAAAATACTTGTTCACACCCTTCTTTGTGTCGGGAAAGGTGTCCAATTCGTGAACTGAAAAATACTAAATTTCGACGCAATTTTAGGCACTATTTCCCTGTTTTGTTGTAGTGTAATAAAATAAAGGCTTTGCAATATCATCCCTTTGAGATAATGAAAAAGGTGGGATATGGAACTAATAGACTCATTCTACCCCCATACATGCATATTTACTCAATTGTGAATGTGGAGAATTTGAATCTCTATGAGCCTTCCATGTTATATTAGGAAGAGGAACAAGTCCTACCTTCTATAGAGGTTTTGGCACCAAATGTTCAAGAATAGTTGATAAAAGATATATTTTTACAGAAGAGGTACAAAAATACAAAAAAAGGGTATCATGGAATTTAGTAGATTGGGTTGAAAGGACAACTTCTAAGAAAATATAAAATGTACAAGAGAGAAAGGTGAAGAAAATATTTCCTCACCTCATTTAGTAGAATATTTTGGGGACCAACAGCCCCCAAAATAGGGAGATGTGATCCATATTGGATCATTATATTGTTTTTCAGCCATCTTGATTCTTTCATAGTGGAAAAATATGGAGGAATAAACTCATGGGACCATCTTTACCAACATGACCCAATTTCGCAAATTGGGGTTTGAAACCTTCCGAGAGAATTTTGAGGTATCAAATGATATTTTTTAAGGGTAAAAATTTTCTACTATGGTCCAAAAACATTTTTTCCTATTCCACACATATATATATATTTCCAAAAGTGCAAGAATAACCTCAATTGGATTCCACATGTAAAACTTATGCCACTCAAAATTTTTCATTCCTATTTTTTCAACCATAATTCGATAGGATGCCACGCTAGCTCCCATTACTCGCGGAAAAAGAGCTAGCCACATGATCATGATGAAGAAAAATATAGAAGAGTCCATATTGTAACATTAGTTAAGAGTTGGGGGAGTAAAACCTAACCACTAGTAGACTATCTAGCTATGTTATAACTAAGCCACTCGAAGGAAAAGGGGTTATGTTCTTTTCAAATGTATTTGTACCACGGATGAGCAGAGTAGCTAAGAGATATAGGGAAGAAGAACACAAAGTGGTTTTTTCCACTGTAATAGCCCATGAGCCATAGGCCTTACTTATTTTTACTCACAACCATGTTCTATTGAAATAAAAAGAGTTTAGTGGCCTCACCTTGCAATTGGGTTTTCTCTCAAAATGGTTTCCCGGGTTATATCTTATTTCAAATCATGTTTTGTGAGTTTCAATTTCTTTGTTCGCTATTTTCTTCATAATTATAATTTGCATGCATACATAATAAATAATTTATTACATATCAAGAAATCTAAAGAGAAATAAACCCTCATAGTGTGGATTTCATATTTTTAAGTATAATTTATCATATTTTTTTGGATGATCTGTCTAGTGGAATACCCACAATAGTTTATAGATCAAAACTGAGATGAATTACACTTATTTTCCTCCTAGTGGAGTAGTTATAACACAACATTATAGACAAATATGGGTTCAACTATTAACTAAAGTTACCATTCTAACAATTCTATAGTCTTCTTCATAATATTTATGTGGCTAACCCATTTTCCATAGGTAGTATGGGACAATAGGCCATCCTCTCCCATTAGGGTTGGAAATGGTTATAGATCAACTTTGGGGAGGCCTAAATTTTGCATACGAACTTCAACTAATGTATTTATTGAACCATTGGAAATATTTATATGCATAGAATAGTATCACATGGTATAATTCCTAAACAAGGAATTTTTACCCCCAAAAATTTCATTTAAGGCCTCAAAGTGGCCCTAGGATGTTTCAAATCCTAATTCTCCAAACTAGCTCTCATCGACAAAATTGCTCCTATAAGTTGATTCCTCTAATTTTTCCATTATTACATCATCAATATGGAAGAAAAATAGTTTAGTGGTCATATCCATATCATGCCTTCCAATTTTGGAATAATTGGTCCCTGAAAGATTTTACTGAATGAGGTGAGGAAATTTGTCCTCTCCCTTTTCTTAGTATTACCATTTAAACTTACCTAGAAGCAATCCTTTCAGCCCAATATTCCAAATTTCATGTTATCATTGTCTTGTAGTTTAGGACCTCTTCTATAAAATTTATCCTCTATCAACTTTTCCTGAGCATCTAGAGCTAAGTTCTTTATGGAAGGTAGGAACTACTCTTCTTCTTGATCTAACATGGAAGGCTCATAGAGTTTGATATTTTCTACATTCAACACTAAGTAAATGTCAATGTATGGGGTTATAGTGAGTCTATAGGCATTATATCCCATATTTTCTATTATATTGAAAGGACCAAATCACGAAGCCTTGATTATCTTATTAAAACCATGTAGCCTCTCCTTATTAAATTGCAACCATACTATATCTCTCACTTTGAATGAATTCTCTTCTCTTTGTCGATCATGCCTAGATTTTTACTTTTCCTATGATTTCTTTAGTGTCTCCTATACTTGTAAATGGATCTTCCTAAGTTTCTCAACATATTTTTCATCTCCTAAAGCATCCCCTATGAGATTATCCCTCACTTCTCCTTACTACCCACATGCAATATACAAAGGTGAAGATGGAAAACATCTAAAGTAAGTTTGGAATGGGGGCTTACAAATAGGAGAGTGTTGAACCTCGAGATTATCCTCTCTTTTACAGTTTTTCTCACCTCATTCCACCACTTTTCCATATGATCACAAACCCTAATCAATGAAGAACACTAAGGTTTTGTCTTAAGGATGCATTTAAATGATTTTCATATTATCTTTTCATGATTTTTCTATTTTGATAAGTTTTTGTAATTTAGCTACAGAATGCAGCATGTTCTACAGCTAACTGTGTGTTCCGTAGCCACTCTTATGGTTTAGCAGGTTCTAGGTGTCAGTTGAGGAATTGGGCCACATGAGTGTTTCTAGAATCTTGCCTACATGGATTCTATCCTACTCACTCGGTCTAGATCGACATAAAATGGAGCCTAAACTCATGGTCAAAGTTACAAGTCAAAGAACGTTATCTACAGCACTAGGACTCCTGATTTTCTCTTCGTAGCAAATCATGAGTCCAATAGTCCTATTTCAATTGAAATTCAAGTTAGAAATCTGTAGCTAGTTTAACTCGTAATTAGTTATGTAATTTATCTTTAAATATTGGCTCCACAGAACTGAGAGACAGTTCAGTACAGTTCAGATTTATAAGTGGATACTCTCTTTCCATACCTTGTTTTTATCATAATAAAGAAGTTCAGTTTTCCAAATGTTTTCTTGATTGCACCTCTAATAAGCTAGGATTTCAACCACATCAATTGCAGAGGGCCCCTTCTTCTGAAGGAGGTTTTTATTGTGTTTTCTAGTTAGATTTTCTTTACTATGTTTTAGCAATTTTTGTTTCTAAATAGGCTTATGCTTCATTTCCAGCTTTCAAATAGTTTAATGATAAATTAAAATTGTGCAGACTACACTGAAATTTGTCACCATGACGTTTTATTACTCCCTTAGAAGTCTACAAAATCAAAGTTCCTAAAATCAAGCCTTGAAATTGAGAGAAAAGCTCATAAAAGTCTTAAAAACACTTGTACCGCACTTTCTCTTAACATTTCTTGCAGTGCTGCACCTTTTTGTTCTAAAGCATGCGGAGCTAAATGCACTTTTTCTTCATTAAGGGTGCGGACCCCTGTAAAAGGTAAAATGAAGGCGGAAATTAAAATTTAGAAGCCCAGCAGTCAAATCTGGAAGCTTCTAGAAGCAATTATCTGGTCGAAGGCTCGCTCCTATCATGTATGTTCATTCCTCCATTATGGGAGTCTATCCCTTGGTTTATGGAGCTCAATCCCTTCAAAAGATCATTATATCCCCTCTTATGTGGAGTTTTAACCTCCTCTCTTTTCCTATAAATTGAAGCCATAGTCCAGCTTCAAAGGGAGTTAGACTTTGAGAATTTTTTAGGAGAAATGTTGTAGAAACTCAGACTCTCTTAACTGATCATTATGTGGGAATGATTACACACCCATGTGCATTTTAGCTGATAGAGTGCAAATCTTGTCAGAGTAAAGGAAATGCATGTTCTGGACCCCAGGAAGGCCTGTACGACATCAAGGCGGACACGGTTGTAAGGCTCTTTCTTCATCAAAGATAATACGAATGAATATCGTTTTCTCAATGAGTTCTTTAATTAAGTAGCTTATTTATCATGTTTTATCAATGAGTTATATAATTAATTATCTTATTTCTTGAATTCCTTGATCATCTTGATAGATATATGATTCGTGAATTAGTTTATCCTATGCAGGTGTTATTGATTTTTTCCATGTTTGTGATTGCAGATCTTTGAAGACGACTCTTTCAAGCAACTGGAAAGAAGATCATTACAAATAACACTGGACTACAGGTAGGTCTTCAAAACCTCTGTTGTAGCTAATTTTGACTCGAATATTATCTAGAGAAAATAGTTTTTGTTTGTCTGTTTGTTGCTAGCTGTCTGTAGGACACTTGGGAGATATGTCCTGTCTGCAAGAATGACTTATCCGTCCAACAAAATGGCGACTCCGCTGGGGAATGGATATTGAACTTTGATTTATTTTATTTTTGACTTGTGAATTTATTTTTTCTGATTTTGATTAGTTTATACTAGCTTGGGTAGTTTATCCCTGTAGAATCCCTGAAAATGTTTTAGAGATTTTTATTTTTCTCTTAGTTTTCTGGTATCCGCACTTTTCTTTTAGAAACAATGCGGGCATCTCCGCTCTTTTCTTGTATAAATAGTGCGGGACTGCACCTGTTTACACTGAAACCTGTGAAACCTGTGAAAATATTTAGAAAACCTTAAAATTCTCTTTTCTAGATCAGTTTGTTATATTCTCAGTGTATACCCAGACTTGTATTTTCTGTCAGAAAGCTTTGGTTGAGAGTTTGTTTCAGTATTTTAAAGTTTTGAATGATTTTCTGAAAGATCTGCATGTTATAGAGGTTTTTGCTTTGTCTTTATCCCACTCAAATATTAGAAGCCTTGGTATACCTTTAGATCACTGGTATTTCCTTGCTTTCTTGCTGATTTTTACTTCATAGCAGAAATTGTTTTATGAGATTTAGATCCCATTTTCTCATTTGCAAATCTTTAAAAAAAAATTGTTAATAAGTTTAGAATTTCACTTCAAAAACCATAATTGGATGTGTTTTGAGTCCTTGCTAGTCTAAGCAAATAATTTCTTAGTTAGATAACAAGCTAAGCAAAACATCCTCAAAATATTTAAAGTTTTAATTCAGATTTAGTCTTTAGAATTTTTAGATCTCAAAATTAGTGTTTTTTAGTTTTGAGTGTTATTTCTAGAAAATTGTAGTCTTCTTTTGGAGAAAATTATGTTTGTAGTTTCGATCTTGGATGATAAAGGGATTTCTTATTGAGAAATTGATCATTTTGAGTTCTCATGAAATTAGATTTCTTTTCATTTATTCTTGTTTGAAGGAAAGAATTGTTTTAATTTTTTTTTTTTTTTGCATTTCTCAACGCTTTCTTTTAGATAGAATTCATTGAAAGGAAATGAATTGTTTCTCATACAAGATGGATTTTTAGTGTGTTTTGAGTCGGGTCACTACATATCATCAATTTCACTTTTGCACCTATTTTCCTAAGAAACAGCCTATTAAAAGCAACACTTAAATTAAAATCAATTTAGTAATTTTTATATTTCTAGGGCTCTTTTCACCAATATAGCTTAGGCTAGTGTCTTGGGGTAGGGAGTAATTAACTCTCCAAGAAAATTAAAACAAACAAGTAGTCGATCTTGCAGTAGGAAAAATCCAATAGTCGTTTGTATGCTCTGGGAAGCTCCTCTTAAAGGAGTCAAGCATGAGGTCATATCCAAACCAGTGGGATAATCAATTCTATTTCATTGGGAATGATAGAAGATGTGCACGTATTAACAACGGTAAACCTTGGATAGACCATTGTCAAGGAGCCTAGGGTCACTTGTCGGTATACCTTGGATTATGTCAAGGATCCTTCAAGGGGATTGAGCTTTGTTACTCTGCCCTTGCGTGTACGTTGAATCGTAGACTGTTCTCCCAGGTATATTAGTTCATGCTGGTAACCTTAGTGGCCATAATCTTTACGGTTTTTTCCTAAGGTGATGGTGGAGGAAAGATCCCACTGTACCTAGATCAGACTTCGACTAGACTCACTTGGACTCTCTGGAGTGTTATCTTCACTCGAGATGGTTTAAGTGGAGAAACTTGCATCGGTCTGTTTCATTAAGCAGGTTGTCGGGGTAACTGTTCCAACCGCCCTTTCTACATTAAAATACTACAATGTTGGATTTCATCACCAACTAAAAACATTGAAATTTTCTTTGATTGCGTGTGATTAATAATTTTCAATCGTGGCTGAATTACCAAGACAATCGCGTAGACTCCAGGGAAAACCCCAAGAGTATACACCAAGCCAACTTGAAGGACTGCGAGCACTGGTACCACCTAGTGTCAGTAGAATTAGATCAACAGAACCAGGAGAATCATCCATAGTTATTCATCCTGATTATCAATCACAAACAGCAGAATATATTCAAGAGCCAATTTCAATTTCCGAAGTTACGGTATTATTTCTCCAACCAGTGAATTAGTTGAAGAACCTGAAATTTCTGAGCCCGAAAATGAACCTGTTGTGTTGGAAACATCTTCAGGATTTGTCACTCCAACTTCTAGTGATCCTGATTCACCTAGGGTAAGACATCGCATTACTGAAAACCTTCCTTCTGATCTCATATGTATTGAAGAATTTGTTGGTCCAGAAGAAGACGTAGTTCTTCCCGAAAACCAAGAAAATTTGAATCTTACAGAATGTGAATCAATATTCTACAGTCCTTTTAGAACTAACGCTTGGTATTTATCATTGACATATTTTTTACAAAACTCATATCTTACTTATTCACCACCCCGAATTCCTTTTCACCCTACACCAAGAGGTTATCATCCTTCATCAACTATGTCGGGTGAGTCATCTATGTTTTCTCAATCTCCGGAAACATTTTTATACGGTGGTCCATCTATTCCTTCGGGATACCAGACGCTCTCTGGTACTTTCCTGGGGCCAGCTCCTCAACCAATTAAACAAGTGTTATCATCTGGTACAAATGGAACGAACACTGAAACGTTGAACACAAAACAGATTTTTATGATGTCTGGAAATATTCCAAATCCTCAACCTCAAGGAAGTCAGTTACCGCCTAGGGGGAAACCTCAAGGTAGTCATTTATCGCCTAGGGGGTAGCCTCAAGGTAGTCAGTTACCACCTGGAGGGCAACCTCAGGGTAATTTTTTACCAAGACAAACTATAGGACAATATTACCTGCCTGGGGAACAACGTCAAGGACAGTACATACCTCAAGGTCAATATCAACCTCAGGGACATTAAATTCCTCAGGGTCAATCCCAGAGTCAATTTATTCCTCAGGGTCCACCCTAGAGTCATTTTATTCCTTAGGCTCAAAACCAGGGTCAGTTTATTCCTCAGGGTCATTACCAACCCCAGATTCAGTATGCGCCTCAAGGTTATCAACCTCAAGGTCAATACCCAGCTCAAGGTTTTCAACCTCCTTCAAGTCAACCATTGTTACAAGAAACTAGAATTTTTCCAATTAATTATCAAACTTATGTTCAACGTGGTTATGGTCCTTCATATGCACAACCTTCTATGGGTCAATACCCCAGAATGAATATGGTGTGGGATCCATCTCAAATTCAATAAAAATTTTCAACCCAATGTGCAGTTACCTAATCAACCTGGAAAGCCCATAGGTTCTTGTCCAACCCAGCAACCTGTCTATCCTACCATTCAAGTCCCTGCACCTGGTTCTGTTCAGAAGCCTGGGCCTAGTACACCTCAGAATCCGCCTCAAACTCCTGCTACTGCTGCAACTTTTGTTCAAACTACCATGCCTATTTTTGGAGTATCTGTAGCTCCTGTTTCTACTACCCCTGTATCAATGCAAATTCCTCAATTATCTATGCCACAGTTAGGACCTACAATTCATACTACGGTCTAGATGCCTATAGGATAAGCTGGTACAAGTACGATTGTTACTAGTCAACCACAATTTACTTATCAACCATACTAGGGACAGTATCAATTTGGACAGGCTACATAAAATCCAGTATATCAGTATCAGCCATACCCTAGGTATACTTATCAAGTACCTCAACAACCCCAGTATGGTTTAGTTAATCCTATTTATCCAGGAGGTTTCACGATTCCCAATGCGCATCCAATTCCAGGATATCCTAGATATCCTCCTCCTGGAACTGGTTTGATCACACAAGGTTATCAAGACCCTAGCCATTGGTTACCATTTATATCAATTTTAGATTTACCTGATCTATCGCGACTTACGAACGATCCTATCTTTTATCTTCCATATTAGTCACCGATGCCTAACAAGTTTCCCAGTGATATTCCAAAGTTTGCGGGTAAGTCAGGAGAGGACCCATCTAATCATGTTATGACTTATCACCTCTGGTGTGCATCCAATTCACTAATCGATGATTCGATTTGAATGCATATTTTTCAGAGAACTCTCATTGGTCTAGCTGCCAAATGGTACAATGAGTTACCACGAGGCTCTTTTAATAATTTTAATGCACTAGCTACTACTTTCTTAACCCATTTTCAGTTGCTTGTCAGATACGAAAATGGCACGGAATTTTTGACTTCATTAAAACAATCTATGTCTACGTACACATCTGATCACATTCATGAATGGAGATGTACGAGGCGTTTAATGAAGGTTTTTATTCCGGATCAAATTTTGGCTGAATGGTTTATTAAATCGTTATTGCCCAAAATTACTGAAGATGTGGCCAAAGGAGGTGTTGTTATAGAAGAGAAATTCATTGCTCAGGCTCAGTACCTTGACCTTGTATATACACAGTCAGGTACTCTGTATGATAAAATCCCTGATTTACCAAGACCTAGTCAATTAACTACAACTCCTTTCGATTCTCATGCCATGGATGGTGTAATTGGTTCTGTTAGCACTGGTAAAAGTAAGAAGAAATCTTCCAAGACAACTTCTCCTATTATCACTTTACCCAATTCACCGAAAGGAGATTCTTCCGCTGAAACTTCCGCTGATATTCAAGTTGTAGAATCATCTACAACCAAACCTAAAACTGGTGGTAAGAAGAAATGTAAGAATAAAAAAGAAAAAATCTTCAAAAGATAAAAACGATAAAACTGAACCAACTGACAAAAAACGAAAACCTCGTTATCCTTGTCTGATCTGTGATGAGGATAATTTTACAAAAGAGTGCCCTCGTAGAGCCGAGGTATCAAAATTCATTAAGGGTTCACCCATACTTGCTATCTTGAAGGATCCCTTTCCTGCTGAAGATAGTAATATGATTGGATCTTCCTCAAATATGCTAGAGGATATTTTCATGGTTGCGACGCGACCACAAGATTACGGTAGTAAAAATCTTGGTAAAGAAGCAGAAACATATAATTCAGCATCGACTACATCTCCCATAGTTTCTGATTCACTGCAGATCGAGAAACAAAATCCTGAATTAGTAATCAAACCGCCTGTTAAAGGTGTACTTCGTAAATCCGCTTTCAATCTACATGTGAGAGCTGCTCAGAATTACAATATTGTTGAAGACTTGGCAATTTCCCCTTCAGCAATGTCAGCTTTGGAAGTGTTGCAATCATGCCCAGCCCAAATAAAATTACTATTGTCAACCTTAGGATCCGTATACCTCCAAGATTCGAACCTCATGATCTTCGATTTAGATGATTTATACCCCGTCTACCCCCATCAAATGGCTTTTCAAATTCTGGTAATAGTAAAAAACAAACGTATCTTTCGTAATGTTGTTGATGAAGGGCTTCTATGTGTATTATGTCATTAAAATGTTGGAAATCACTTGGTTCTCTGAAAATTAATCAATCGCTGAGTATCCTCAAATCTTTTGATGGAAGAGGTTTTCAGCCGGTATTTTACAGGATCTACCAATAGAGGTC